>MUZC01000233.1:794804-835215 GCA_002072015.1 Radix auricularia | reverse complement strand
GGGAACAGGTGGCGATAGGTTGTAGGGCTGCTCAGTGAGGTATTAGTGACTGGGGGGGTTTGGGAACAGGTGGCGATAGGTTGTAGGGCTGCTCAGTGAGGTATTAGTGACTGGGGGGTTAGGGAACAGGTGGCGATAGGTTGTAGGGCTGCTCAGTGAGGTATTAGTGACTGGGGGGTTGGGGAACAGTTGGCGATAGGTTGTAGGGCTGCTCAAGAGGTATTAGTGACTGGGGGGGTTGGGAACAGGTGGCGATAGGTTGTAGGGCTGCTCAGTGAGGTATTAGTGACTGGGGGGTTGGGGAACAGGTGGCGATTGGTTGTAGGGCTGCTCATTGGGGTAATAGTGATAGGTTGTACGGCTGCTCAATGAGGTATTAGTGACTGGGGGGTTGGGGAACAGGTGGCGATAGCTTGTAGGGCTGCTCATTGGGGTAATAGTGATAGGTTGTACGGCTGCTCAATTAGGTAATAGTGACTGGGGGTTTGGGAACAGGTGGCGATAGGTTGTAGGGCTGCTCAGTGGGGTAATAGTGACTGGGGGTTGGGGAAAAGGTGGCGATAGGTTGTAAGGCTACTCATTGGGGTAATAGTGACAGGTTCTACGGCTGCTCATTGGGGTAATAGTGACTGGGGGTTTGGGAACAGGTGGCGATAGGTTGTAGGGCTGCTCAGTGGGGTAATATTGATAGGTTGTTGGGCTGGTCAGTGAGGTATTAGTGACTGGGGGTTGGGGAACAGGTGGCGATAAGTTGTAGGGCTGCTCAGTGAGGTAACACTGATTGTGGGTTGGGGAATATGAGGCGATAGGTTGTAAGGCTACTCAGTGAGATATTAGTGACTGGTGGTTAGGGAACAGGTGGTGATAGGTTGTAGGGCTGCTCAGTGAGGATATAGGGACTGGAGATTGGGGAACAGGTTGCGAAATGTTGTAGGGCTGCTCAGTAGGGTAACACTGATTGGGGGTTGGGGAACATTAGGCGATAGGTTGTAAGGCTGTTCAGTGAGATATTAAGGACTGGGGGTTGGGGAACAGGTTGCGATAGGTTGTACGGCTGCTCAATGAGGTAGTAGTGACTGGGGGTTGGGGAACATGTGGCGATAGGTTGTAGGGCTGGTCAATGAGGTAGTAGTGACTGGGGGTTGGGGAACAGGTTGCAATAGGTTGTACGGCTGCTCAATGAGGTATTAGTTACTGGGGGTTGGGGAACATGAGGCGATAGATTTTAGGGCGGCTCAGTGAGGTATTAGTGACTAGGGGTTGGGGAACATGTGGCGATAGGTTGTAGGGCTGGTCAGTGAGGTATTAGTGACTGGGGGTTGGGGAACATGTGGCGATAGGTTGTAGGGCTGCTCAGTAAGGTATTATTGATAGGTTGTAGGGCTGGTCAGTGAGGTATTAGTGATAGGTTGTAGGGCAGGTCAGTGAGGTATTAGTGACTGGGGGTTGGGGAACAGGTTGCGATAGGTTGTAGGGCTGGTCAGTGAGGTATTAGTGACTGGGGGTTGGTAAACAGGTTGCGATAGGTTGTAGGGCTGGTCAGTGAGGTATTAGTGACTGGGGGTTGGGGAACAGGTTGCGATAGGTTGTAGGGTTGGTCAGTGAGGTATTCGTGACTAGGGGTTGGTGAACATGTGGCGATAGGTTGTAGGGCTGGTCAGTGAGGTAATAGTGATAGGTTGTAGTGCTGGTCAGTGAGGTATTCATGACTGGGGGTTGGGGAACAGGTTGCGATAGGTTGTAGGGCTGCTCAGTGAGGTAATAGTGACTGGGGGTTGGGGAACAGGTTGCGATAGGTTGTAGGGCTGCTCAGTGAGGTAATAGGGACTGGGGGTTGGGAACAGGTTGCGATAGGTTGTAGGGCTGCTCACTGGGGTAATACTGACTGTGGGTTTAGGAACAGGTGACGATAGACAGAAATGTGTCAATGCTTATCCCCCTCACATGAAACTCTTGGAAGCTTGCTCCAACCACTGATTCTCCTTGGCAGCTTTATATAGTGTCTAACTTATATCGACAGAAACGATCAGCTGTTGTATTGTGCTCTCAGCCTGTATTGGCTATTATGGCTTCGTCTCTATCTTTGTGTGAGCACAATTAAGTTTTCACCCCTTACTTCGGCGATTTAAAACTCTAGTTCATAAAAATACACTTTATTATTTCAGGACCCAAGCAAAATGATCACTCAGAATAAAATCAACAGAACACTAAAGATGACTGAGAAAGAAGCCGTCATTGACTATGATTTCAATAAACCCAAATATTACATCGTTTACAACAACGCTTCTGAAAACGCTTTGAAGGAGAAAAAAGGATTTAGGTAAGTAATCTGTTGAGGTATTAATTATTATAAGTTTTTAAACCCATGAAATACTTAATAATATTTAGTTTGTTAATATAAAACAAAATCGCTAAATACGCTTTAATTAAATTTTTATATTAAGGTGCTATCAAGTCTTTAAATTTTGCTTTTTTAAATTTTTATAATTATTTTAAATTTTCAAAGTATTTGAAAAGTCCAACAAAGAAGACATTGCTTTATTTTATAATTTTCAAGCTCTCTTTGAAACTTCCTGATAATTTAAAATTGAAAATAAACTTTTATTTCTAAAACATGCTAGAGTGAAAGATGATTAAACATTTAATTAGAGTCTTGAATTTTTGTGATATATCTTATTTTCTATTGGACTGGGCAAGGAGGTTTGAGGTTAGATATAAGAATGAGGCAAAAAGCACGAAAATTTCATAGTTTGATATAGTGTATGTTGTATATAGGGCTGCGGAAATTAACGATTAATTTCACGATTAATCGGTAAAAATTTTTTACAGGATTAAAATTATTTTTATCGATACAATGGCAATTAAAAATAAAGAAAATATGTAAGCAATTTTTGAATTTATAAATAAATAAGTTATCATTAATAATTAATCGTTTTTTTTAAAGTACAAACTTCTCAATTTAAAAAAAAATGTTTTTTAAAGTGTAAAGTTTAAAATAAGCAGTTTTTATAAGGAAAATGATGTTTGAAAAAGCATTTTTTAAAAACTTTAATAACAATAAGAAAATTTAAATTCACTGACAATAAATTGAAATATTTAAATAAATATATATTTTTTTAAAATGAAATACCCAGGTTCGGGCATTTTATGAATTTTTCCGTTAAATGAAGTGATAGCATCGTATTTTCCGCTTTAATCAAAATCATCAATTAATTATTCGGTAATTTTTTTAAGTTAACGATTAAATTAAAATTAATCGATAACAGCCCGAGTTATATATAATACAATTGTATTGTACCATTCTATTTTCAGAATACAGATCGAGGGTATGTCCAAGAGTCTGTTACCAGAAGGAGACAATAACGAGGTCAGCATTCCCTGGGCACGTCACCAGATGGTGGTGACCAAACAAAAAGATGCTGAGATCAGGGCCAGCTCTAATTTTGGAATGTGGGACAGTGCAAACCCAGTGGCCAACTTTACCAGGTTCTATGATGACAATGAAAACATTGTGGATGAGGTAATAGAAGAGTAGAAAAAATAATTGTTAATAACTAATGCAATGAACAATTCCACACATTTTTAATGATACAATCCAAAGATTCAACTGAAATATGTAAACATTTAACATATATAATCTATACATTAAAAGTATATAATGCAATTAATACAATAAAGATATCAGCATATATATGAGAAATATTTCATCAATTGAACTGACATAAATAATGCATTGAACTGATGTCCTCAATAATATACACCAGGACGATGCATAAATAAATGCACACCAATGATATCTAAGTATCAATATCAATAAGCAACGCAAGAAAACATCATTGAAAGCAATTTTTAAGAATGAACTGAAGAATCTTTAAAGTTAAAATATCAATAAGCAACGCAAGAAAACATCATTGAAAGTAATACCTATGATCGAACAAAAGAATCTTTAACGTTAAAATAAATTTTGACCGCTTATCAGGATTTGGTGTTATGGATCGCATGTGGCACCTACCACATCCCAAGAAGCGAGGATCTGCCTCTGACACCAGCCATAGGAAACCACATCGGCTTCTACATCATGCCTTTCAACTATTACGACGAGTGTCCGTCAATGTCGTCACGTGATGCTATTTATATTCACCATACGGATATGAAAGATCCAACAAAGGGCGTTACAGTAGAAAGGTAGAAAAAAAAAACAATTTTTTTCAAATTATTACTAAATGCGTTCTATTTTAATATTTTAAAAAAATAATTGAAAATAAAACAGGATTACATTGTCATTCCTTCAACCTTTGATGAACGTTGTTCTCTAGTGCATTATGCAATGAAATCAACTAATCAAAGAAAGAAGACGTCTGAAAAAACTAATAAAAATTAAGCAGTGAACTTTATTCAGCATACAAGCAAAACATAAATAAATCATTTTAGAATAAAAATATTAATTTAACATAGAACTTAAAATTAAACTGTCCAACTTTTTTTTAGTTACATCGTACACAAATTTTAGTATTTCTTTTCATTTACCCTGTTTGCTACCTCATCGTTCAACTAATTATAATTTTCACGTTTTAAGATGACAATTTTAGATATTATAAACATAGGTTGATGAGAGTGCACACAATTTTATACATATTTCCGTTTCATTTTTGTCACAGGTACGGCAACACGGTGAGCCAATGCACTATTCCCAAACTGACCTTGGAGGCTGACCTTGCCGCAAACCCGGACCAGGTTTTAGAGAGCAAACGTGTCAACCTGGTCAACTAAAGACTAAAGTTCCAATCTCTATCTCCTGTTGTCTCACTAGAAAAGATGGACACCTGGCGTCATAACGCGAAAACAGTGTTGATATTATTTCAGTCTTGAAATTATCACTCTGATATGAAAAAACTGATATTTCCTGGGAACAGTGTAATTGAACTAAATTTAACTTAAAGAAAATTTATTATTCTTAGAATTTAAACCAGAAACTACATTACAAAACTAAAAACATATGATTTTAAAGTTGGAATTTTGGTGTAAAGAAAAGAAATCTGTAAAGTCGACCGAGAATTCAATAATGTTTAAAATTTTAACAATACTATTTTCGGAACTGTGTTTACGAATTGAGTATAAAAATTAATATTGTGAAAGAAATATTTGCAGGTTATAATCATCGCGATGATTATTTATGCATTTTGTGATAATTTCTTTTATACTATGTTGAAAGGATTTTTGTAGATTGTTTATATGATTTCTCACAGAGAGTACTAATTTCATTATCAATATTTTCATGTTTTTTTTTCCTTATCAGGTTACTTAAAATGTTACATTTTTCGGAGTGTAATTACGAATTTTTGTTAGAATTTAAAGAACCAGTCTGAATCAATCAACTGTTCAATGCTTTTAATGTATTGAACATGATTTGAAAATAAAGGGTGTAATTAAACTTCTAAATACAAAATATATTATATTAATGGGATTTGGCTTTCTTAGAAATCGTCAAAATATTGAATTTATGTAATATTTTCAAATTTTTAATTGGAATGAAACATTTCAAATTCAATCTTTTACAAAATATCTTTTTAAAAAATGGTAAATTCTTACAATGATTGGTGCACGGTTTATATAGTTTCATCTTTGCAATAACATAATGAATTGTTTTTATCCTGAATACGGGGTACAAAAGTGAAATATATTTTACATGGAATATATAAATTTTACGACTTAATTTAGTCTTGATATTTGTTTGCAAACGTATAACACTATGGAAAGAGAAAGATGTTTATATTGTTAATTTTTGTATATATAGAGCGTGTGAATGTTGATTATCTCCGATGATTATAAATATTGAACGACAGGAACATTTTTAGTGCAATAGTTTGTTGTTTGTTTTCTTCAATGTGACTAAAAATTAAGGTTTAAATACTGTAAAGCGCTCCAATATATATATATTAGGGCTGTTAAAGATTAATTTAAATGTAATCGTTAACTTTTGAAAAATTTAACGATTAATTAATCCTAAATTTTGATGAAAGCCAAAAATTAAAATTGTTCCTTGCATAAGTATTGACATTATTCGTTTGTGTAATCGTCAGGAATTTATTATTAATCGGCCGCAATTTATATTTATTTGTTTTTTTTTTACTTCCAATAATTTTTAAGGGATATGTCAATTAAACATTAAAAATAATTCAATCGTTAAAAACTTTTAAGGATTAATCGAGTACTTAATCGTTAATTTTCGCAGCTCTAATATATATAAAGTTACAAAAGTTACACTAACTATCCCCTTAAATAGATCGCGTAACCCCTACATATTTTATTGTAGGCACAATAACTCAATAAACCAGTAAGTAAATAAACCTTCGTGACTCATACACGCACGAGTTCTGACTTTGGAAGTTGTTCTTGTAGGTGACATATCCTAAGCAGTTTGTAAATATAAGAACAATAAATTACTTTAAAAAATTGTCGGGATTTCTTTGCCAAGACTGGAGAACCAAAATGTGTTATGAATGAATCATATTTTCAAATATGTGTGTATGTTTGATTGGATACAGCTTTAACGCTCAGTTAAAAATCTTTATAACTTTCTCCATCACGTATATGTAATATAATATATAACAACCTACTTCTATACACAAGAACATTTTATAACCTGATAGTTTGCTCATGTATGTGACTGTTGAGATTATTGAAGGTGGCGCCACCTTTGAATGTAAATAACCAATGTGTAAGATGACTCGTAATAAAGTAAAGTTATTGAATGATAATTCTTGTTGATATGTTTTAATGGTACTCTTGTTTGCTGTATTAGAAGCAATTAAAGTTTGTCTCGTAAATCAAATTAACTTACTTCCTGGGTCACATCGGGTATTTTCTGGTAATGAAAAGATGAGCACTATTTTTGACAATGAAGAAAAACTATTTGACTGGTCAAATAAGTGATATTTTTTAGTCCAAACATGTAAATGCACACATGAGAGGATATGACTTAAATATATAAAAAAATTGACTATAGATGGGGTGAGAAAACTGGAGAAAAGAATTCTTTTGAGACTTGCTAAAGCAAGGGTTTGTGTAATTTACATTTTTTTAAAATGATTTAAAGTTATACAAAATCAGAAGACTATAAATCAATTATATGAATAAAATTATACTTTTGTGGCCATCGAAGAGGTATGCAAACCTCGGGGGTGGGGGCGGGGGTAGAAGCTCTTGAAACTCTTGTTTTCGCAGGAGCGCTTAATTTGGGAAAATTTAACCCTATTTCAACCAGGAAATGGGTCAGACCGAATTAGCCGATTTTGAGACTAAAAGTTATCTAAAATTTAAGCAGTGTATGGCAGATTTTGCAATCGTAATTTGTCCTGGTGTGTTAACCAAAGAATAAAAACGTTTTAAACGGTGCTTCTATCGCTAGAATCTGCTACAACATAGTGTTCACTCCTGCATTAGGGTATGGGAATGATGCTACGAAAGTTATCAACTACTAACAAACAGACAACATATAATGTTACATACATAATCATCGGAGTTTTTAGTTAACAAAAAGCAGAAACTTTACATACGAAAAGAATACATTTGATAATACAAAATATTGTACGAATGTAGTACATATGATGCATAACAAAAGCAAATGAAGACAGGGTTTATCTTAAATTTGATGTTCTTTAACTTTGTCACCGTTATTGAAAGTTTCTTTACATAACTACGCCATGGTTTGAATTCATCTTCATGTGGAATACAGAGCTGCAGAAATCTAATTTCAGAAAATTTATTGCTCTTACATTTCTTTCTTTATTTTTTTTAAAATTTATTTTCATAAAATATACTTTTGAAAGACGTAAATACCTTATAATAAATTGTCTGAAATCTTAAACATTTCACTTCAATTAATTACGGTTCATATGTTCAATATTTGGTACACTTTATATTTGTTCTTTTTATAAAATAATTTTTCGAGGAGGTTCTTGGTAGACTTGACGGCGCCCATCTCCTCTTCAAGTCAGCGGAGGACATTTCTAGCAATAGCCATTCATCACCATGGTTTATTATGGCTTAATGTGGGATGAATCTCATGCACCTCAGACTGGAAGGTGAGCGTACTATTAACTTCGCTACACAGCAGCCATTTATTTTTTAAAAATCAAAGAAATGACCTCTATCTTATGTTCCTTAAAAAAAATCTTAGGGAATCATCAGTGTTGCCTACCAGGACATTGCTAGCAAGGAGATTCTGAAGATGAGATAAATTTCCATGAATAAAATTCTTAATATCAACAGCAGGAATCTGCCACAGTTTAAATGGTGCAAATGTGTTAGCAATTTCAGTCAAAGTAACGCAAATTATTTGGAACATTTTACAAAAAACAATAAATTATAAGTGGATTTTTCATTTCATTTAAGATAATAATTAAAAAAGACATTCATATATCTGGTCATTAATTTAATCATAGTCATGATTTATTATTATTATCATAAGTAGCATTGAATTTTAAGTCTATTGATCTTGACCAGACAACGTAATCTTTTTTATCTCTTATCAAACACACTCTTAGCATGTGATAAAAAAATTACACAACGATGTAAATAGGTTATCCCTCTTTTAAAGGTAGATAAATGTGTTATAACCCTTGGAAGTTTTTAACACTAGAGACATGTATGGTTTGTTTATACTTAAGCCGATATCAAAACTAGATCTACATATTTACCCCAATACTCTCCGTTTCATGACTCTTATTGGGCTTAGATTCCGCGCATTAGATTCAGTCCACGTTTATGCCACTAACATGACCGTTTTTTTTTTGTATCCCATTTCACATGATTGAATTCATCATGCAATTCTAGAATATGCCCTATAAACGCATTAATGTTGTCCTCTCTATGACCGCGAGAAGTCTATATTGTCAGGACTTAACAATGTCCAACATTTTAAAAAGAACTCTGTGCCATATCATTTTTTTTATTGCAGAATTGTATTTTTGTCATCTTTTAAAGTCTATTCTACTTTTAAAAATCTGATTTCTGATTTTAGGCTAACTCCTTTCTTTCTCATATTAACTTTGTATTTGTTTATATTTTATTTTGATATAAAGATTCACTTTCCTGTAATATTTCTGTACTATAACCTAATTAACGACTAGGAAGATGTCATATTAAAAAAAGACCCGGTGGGTACTTTTGCCCCCCCCCAAACTATGCTACTACTATTACGACGAGTGTCCGTCAATGTCGTCACGTGATGCTATTTATATTCACCATNCCCCCCCCGAACATTGACTTTTTCATTTTCTTTACTTTGTTCCTGCCACAATAAAAAAAGCAATAAAATTTCAAAAACATTTTTATTTTTGAATTTAAAGTCACTAAATTAACCAACAATTAATCAGCATACAGCAATCCATGTCAATATTAAAAGAACAACGAAAATAAACACTCCGAATCTCAAAAAGCAGTAATTAAGTAGCAATACCAATTATTTTTTTAGGCGCCATTTTATTTTAAAAAACCTATTTATTTATCATATAAAAAAGAAACATAACTTGTTGGATTATTTTAGTAATGTAAATCGATTCCCCATAATTTAAATGATGTTAATTAAAATTCAATTAATCCACTGGAAACGCCAATGTTATCAGCAATGTTCCCCTAAGGGTTCATTGTTTCGTTAACTATGTAAAACATTAGTGTGCCCAGGGACACTTCATCTATTTTTTAATGCATTTTGTTTTTTAAAAAATTTGCTTCGCGGTTTTCTAAACGACTTCGTGGCATTGGTCAGATATCTGCGCGGCGCGTAGTTAAAGGGATAATTAGTTATTAGGTGCAAATATTTTCTAACTATTGGCGTCACAATAGTTAAGTTACGAAATATTCTTCTGCTATAATTAACAATTGCCTAGAACGCTGCTAAATGTAACATTACCCTCACAATGGATACCGTTATTGTTCATTTCTTTCATTTCGTTATCTTCAATGTTAACTGTTAAACCAAACGCAAGTAGAATATACAAACAACAAAAATGCCAGAAAAGTTGAGGAATCTAATTGTGTTTCAATGATTTAAACACGCCACCACGTCAGACCGAGAGAATAAAATCAAAGTGGCATTATACTGTTTTTCATCGAAACATCTGAAATCAGTTCTTTCAAAGTCAAATGTAAATTCTCTTGTCTTTTTAGAATACATTAGTAACGGCTTTTCATTGAAGCAAATAAAATGAGTGGCTTGAGTAGGGCTTATATTTGTTTTGTTGTTCACTGAATTTGATTGTTCCCCTAAGTTCCAATCATTAACTAAACACTTTTTTAGCAGGTGTTTTTCATATTTTAGCTTTTTTATACAGTTTTATTAGATGGGGAAT
Organism: Radix auricularia; assembly: GCA_002072015.1. Lineage (NCBI taxonomy): Eukaryota > Metazoa > Mollusca > Gastropoda > Lymnaeidae > Radix > Radix auricularia. The sequence goes on along the minus strand of MUZC01000233.1, from coordinate 824,863 downwards.
TTTTTCTAAATTTTCCCTGAGTTCTCTCTTATGAAAAGATATTTCCCATTCAAATAGATTACTAATGAAATGTAAGGCTAAAATTCTAGAATTGAAACGAGGATGATTTACTTCCCTTGGAGGCAGCCATTCGTCCAATATGTCTAATCTAAAATGATGTTTTAACAAACAATACATCAAGTGTGGCACAGACGGGAGTTCTTGTAATTCATTGAACCACTGGCTGACTGGCATCACAAAATTATAAGAATATTGTCTCATACATTCGTTATTTTTTAGCACAAACCCCGCCTTCGTGTTACAACTTGCTATCGTCCAATTGCAAAAGTCATCGCCTGCTATTTGAGTCGTGTTGCAGATTAAAGTATCTTCTTCCACATGTAGGATACAGGCCACACTGAGGTGTTTTCATAGCACCAATTCACAAAAATATTCAATACTTAAAAGATCTTTAAAATGTAAACAAAATTAAAAAGAACAAAATTATACAATTATAAATTTCTTTGAATGCAAGTAGATCTAAATGTGTCTAGTTTTTCCACAGTGTTTTTATATTAAAAGACAAGTAACATTTAGACTAATTCGCATTTCCAATATTATTAAAATCAGCGTAACATTTTCTCCTTCTCTCGAGTCTAAAACACATTTAAAAATTAAGAAGATATGACTAGTTTCAAGAACTGCATTTTAATGTGTTTTATCAAAGCACATATTTTATTTTTTTATATCCTTTCAAAATTACTTAAATCACAAAATAAATACTTTTCAAGTGTATTTTCAAATAAACTGAAAAAAACCCTCATTTCAACATTTATAAAATGTCATTTTAATAAGAAAGAGTTTTAATGCATACTTACTAATATACCTATCTTACAAGCTTGAATTATGAAATCCATTTGGTATAAAACCATGCAGGATTAATCCCGTAGCATAATTGGATCATGTTATTTTTTGATATTATGATTCCTGTCTTCGTTAGGATAACATACTCAAGTATGATCGCGTCCCATAATGGGATCCCATTCGTGATGTGATGTCACATTCCCTGGTATTATTCCATAATAAGTTGGATACCTCATTATGATCCTGATGCATAATGGAAGCATTTTCTATAAGTAATATCTTTGGCCGATGTAATTTTAATCTTTGAAACAATCACCAATTCAAGTAATGTTCATTTACATAATATTACATAATGTGATTCCGTACCTATTTTATCATACAATAGATCCCGTTTTAAGTTTGATCACTTTCGCCGATATGACAAACCGTGTCCACGAAATTTAGGTTTCCCGGGAAATAAACAAACCTTGTAGCATTTAGTCAATTAGGATCCCTTTCCAGATGTGATCACGTTCCCTAGGTCGTCCCATTAGAATGCATCTACCAAAAATTCCTGTTTCACCAACACACCAATTAACGTTTACTGAATATCTACACCTGAACATTTGTTCGTGACTTAACAAGTTTTTCTATTTCCAGATGCATGTTTAGAGATACCCGTTGAAGATTGTTGGACAGCAGATTATGACCTCTTGGTGGTATACGACTGTCGCAATAAACAACTTTCCCCGATTCAGTATGACATTTTCACTAATTTGCATACTTATTTTTCATATAACAAAGGTATGCAGTTTTCTCTTGCTTCAAATGGTGGCGGCGGAGTTTGAGTAATAAAAGAATTTTCTCATACGATAAACAACATAAGAAAATTAAAAGACTACGAGTGTACGAGTGTCCAAAAGAAATTACTCCCCAAGAGCTACTTCAAACATCCAGACAAGGATTCGATGGTGGTAGACCAGAGGCAAAGAGAATGACTCTTTTTATACTTTATAATGAAGCTGGTAACTTTAAAATTAACTCAAGTTTCTTAGAGGATCTGGAAAAAGTGCAATACCAAGAGAATGACATACGGAGGCTATTTCTTATTATAGATACTTACACGTTAAATTTTAAAAGAAATAGTTTTCTTTATGCCACACGCGACATATCATTAATTATGAATCGTGTCATTGGGTCCATGTGTAGCACTTGTAGGCCTGATACGCTCTCACTGTCTTATAATATCTCAGGACAAACACATAAGAAATGTTATTCAATTATGAAAAGGAGTTCAGAAATTTCCTATGGAGAGGCACTAGGTTTATGCGGTAAAACGTTCCAACTAATTAACATACAATCTAACAATGAAATTGACTATCTTAGATCTGCTTTGCCTTTCAGGCTACTGAATCTAAAAATAGAACCATATATGAACTATTCACTAAAAGACATCAGAGGTGAAGATCATAAGAATACAGTTGGATATACTAAATATGGTTGTATACACTGGAGCTTTGAGCGGACACATTTTCTTAATAAAACACAATACGATCATTCTAACCTCTTAAATAGATCAGATATACACAATGATCATGTTTTTATTGATAAATTTGTCAAATTTTTTTGTGACAATTTTGAATATCACGATCTAGGCATACCAGAAACTGATACAGACATTGGTCACACAACAACCCAAAGCATGTTTTCTGAAATTACAGAAGAAATAAACAAGGAAATATTTGAAGATGTAAATAATGAAGAATCAAAAGCGAAAAATGTTTTTGAAAATTCCCGAGACTTAATTAAAAAAATACATGATGAAACATTCAAGGATAAATATTATGAAGAATCCATAGACACATACGATTGGGTAAGCCAAAACAATGATTATGATAAACAAGAAGACAATATACAAGTATGTGAGCTTGACCTATCTAATAACGTTAAGGAAATTTCAGTTTATGAACTTGGATATGAGTTAGTTGGAATAGAACAACTTACTTTGATACCAAAGTATTACTTCTTGATATTGTTAAGCAGATTTTTGACAGTAACCATCCGTATTGATCACATTAGAAGTATAGAACGCACTGAAAATAACTATTCGGATATTTTCCGTAACCATGTAATTATGTGCAACTCTCAATCTAATGACACGCGAGACATTTCCGACGGACCAATTCAATATGTTTACAAACATCGACTGGTGACAAACTACTTGAATTACGTCACTGTCAATACAAGTGGCATTTTTATGGATTTAATACGACCCCCTTACAAAGAAAATCAAAGTCAAGGATTCAGTGGTAAGAGATTTAGAAATGTGTCTTATAAATTTGAAGACTATACATTTTCTGATGACGTTGAAGTAAAACATTGTAAACACGATATTTTCAATGACGATTTAAACTTAACATATATAACATGCTTTGTTTACAACGATGGAGATGGCTGTGATTTATTGGCCTCCAAAAAAGATTGTGTTGAAATAGTTTGCCCTCCTAATTTTGTCAAGTGTCCCGGTTCGAACTGTGCTTATTTAGGTGACGCAGGCTGGAAACAATGTAGAACTCCGAATTATATTGAAATTGTTGAAAGGAAGCAGGAAATTTGTACAGCGGAAATCATATCAGTCTAAATTTATCCTTGTTATCCGATTTTGAACTAACTGAAACAGATTGTGATTTTATGTGCGAAGAAGGTTTTAAATGTATTTCTGGGATGGTAAACAAAAATAAAGGAAATAAGTACGACTATTTTGTAAAGACAATTAATCAAACTGTGAGGATTTTAAAGATATTAGATAGCTATAGAATAGAGGCCAAAAACGCTCCTTTACTTCACCTCTTAGAGCATTTGTCTTTACGTGTTCCAAACTGTTCCATAGACAATATGCAGCAATGGTTTAGAGAGTGGGATATTTCTCAGCTCGTCATTCTTGATCTTAGTTTTAACAACCTAACAAGCCAAGACCTTCTATTTATATGCACTATTAAAACACTCAGACATTTAAATGTTTCTTACAATCGCCATCTCACATTTCCAATTGACGCTCGATTTAATAAATTAATGAAACGATTGATTTGTCGTACACAAGTGTAGATATGATTTCCCAAGCAGCATTTCAGGCGTCAATAAACTTAAAATATCATTATCTAAGAAATACTGGGGTAAAAGAATTTTATTCAATAGGGCTGCAAGCTTGTTTTAGTTTAAATACGCTTGATTTAAGAGATACTGTATTACAAGAAATAAAATCTGATTTCTTTCAAGGCCTGTCCATAAGTTCCAGTCTTTTTGTTAACGACTACAAGTTGTGCTGTCCACAAGTGACGGGCCCAAACATTCCACAAGATAAATGTTATTCCCCACCAGGTCCACTGTTATCTTAATGTAAAGATCTGATAGGTGACTCCAACAAGAGAATAGTTTTATGGTTTGTTGGTATTGTAGCATTTGTAGGAAATTTGTTTGTTGTAGTCTATAGACTAGTTTGGGACAGAGAGGTCTTAAAGAAAGCTTATGGAGTTTTTGTGACGTGTCTTGGTGTGTCTGATTTAATTATGGGGATTTATCTACTAGTAGTGGCATCAGCTGATAGTCACTTTAGAAGTCTTTATGTTTTGAACGATACAAGATGGAGATATGGAAACATTTGTAAGTTTGCTGGGTTTTTGGCCACATTTTCTAGTGAGTCCTCAGCTTTTTTTATTTGTTTGATTACCATTGATAGATATTTAATAATGCGATACCCGTTTGATGAACACAGGATTTCTAACATTGATAAAATTAGAGCCGTAATCATCACTTGGACCTTAAGCTTTCTTCTAGCATTGATTCCAACTTTTCCACTTGACTGGGATATTTACACTTCTAACAGCATGTGTTTGGCCTTGCCATTAAATATTGTAGAACATAGCGGTTGGCTGTATTCGTTTTGCGTGTTGATTCTTCAAAACTTTTTAACACTTTTGATCATTTTTATTGGTCAGATTTTAGTGTTTATTTAGTTTTCTAAAAATAAAATGCCCACAAATTCTATGATATCCAACAGCAGATCTAATGATATTTCTATAGCCAAGAATCTGGCTTTTGTTGCTTTATCAGATTTTATCTGCTGGTTTCCTATCGCCATAATGGGTTTCATGTCTCGTGGCGGCTACATGTTTAGTAATGAAGCTTATTCTTGGTCTGCCGTTTTTGTTATTCCAGTAAATTCTGCCTTGAACCCTGTCATTTATACACTGCCAGCAGTTACCAGGAAACTAGGTGCCACATTGTGTCTTAGAAAATCTTAAACAGTGTTTATCTGTGTTTTTAATGCTAAATAAGTCTTCAATAAAACTGTCAAAAAAAATTAACAAAAAAAAAAACATCTAAGAGAAATTATTTGCGGGAATTTAAATAAGCAATGTAAAGTTTTTTCTTACTTGATCAATATCACTTAACATGCCATAAGAGTCATTTTCGACAGCTAAAATTATTATAAATTGCGAGCAATCCTTAATACAATAATTGTGATAATTTTACAAAATGCCGTCGTTATTTTATTATTTAAAATTATATGTATTTCTATTGCTATACTACAAGGTTAAACGGAACAGCTATTAAGAAGTCTTATTGCTAAATGTTAAATGTCTATGTAAAATAAATATTGCGTCTAATAAATATTACATAGTAACAAATATCTTGCTTCATACATACTTTTTTTTTTTTTTCTAACTCAGTATTTAAGATTTGAATGACACTTGTTAATTTTTTTTTCATTTGTGTGGTGGATCTTGCTAGCAGTATAATTATGTATAGTTTTTGTGTATGTAAATATTTTTTATGTTTCAATAGTGGTTAGTAATGCTAAAAAGACCTGAACTGCATAGAAGCATCACATACCGATGACATTACAAGATCTGTTTTTATAGCCTAGTGTTGGGAACTCATGACCAAGCATGATGGATTGTACCATTCATCACAGTAGTAACATCGAATGACATGTTGTCTTTTTTTAAAATTTGTTGTTGTTGCTTGTTTTAATACGAATTTTGCATTTAAAATTCCACGTTTGGCTCGATATCGCCCACTATGTATAATCTTAAAATTATGTGATTTTGTCTGTAGCTATAATAATTATTTTATTTTTCCATTGTTGGAGCGCAATTATCTTTTGTTTGATGAAGATAAATATGCTACCAATATCTTATGTGTTATGATGCTATATTAATATATATAAACACCCAGTGGTGTGGTTCTGTATGTTTGTAACGTAACGCTGAGGAGCGATGTACGACAGTCTACAGCAGTTAGTTTAGTTGAAACGCTGAGGAGCGATGTACGACAGTCTACAGCAGTTAGTTTAGTTGAAAAATCGTGTGTTGATGAGCGCTGTAAAAATATTTAATATGATGACGTCATTGTTTGGTGTGCATCGTTACGCAAAATGCAACCCTTATTATTATTATTATTAAATAAATACTTTGCGTACATTTCATAAAGTTTAATAATTCGTATTTATCAAAAAAGGACAAGTTAGTTGGTCTTTAAAAAAAAGGTTGGCGCCGTAGGCGCCCAAAAAAAGGGGGCGCCGCAGGCGCCACGGCGCCTGGCACAATCTAGTTTATAAATAATATAATAGCCCAGATCAATCACTCACTCATGGTATCCGTAACGCTATGACATCATTGTTTGAGCTTATATTTTAACAAAAGTTGTGCATCAGGAGGTCTGAGAAATATATATAAATTAAAGATTAATTTTTAAATAGTACAACAGTCCCTAGCAATTAAAAAAAATGTGTGGTGTTTGTCGCAGGAAAATATTATTATAAGTCGTCATTATTTTAGATTATACTTTAATTTGCAAAAGGAAACGATGTTAAATATTTATTTGAGGATTTATAATGATTAAATCCTATTTGTACGTTACAGGAATTTTAATATTTTGTATTAATCAAAAAAGGATAAGTTACTTAAGCATTTGAAAAAAGTTGGCGCCGTGGGCGCCCTTCAAACAAAACCTTGTACTTATAATATGGAAGCATTTTAATCGTGATCGTTTAATGCTTTTGGGTGTGTTAATTTTAATTCCATAACGTGTTGCCATTTTTCAATTCAAATTCTGCTAGTTTGGCATCGTAAAAGACTTAATTTAAAGTTATAGTTATTGCTGCTATGATATCATTGTGTTGTCAATGTAATAAAAAATGTTTCCTTATTTTGTTACGTTTAGTGTAATTATTCTCACTCACGAGGTACAGAGATGTTAACTTCTCAAACTAAAGTTTTTATATTGTACCGTTTTTATTTTCACTGTTCTTGGGTATGAATTTCTTGCTATTGGATTACATTATTTTAAGCTTAGCTATAATTTAAATGAAGTATTTTCTACTTGCTCAGTTATTAAATCTACTTACAACAACGATATTAATATTAACTGTTACTAACACCTACTATTACTATTCTAATTTTATATATACATTCCACTTTTGAATTTATCTTTTCTCAAATAAGACTCACGAAAATACCTTTGTAAAAAATGTTGTTGTTTTTTTATTTTGCTTTTTTAAGTTATAATATTTCATTTTGTGTAAACAAGTAACTATTTACTTATATCCATGACAATTAAAAGTAATAAAATCATCTTTTTTTTTCTTTTTTTTAAAATTTATTGCATATTTTGAAAAAAATATTTATAAAACGCCATCATTCAGCATCATACTTTCAAGTTCTTGGTCCGAATTTACATTAAAACTTATTCAATCAATTTCATAACCTTTAGATGAATAATGAATGTTAGTTTTAGTAAATTAATCTGCCACTAACAAACACACGCACACACAGAGACACTACATACGCACACACAGAGACACTACATACGCACATACACAGACACTACATACCCTCACACAGAGACACTACATACGCACACACATAGACACTACATACGCACACACATAGACACTACATACGCACACACATAGACCCTACATATGCACACACAGAGACACTACATACGCACACACATAGACACTACATACGCACACACAGAGACACTACATACGCACACACAGAGACACTACATACACTCGCAAACAAAATAAACAAACAAGAAGAACCGAAAAAAATATCACATTCATATCGTCGTATTTCGCACTAAAAACAAATAGATAAATACTTATTTTTATCATAAATCCCAAAAGAAAGAGCTCATAGAGCTATCAATCACAATGGTAGAAGGCACTCCGGGCAACAGTATGATAATAACTTCTAAGAGAGTCTAAACAAGGAAGATTAGGACAATTTTGGATACATCTTGATTTGAACGCACATTAAAGTGATTTTTTTTGTGGTTCATTATAATACGTATATTTTAGAAATAACGTGTTTATAGTATTTCAATACCAGTGTGGGTATATGCCAGCCAGGGCGCAATTTTATTATTCTCGTAATGACAGTAGGAGAACAAGATGCAATTAGAGTAGGAGCTCGGGGTTCTTTGAGAGTAAGACATTGGGGTGCTATGAGAGTAAGAGGTCAAAGTGAATTGAGAGTTAGAATTTTGGGGTGCTATGAGAGTAAGAGCTCGGGGTGCTATGAGAGTAGGAGTTTGGGGTGCTATGAGAGTAAGAGGTCGGGGTGCTATGACAGTAAGAGGTTGGGGTGCTATGAGAGTAGAGGTTTGGTGTGCTATGAGAGTAAGAGTTTGGGGTGTTATGAGAGTAGAGGTTTGGGGTGCTATGAGAGTAAGAGTTTGGGGTGCTATGAGAGAAATAGCTTGGGGTGCTATGAGAGTAGGAGCTTGGGATGCTATGAGAGTAAGAGTTTGGGGTGCTATGAGAGTAAGAGTTTGGGGTGCTATAAGAGTAAGAGTTCGGAGTGCTATGAGAGTAGGAGCTTGGGGTGCTGTGAGAGTAGGAGCTTAGGGTGCTATGAGAGTAAGAGCTTGGGATGCTATGAGAGTAAGAGTTTGGGGTGCTATGAGAGTAAGAGTTTGGGGTGCTATGAGAGTAAGAGTTCGGATTGCTATGAGAGTAGGAGCTTGGGGTGCTATGAGAGTAAGAGTTCGGAGTGCTATGAGAGTAAGAGTTTGGGGTGCTATGAGAGTAGGAGCTTGGGGTGCTATGAGAGTAAGAGTTCGGAGTGCTTTGAGAGTAAGAGTTTGGGGTGCTATGAGAGTAAGAATTCGGTCGATATGAGAGTTAGAGTTTAGGATGCTATGTCAGTAAGAGCTCGGGATGCAATGAGAGCAGAAGCTTTTGAGGGGAGGACGGAACAGAGACTGAGCATTGCATTGGGAAGGAATTGTATTCAAATAATGATTTTAACTTTATTGTGTGGAACATTGTGCATTTATTGAACTATTCACAGAATTAAGGGACCCTCATGAACCAAAGTAATAACGTAATTGGCAATGCACTTAAGTATATATTAAAAGACAACAAATTTAAATAAAGATGTTACCAAAAGTCATAAATTGTTATTTATTTAATTTTTTTAATCTGTACTGACATTAAATATATTTAAACAAAACAAGGAGAAAAAAACGACAATTATTGAATATTTAAAAAATTTAATTAGAAAATGTGGTCATGATGATGTCAAGTGAAACGTGTTATTGGATGTAAAATGTTACACGCTCCGTACCATCTATGATCTGTGTATTTGGTCAGGTCTCGCCAGCTATTACAAGTTATACAAGAGAAACGATTCTAAACATCCTTGTCAAATTTATATACTGCTCCTATTATTGTGAGGCCGTGGTATTAGGCCTGTAGTGTCTTATACTAGATGGTTGAAATGAAGGCGAACAGAGATCGCAATACAAATTATACATTGTTTATCGCATGTGAGGCGGCTCACTACAAAATTCATATATATATATATATATATATATATATCAACTTTTTAAAGAGTCATTGCATGCAGCTACTAAAGTAAAATTTTCAAATCTTATAAAAGTAAAAAAAAATGACGGGACCCCAGGCCCAATCAGTGAAGGATTTAAATCTCCAAACATATTTTGATTTCAATCTGGAATATGAGTTACACACTTTCTTGCCAGTACTTGTCAAGGTCGTGTAAAATAATATGGGACATTAAAATGACATTAAGGGCCCTGGCCAAAGCTGCTAAAAATGTAAAGTTCAACAGAGCACACAGACATAGCCGGAATCATAGTGGAGATAGGTGTCAATATTTATCAAGTCTGTTAATAATGCATTGTTATATAAGGGAATTAAATACTTTAATTTAATACTATGACCCTTTTTACTTGCGAAGGTGTTGACATTAGAAGTTTAGTGGCATTAATAATGTTTATAATATGGGACATCTAAATTTATATACCAACTTTGTTTAAGATCAAACCCTTATAATGTAGCCACTGTTTAAAATAACTCTTGGAACCTTGGTCCTCAATCAGTAGTTATTTTTTTTAAAACTTGAATGCCAGAAAATTGGTTGAAAACGTACACAACAACGTACAGTTGATTCGCGTCATTCGTATTAATAAACCCTTGTCAGGTCAGTGATGATACCCCGCTTTGCGGCGATCCAAACCATTGAGACTGGTAAGCTTTGCCGGGGTGGCGCCAAAGTGATACTATGTTGATAGCGAGTCATAGTAGGAAATTCTACACCTCCCTCGGGAGGCACACTTTAGTGGGAGGCGTTTTCGATCGCTCCGTGGGGGGGGGGGGGGTTCTCAGTCTGTACGTCCATTAGGGGCCAGAGGGCTGAGGGGGTTTACCGGGAAGCCCCATGAAGAGCGCAGGCTCGGGACTGCTGATTTTCTTCCACATGTAGGATTATCAGTATCAATAAAACAATATTTAGACTTTTTTCTTCTGAAAAGACACCCCGGGCCATATTGGTGTATGATGTAAGTTTTAAAATAACTGTTAGTCTAAATATGGATCATTTAGAAGATATGTGTCAGTATTTGTAACGTCTGTTTCAGATCTATGAAAATAAAGCTATAAAATCTAAAGAATAAATATATGGGGCCCTTGAACTAAAAGGAATGGACATCAGGAGTTTAATACTCTATAAAGTTTAAATACGGGTCATCAAATTTATATATATATATATATCAAAGTGGGTGAAGGTTCATTTTAATTACACAGTAGCAACTCTTAAAATACACTTTTAAGTAACTAATGCTAGAAAAATTGACACGTTTGGCTCATGACTAAAGTGCCCTCTAAGGTTCGTTGGTCCGTGTGCAAAGTATAGAAAGTCGTGCCTTAAGTTTCACAGCATTCATTTTTTGTGCATTAGTTTACAAAATTTGCTGTGCGTTGATTCTGAACTGGTGTGAGGCGTCTGTCAGATGTCTCCGCGGCCGCGCAGCTTAAAGGGAATATTGCCTCTCTCCTTTTAAAAACATTTATATTTTAAAAACTGTTTATACCAGAAACGTTTCTGAGAACGTACTTAACCACTTCCTTATGTTTCATTTTAATCGGATGAATACAATAATATTCATACAGCTAACATAATTAAGGCTTAGTGGTTTAAAATATTAAGTTCAAAACGCCAGTTGATTTCAATCTGATTCATGATAGATATATTTGTCAACATTTGTGAAATCGTTAAAAATTCAATGAAAAATAAAGAATGAAACTTGTACAATTTTTTAACGCCCCCAACAAAAACTGAGATCAGCATTAGGCGTTTAGATCACTATAGTATTTAGAAATGGATCATCAAGTTATAATGAACCAAGTTTGGTCAAGTGCCATCTTTTAAACAGTAGCCAAAGTTGACAGCATGTTTACATAGCTTATGTCAGGAAAAAACGGAAGGAATTTTTTGCGGGCATCATTTGTGAGGGGTAATTTTACAATTTATTTTTTAGCCAATTACCATGTAAAGAGTGTACTGAACAACTACGCAGTGTCATACATATACCTACACGAAATTCGGAGAAGTAGTAATGAGTCAGTGAATCAATAGGTCAGGGCTGGCACAATAAAATAAACAACTGCTTTTATTTATTTTTTAAAAATATTTAAATGTAAATACTACAGTGAATAATCATACAGCAAGCTTATTATTTTGTTTAAGTTAAAAAAAAAGAACTTTGAAATCTTATTGTCTTGTTTTTACATCAATAAAATACAGTATTGTAAATCAGTATGAATGATATTTATTATATGATACAGATTTAAGTACCGAAGTTAAAATAGAAATTATTTTATTTGATTAACTTAGAATATTAATTTATCTCGAAATAATTCATGCATTTAAAAAAATTAATAAATAAATACAATAGAAACGTAAATGCAATTAGGATATTACCCTTACGTTAGCGTTAAGGTTTGCAGTGAAATCAAACGCACGCAAGATATACTAGAGACAAAACTACAAGAATAGTTAGGCTTCCGGTGATATTGATATAATTGTTTAAACACGCGGCCATATCAGGCCGAGAGAAAACAATGTGAGTACCATTAGCTATTTTTTCATAAAGACAACGAAATTCAGTTATCTCAAAGTCGACTATAAATTTTCTATCATTCTCAGTATACCGTATCAATGGTTTCTGGCTATAGCAAACGAATTTATGTGTTTGAGTAAGGCTTACATTTGTTGTTTTGTTTTGAGAACTTAATGGTTTCCCCAATTTCAGATCATGAACTGAACATTTTGAATGCAAGTTCTTTTCATATTTTAGTTTATAGAACATATTCATTAAGTGGGGAATTTTTTCAAGATTAGCCAAGAGTTCTCTGTTTTTAAAAGATATTTCCCATTCAAACAAATTAACGATGAAAGTTAAGCTATACATGCTAGAATTAAAACCGGGATGAATTACTTCCCTTTGAGGCAGCCATTCGTCCAACATGTCTAATCTAAAATGGTGTTTTAACAAACAATACATCAATTGTGGCACAGACGGGATATCTTGTAATTCATTGAACCACTGGCTGACTGGGAACATAAAATTATAAGAATATTGTCTCATGCATTCGTTATTTTTCAGCACAAACCCCGCCTTCGTGTTACAATTTGCTATCGTCCAATTGCAAAAGTCATCGCCTGCTATCAGAGTCGTGTTGCAGATTAAAGTATCCCAAGAATGCAATCTGTCTTCAGTAACATAAATATATTTCATTGTAAACAGGGGATAAGAAAATGTTATTAAAGCATAATCACTTGAAATCGTTTGATATATTTTGCTGAAATCCAAATTATTACAGGCCTCTTGTATCTCATTAAAATTAGGTTTAACAATATGATCGTGTACATTACCTACGTAAAAGGGATGAAAGTACAGTGAGTTTATACCTTGATCTTCATGTTTTCCACTTTTTACCTTACACATTGCATTTGTATGTATTTGGTTGTTTAACTGAACTTTCGATGAAGTTGTTACAATGATGTCGTCTAGTTCACACATATCAATCTCAGGATCGTTTCCTTGAAGCCCACTTAAAGTCCAAAATATAGGTAATTTTAATTTCCAATTATTACATAAAAATGTTTCAAAGTTTTTATAGACCAGGTCATAATAAATGTCTATTACTAAAGAGCTACTATTTAAGAACTCCCAAGAATCGCTTTCCAATAAACAATTATAGAACGTCGAATCGTTTTGCTCTCTACAACTTGATATGACGAGTCTTCCTGAAACTGGGCAACACTGTATGTCTAGGTTCAAAAAACGTTTAAATTTTTGCTGAGCTTTGTCAGAAAATAATGGGCAAAATGAAGCGAAATCGTCGCAACATGTCCTGTAAACTACACATTTAGAGTCACACGAACACGGGTCTTGTTGAAATGTTCCACACTTTCTTTTACAGGAAGCTTTCTTGGAAATATCGCCACGTGTCGTAAAACCAAAAGTGTCTGAAAGTGAAAGAAACTTTGACTGGTATAATAATTTTTAAAACTTTCTACAACAGATACTTATATTGTAATCATATTCAATGTTGTTAATTATTTAAAAGAATTTTTTTTAATAATGTAAAGAAAAAACAATTATGATAATAAGTATGTTGGCTTCTTAGTGTTAATTTTGTTAACTGCAAGTTTACGTCAAACATTACGATTGTGACATTTTAACATTTAATAATAATAATTATATATGTAGTTAATATGCTATGAATGTTTCTTTTTATTTATATATGTATTTTTGTTTCCATGTAAAGCGCTGTGAGCCTGGCTCCTTGCTGGGATACAGCGCTATATAAATCATCATTTTATTATTATTATTATTANTATATATATATATACACAAAATCTAAAAAGCCCAAGAAACTCTAATCTTGTAGAACACAAAATATTTTTTTTTCAATTTCGTTTTAGATATAGAATCTACATTGAACCGGAAATCAAAAGTAATACAAAATTAAACGATCTATTTTAAATTAATATAATGGATAAAAAAAATTTTTTTTAAAAACATACTATTTTTTTACTTACAATGAATTAAGTGTATTTTATAAGTAAAATTTTAGGGGGAAACATGTATGTAGATATGACTGCTTCTTTGTCAAGTGAATTGAACAAAATGGCGTTCAATTAAATAACTTTCTTGTTTGCTCAATAAAAAAAATAGACTCAGTGCACTACTTGGCATAGAAGATTGCAAAATTTAAAGACTTTGGTGATAGACAAGAATCATTCTTTGACCAAAAAGAATGAAAGGATGGCCACTTAATGGCAAATGACCGTTGTGCTGTAAAACACATAATCAGACGGGAACCATCCTTATTGTTGATTATACCTAAGACTTACAATCTATTGATACTTTTTGATGCGGCAAATCTACCAACTTTCAAATATTGCGGTTTTTACGTGCAAGGTTTTCTAGATCACTTGTCTCCTGTTCTACTCTACATTGTATAACTTTTAAGTATAGAAGCACACAACGGGAAGGAGAGCCAAAAATCCTGAAACTTGCAAAAACTAGGAGACAATCTGAATTTTTCAAATCTAAACTAAATATGTTGTTGGAATCAATGATGATTCAATACAGAAAATATTGCTACAGCATACACATGTGTCGTCGAATAAAGCAGTTGACTTTGCTGTGGGTTTGGAACAATCTTCAAAGAGCCTTAACATCCATTTATCTAAACTGAATTAAGAAAGAACAAATTTCCTTTTTAAATAAGAAAGCAGTGGAGTTCAACAATATTTTTAAAAATACCAAACAAAATCAGGTTACAGAAACTTCAAATGCTTCAGCTTCACCCAGGTTTACAAGTATGCATAATTCATAAGCAAACCATACAAATAATGCTGATGCAGAAAAAGGTTAAAAAAAATGTACTTCCACGTAAACCAGGAAAAAAAACTAACTCAGAAAATAGTTTAAATGATTAAACCTTTAAACACTACAGAATGATAAGGACCAAGAGAAATATAGTAATTATACATAAAACAATTAATTCAATCTTAGAAATACATTACTAGCATAACTTATAAGTTATAAAATAGAAATAAATGTTACGTCGTTGTCTGGGTATTTGTAAAGACCACAAGGATAGGTTCACTCAAGATAAAAAACCAACACCGTCGTAACGTTGATAAATTTATAACTACAATTCCAAGGTTCTTCTATACTCTATACAGAACCACTGCCGATCTCTCACACTAAACAACTGCCTTCGATGTTCACGTTCACGCTCTTACGTCATAATCTTCTATACCGTGCGCATCGCACCAACGACAAGTATCAGCATTGATATGACAGGAAAACCCCATTACCTTATAATGTTTCCCTGACAATAATGATAAATAACGCATTTCTTAATCCGTATGCCAGAACAAACACACACAAATTATCGTTCTTTCCTTGCAGAATTCGCGCATGAAATGGAATGCCTGAAGAAACCAGAAAAACCAACACTCTATCAACATTTAAAAGTTTAATAAGAATGATGGACTAGACACAAACCATTTATAAGCAAAGCAAGCAATAATCTTCTGTATTAAAGGACCGCTTGTTACACAAATGGTAAGACAAGATATCAAAAGGGGCTACTTAAAATTAAGAAAAAATCGGAAATACTTAGAGGCTCATATAAACATTTTAGCATTCTTACAATGTAAAACGGCTTTCAAATGTTAAGTTTTATCATTACCTAAAGAAAGAAAAATGCATATTGCCGCAGAAATGGTGAAGAAACACCTCATGTTATGGTTTAATTTTATTTTACAAACTGGCTCAAATAGCTTCATTGTTGTACTAGTGTATAAAGCACAATTTAAATTTTGACTTATTGCTAAAGGCTTTCAAACTTTAATGTACAATCCTTATTTTCTCAGACTTTTCTCCAAGCATATTTTAAAAAAAAACCTCTCTAATTCTATTAATGCTTTTCTTTAAAATTTTTTTTTTTTTTTTTTTTTTTTTTTTTGGGGGGGGGGGGTTTGTTAAGATTTAATACAGTTGATGTAATTTTTTGAAATCACAAGTAGGTAATTTGTCAAGGTTTTAATATTTATCCATGTACGTATATCATAAAGTTTTCTTAAACAATAGCATTAATTATATATAAAAATGATCCACTTATAAAACACAACGTTTTAAGTTTTAAACTCTTAAAACGCAGATTAACGACGCAAAAAATAAAATGGAGTAAAAATTCACCAGGAAAATATTTTAATAAATAAAATACATATTCATACACTATATGTTAGAGTTAGATCAACTATATATCATAAACACAAAACTTGTAAATATGAAATAGAGCAGAAATTTTTGCAATTTAAAAAAAAAATTATCACAAATATCATTTATATAATGTAATACGGAGGGAGCTAAGAACATTAATTTATTAGTTAGGATTGTTTACAAAAATGGCCAATACTTATGATATTATATCTTGTAAGATATGACCTTGGTTTCTATCTCAAAGGTTGTAAAAAATATTAACCATATGAGATTTTAGATTAGAATGCAGTAGATGGCGTTAGAATGTATTGTAAGGAGATAGGATCAAGTGTGGTGCAAAGAGATGTAATATAGTAAGCGGGAAAAGGATTTAACATTTTAACATTTTAAGTTTTTATAATTTTTTTTACAAAATAATGGAATCCATATCATAATGAGGCAGTTCCACATGATATCCTATTTTTCTTTTTTTCTTTTTTTCTAATTTTTAGTTTCAATTCATTTTGGATTATGAAGTAACCATAAAATATTAGCTAAGGTTTTTCGACACATAGTGGCGTTCTGAGTTACTCTATGCATACTTTTCGATAGTAGCTTGGGTATTTATATACATTTTTTGTAAACCCCAGTTTAAATTATTACTAATATGGAAACCACCTAAAAGTTGTCATGCATAACTTTTTGGCGTAACTTTTTTTTTTTTTAAATTTTATTTAAATTTATTTTTTAAATACAAATGTATATTCCAAAGAAATAGAATCGCCTTATCAACAACAAGCTCAACAAAGTTAAGAAATATGATAAAATTTGATTGTTTAGAATAAGTAAAAAAAAAAAAAATACAAGGATAAAGCAAACAATAAAACTCTAGAATTTTTTAGAACAATAAGATCAGCCTGAACTGAAACTTGTAGTGAAAACGAGATTTTTTTTATTTTTTAAAAAAATTTAGTCGTGATTGTAGATGCTCTGGAAGAGTCAGCTAGGAAAAGATTTGAGGTTAACAAAATAAATTCTATACTCTCAAAAGATTACGTTTGAGATGGCTCAATGTACTGGTCAACAGTTGCTGTTACGTAATAAAATGAAGATTTAAAAATAATAATCCTTTTTTTTTACAAAATATTTTTTAAATATTTTTTTTATAAACAGAATGATTAAACATCATTTTTACTACCCTTAACAAGAGAAAATGATATGCAATTAAATAAACTATAAATATGATTTGATAATATCAGCATTAAATGAATAATTAATCCAGCTGGGAAATATAATGTTTACTTATTTAGATTTTTTTAAAAAACTTGTTTGTACTTTATTGCAAGATTGTCAAAAAAGATGAGAAACAAAAAAGAGTTTCCATTTCTCTGCAAGTGACTCAGAGCAAACATTTAAAGTGATAAAGTCAGGCAATAATTGTCTTAAATTGAAATGTCTTCTTAGTGTTTACTGACTTTAGGTGCATTTATATGTGTATTTTTCCAAATTTGTAAGCAAATTATTTGACTATTGAAACATATTGCATCAAATAGAAATCTTACAATGTTTTGGCCGAAGTTGATGTGTTATGTCTTGACTTTCCTGAACCTAAGTAAGTATTAGCATTTTTCATTTCGGGGTTAAATTTCATTTGGACGTGTGTTTTGCTGCTTAAAAAATCATTCATTTTAAATATGGCAAAGATCTAAATGGCTGGTACCGATTTTTAAAAAAAGTATTTTATTGTTCCAGTTGGTCCCATGTATAAAATGTCCTGATTTTTGACACCTGAAACCATTCAATTAAATTTATAAATAACATAAAGGTAAAAGCCCTAGTCACGCGTTCTATAACACTTAGTGACATCATCAGCATAGGTATTTTAAAATTGAAAATCTAGACAAAAATCATAATCATTTTGGTTTCGAGATTAACAGAGTGTGTGTGGTGTTTCTTGACGTAAAATATTATATGACGTCATTGTTTGAGGTTTTAGTTTAATTTAGGAAAAGTGAAAGATGTAACAATATAGAGCAAGGGCGGAATAAGACTACACGGGCCCCTGGCTGCAATCAAACGTGGGCCCTATCTTGCAGCGTCCCTTTAAATAAAATGATTGCTAGCAGCTAAAATAATGCTGTAAATAAATAATCAATCGGTTCTTTGATCATGCTTCGTCTGTACTATGGGAACGGTTTTCCCAAACAAAAATATTAATCATAAAGAATAAAAACGAACACGAAGAATTAACTGTTTGAAGTGTTTGCCGGGTTATTAAAATTAAGTGTAAAAATTTTTAAAAAAATGTTACACCACTGAGAATCGATACCCACTTCGCTTACACCACAACACTTAACCTTTTCACACGGCCAGCATAGTTTATCTAATTTGGTAAATTTTAAAATATAAACAATATTCTATAATATATTCTCTAAATGGATAATTCAAATCAAGTTTTTCGATTATTAAGACTATCAGGTCTGAAAAGCAAACATATTATTGAAAAGATTTATAATTTCGTCTGATTTATTATATTTTCAAGTGTTGGTGCAAACATTTATACACTTTTATTATTAAATATGAAAAAAAAATTCGGGACCCTAAAACCACCATGGGCCCCTGGCTATATTCTGTTCCGCCCATACTCCTTAATCCGCAATAAATATAGAGCCTAGCCACAGCAGGGTCAAATACTAAGCGAAGGTTGCTTCTTTACTCGAAATGTTGTATACAGAGAAATGTTGTCAAAAATAAATCATTATAATGAATTAAAATGTAATTATATATATAATTTTTAAATTTTATTTTTGGAACTCATATTCACATACCAATTTATTGTTTTTTTGTTTTTCGGATACACTGATTGGAAAGCATGCAATAAAATTTACATAAGTTACTTGGGCTTTTGAAAACAACTAATAATTTATACTATTAATTACACAATGTTGTTGTTTTTTTTTCTCTGCTGCGTGTTGTGGATCAGTTTAATGTGCCCGTAACTTCTGCGCATCAAACCACTTACTATTGTTCAAGAAAAACTATTTCGTTTGTAAGTTAATAGCGACGTCGTAGAAGGATTGACACGTCGTTAATAAATGTATTTTAATAAACTTCGGAAAAAACAAATTTCTCTTTATTCTCAAGGCGCGTATTCAAGCCATCTGGTCCCTAATTAATTTGATAACAATACTTATAGTATCTAAGTCCTTAGTCTTCAATGGTAATAATTGTAAAAAAAATGAAATTTTTTATTGAAAAAGCCAATTACGAAAGTAAACGATAAAAGAGATTATAATAATAAATTGTATATTTGAAGAATTAATTAGGAAAACGGCGAAAACGTGGTAAGAATTTTTTCTGGATCAGCAGAAAAACTTTGTAGCAAAAGACATATCTGCACATATCTTTGATAAAAATATAGGAAAAATATTATCAAGAAATATAAATTACAATTAAAGAGACGAACAGCCTATAAAAGAAGAAAAAATAGCATAGACAATTGTCTTTTTTTTCTTTTATTATTTGTTGTTATATCGATTAGACTCATTGATGTGGAAATGTATTCATATTTTGTCTATGTATTTTACGGAAAAAACATTTTGTTTTTAAAAAAAAACGTATAAACATATATATTGTGAAGAATTAGAGGCGGTTATGTTAATTTTTATTCGTAGAGCGCGGCAGATCTTTGATGTCGGGCGTGGGTGCCATTTTGTTTTACGGCGCGGATTCAGAGATATTTTGACGTACTTCATAAAGCCGATTTGTCCATTGAGGTCGGGACAGAATGTTGAGAGAACTTCAGCCAAATACAAGAACGCTACCCGTCATGATATTGAACTATGAATTAAACTTAGTGAACCTTGCCAGAAAGTACAGACAGTCGTCTAACATTTCATTGTGATCAAGCCAATGGATTCTTCTGAATTTAACTCTCGTTGTCAGGTCGACCTCGTCGACTATCAATCACATCCTGATGGGGAATACACGTTTATAATGATTTATCAAGATCGTCTCACCAAGTTCGTAATTCTCAGCGCCATGAGGACAAAAATTGCTCAAGAAGTAGCACACCAGCTCGTAGAATTTTTATATTGTTTGGTGCTCCAATGATTCTACGGTCCTATAAAGGCCGGAAGTTTATAAACGATGTGGTAGGCAGCCAAAAAGATTGCAGGTCGACATCAGAAATATAATACCGAGCGTACATCATGTGCTATATATTGTATTACTTCACCTTAAAAAAACGTAATTATCAAATAAGTCTTTTGCTGTGCTCTTTTTACACTTTGCCTAAACGATATCCTGTATTCTATAGAATGCCTATGCAAAGTAATTAGAACTTTTAAAATTTCATACTTTGCTGAAATCATCATTGCCTAAGGATTCCATAGAATGCCTGGTTTCACACATTGCCTGTAATATAATATATTACTATATATGTTAGGGCTGCGTAAACATGGCGACAAATGACAAGGCTAATAACTCATTAAAATAAATAATGTTAATTACCAATCTTTACTATTTCCCATGAGATTTTCAATTGTATAATAAGATATGTTAAAATAAATAGTTAATTAATCGATTAATTGATTACTTTTTACAGATAAATCAAACAAAACATTTTTAATCATTACCATTAATTTTAAACTTGAGTATTATCTAACAAATTGTTCCGAGAAATGAAACAAAGAATGGTCTTAGAATGTACTGGTTCTTTAAACTCAAAATTTGTGTAGAAAGTGAATTTAAATTTTATTGAGTGGTACAATATTCCCCCTTTTTTCTTAATTGTCTTATCTTCTTTTGAACTTTGTACGATATGATAGTTTGGAGGCTTTAAACTTAAGTTATCACTAAACATCAACAGCTTTTTATTGGTTGACCATACAAGCTTTAATGAAACAAATTATTCGCATCTTCCCTAAATCTATCATAATGATCTTACCATTGAAAAATTCTAAAATTATAATTGGTTGGGCACAAATTTATGTGACATAAATCATACAGATATCAAACGGCAACTTAATTATGAAAATGACCAGAAAAAGACTTTAAAAATATTTTAAACTAATCTCTTCCCCCCCCCCCCAAAAAAAAAAATAGGGATGATTAAAAAATTTTTTTTAAAATTAATGAACAACAGTTTATTTAAACTAAAATTCATTAAAGTAATTGTATGAAGACGCTAGAGTGAAAGAGTGAACAATAGTTGTCCTAAAGGCACCACTGACATATTTGCAGAGGCATAAATTACGATTTTTAAAATAGAATAAATTTTTTTTTTTTAATGTAACTGTAATAAAGGTATATATTTTTGGATGGCTTTTTATCAATTAATTAAAATTTAATTGATAAGTTTTGAAAAATTGAAGTTTAATTAATGGATAATTTTTATAATAGCTAAAAATAAAGATTAAAACTGAAATTTTGAAGGGAAGTAACAAAAAACAGGCAATTGACATTTTTGTTTTATTGAGATAATACGTCTGTCTTAAAGAAATAAAAAAAAAAAATAATAAACAATGTTCTGCACTTTTGAACAACATGTTCAAAAGCATAAAGATGATTTTTTAATCCCAAGTTTTTCAAAAGTTACCAATAATCACTTCTTCACAATGTTTTTTTCCTTCACATTTTGTGTCCTTTTAGGCCTTCTTTAAAATTCCCATGACTTTAGTATTTAATAAGATAAAATATAATATTTGTAGGAGATATATTTAAATATAAATAGTTCAATGTATTGACAATGAATTTAATTTATTTTATTTTTTAATTAAGTAAAAAGATATTTAATTTTTATATCATTTTGCTATCTATCAGCTTATTTCAAATTTTGCACTTAAAGTTTGTTTTTTTTTAAATAGAGGAGTTTGTACCTAAAACAAATATATGGTTAATTTTTTAATAATTAATTATTTATTAATAAATTAAAAACATTTAAAACACTTTCTTTAATATTAATCGCTTTTTATAGATTAATTGAGAAATTAATCGCTGATTTCACCAGCCCTAGTTTTTAGTTGAAGTATATATATTTTTTTAAAATGTTAAATACAATATTATTCAATTGAATATGACATGCTCATCAATTCAAAAATATAGACATTTAAAAGAAAATATTAAGCTGTGATTTAATTTTTAGAATTGAATAAGATGTTTATTATAAATGCATTTTTTTTTTTGTTTGTTTTTTTTTTTGTTTTTGTTTTTTTTGTTTGTTTTTTTTTAGTTTTTTTTATAAAATATTTTTTTACATTTTGAAATATTTTAAACGAAACTGACGTTCTGCTGGTTATTTACCAAAGAAAATAAGAAGACATACATTATATTGGACTTCTGGAAAAGTCATTTTTTAACATAATTCATACATAAATTTATCTTTTTAATGACTATACCACATTAATGTGTGCATATAATTTGAATATTTTTCCCCCAAAGCATACCATTACACCAAAGAGATGCATGTTTGCATAAGGACAAAAATAATTTAGCATTGTAAATTTCTAAAAATAGATCCACTTAATGTTTGTATCACGAAATTTTAAGCGTCAATTCATATTGAAGCTTGTTTTAAACATGCACAAATGCATTAATTGAGTGAAAATTGCATTTATTTTTTTTTGAGGCAACTTTTTTAAAAAGATGAAATTTATACGTAAAAGCCACTTTGCTTCACATCTTTGTGTTTTTAATTGAAAAAATGTGCAATTTTTCTAGTACAAAATAAATTAAATTTTCTTAAACTTTATGTTTTCAAGGATCCTTTCGGCTGTGATGAAAATATTGTGTTTTCAGTGTTTAGGTATTTTTTGGTAAATTGGAAAAAAGCACACACAAGGCCCGTTAATAATTGATAAACTCCATTAAATAAGTGACTGAGTTGTTTTGAACATAAACGCACGCTAACCTATTTATACGCAAGATCAATAATTTATAAGTTAAATAGATATTGTCTAAAGACATTTCTTTAAAAATAATATTTAAAATGATGTGAAGATATCGATTTAACTCGGCCTATTTCTTTTACTATTTGCAGGTTCATGTTTAAAGATTCCCGTAGAAGATTGTTGGACTGAGGATTATGACGTGTTGGTGGTGTACGACTGTCGCAGTAAACAACCTTCCCCATATCATTTTGATACTTTCACTAATTTGCATAATTACTTTTCAAATAACAAAGGTATGCAATTTTCTCTCGCAACATGGGGCAATGAAGGGATTAGAGTTATTAAACGATTTGACGAAACACTTTCAGATGTGACAAATAACATAAGAAAATTGAAGGGCTATGAATGTCCAAAAGAAATTACACCAGAAAATCTATTTCAAACAACAAGACATGGATTCAATGATGGTAGACCAGGAGCTAAGAGAATGGTTCTTGTAATACTTTATAAAGAAGCTGATAATTTTAAAATTAACACAAGTTATTTGAAGCAGCTTGAAACTCTTCAAAATAAAGAAAAGGACATACGGAGGCTATTTCTAATTATAGATGTATATACTTTAAATATTAAAAAAGATATGTTTATTTATGCCACACGCAGCTTATCATTAATCATGAATCGCGTCATTGGGTCCATGTGTAGCACTTGTAGGCCTGATACTCTTTCTTTGTCTTTTAATATCTCGGGACAAAAACATAAAAAATGTTATTCAATTATACGAAGTCAATTAAATATTCCATTCGGTGAAGCAACGAAATTATGTGGGGAAATGTTTAAATTAATTAAAATTCGTTCTCAGCATGAAATTCATTACCTCAGGTCGGCTTTGCCTAAGAAGCTTCTTAATTTAAACATTTCAAAAGCTCTCTTTTTCACACAAATAGAAACTTACTTAAATTATTTTCTGAAAGACCCGAAGGCTACGAGCTATAAGAAAACACCCAAATATTTTAAAAATAGTTGTATATTTTGGAATTTCCAGCGGACTGAGGATGTCAGTAAAAAAAATTATGATCATTTACAAATATTAAATAAACCCTATATAAACCAGGAGAATGGTTACAGCGACCAATTCGTCGAGCTTGATTGTGAAAATGTTGAATCAGACGACCAACTAACAGGCATGAATGACACAGACCTATATGAAACAGAACTCCAAAGCACATTTTCTGAAAAACATGAAGCTATATTTGATGAAATATTATTTCAAGATACTTTTTATGAAATGCCTCAAGGTTTACCTGATGAAATCATTAAGGATACAATGTTGCACATATTCAAGAAACTGCTTGATCAGATCGACAAAAGAGAAGTAAATAATGAACCATTTGAAGATATAAATTCCCAGGAATCAAAAGAAATAAATTCTTTTATAGACCAAAACATAAGTTATGAAAATCCCCAAGAAATAATCCAAGAAACATATAATGAAACATTCAAAGATTATGAAGAATACAAATGGATTACTTATAATATAGTCGATGACATAGATTATAAAAAACCACAAGATAATGTACAAATATGTGAAGTTGACTTATCTGATGATATTAATGAAGTTTCAGTTTATGATCTCGGGTATGAAACAGTTGAAATAGAACAGCTTACTTTGATACCGAAGTATCATTTCTTGAAAGTGATAAAATTACTTTTAAAAATAAGCAAGTATTTTGATGACGCCATGAAAATCGAATGCTCTGTAAATAACCATTCTGATATTTTCTGTAACCATGTAGCTATGTGCTATTCTGAACCTAATGACACACGAGACCTTTGTGACGGACCTATTCAATATGTTTACAAACATCAACGGGTCTCAAACTACTTGAATCACATCACAATAAATACAACTGGCCGATTAATGGATTATATAAACAAGAAAAACCAAAGTCAAGAATTCAAGGGTATAATGTTGAAAAATATGTCTTATAAATTTCAAGACTATACATTTTCTGATGAAGTTGAAGCAAGAAATAGTAATCACGATACTTCTAGCGACAATTCAAACATAACAGGTATAACTTGCTTTGCTTACAACAATGAAGGCGAGTGTTATTCATTGGCATCGCAAAATGATAGTGCTCAAATATTTTGCCCTCCTAATTTTGTCAAGTGTCCTGGTTCGAACTGTGCTTATTTAGGTGACGCTAGTTGGACTCAATGTAAATCCCCCAATTATGTTGGGATAGTTGATAGAAGACAGCATATTTGTACGGCGCAAATCATATCAGTCTTAAAACGCACTTGCACTGATGTTAATTTATCTTTTTTATCCAATTTCGATCTAAATCAAATAGATTGTGATTTTGTGTGTGCAGAAGGTTTTAAATGTTTGTCTGGGATTATACATAAAAATCAAGGCGATAAGAATGTCTATTCTTTAAAAAAAATTCATCAATCTATTGGAATTTTAGAGATATTAGATAGATATAGAATAGAGGCCAAAAAAGCTCCTTTGCTTCAACTATTAGAGCATTTGTCGTTACGTGCTCCAAATTGTTCGATAACCAATGTGAAGCAATGGTTTAGAGAGTGGGATATTTCTCAGCTCGTCATTCTTGATCTTAGTTTTAACAACCTAACAAGCCAAGACCTTTTATATATAAGCGCTATTAAAACACTCATATATTTAAATGTTTCTTACAATCGCCATCTCAGATTTCCAGTCAATGCTCGATTCAATAAATTACTAGAAACAATTGATTTGTCGTACACAAGTGTAGATATGATTCCTCAGGCAGCATTTGAGGCGGCAATAAACTTAAAATATCTTTATCTAAGACAAACTGGGGTTAAAGGCTTTTATTCAATAGGGCTGCAAGCTTATTTTAGTTTAAATACGCTTGATTTAAGAGATACTGTATTACAAGAAATAAAATCAGATTTCTTTAAGGGCCTGTCCATAAGTTCCAGTCTTTTTGTTAACGACTACAAGTTGTGCTGTCCACAAGTGACGGGCCCAAACATTCCACAAGATAAATGTTATTCCCTACCAGGTCCACTGTTATCTTCATGTAAAGATCTGATAGGTGACTCCAACAAGAGAATAGTTTTATGGTTTGTTGGTATTGTAGCATTTATAGGAAATTTGTTTGTTGTAGTCTATAGACTAGTTTGGGACAGAGAGGTCTTAAAGAAAGCTTATGGAGTTTTTGTGACGTGTCTTGGTGTGTCTGATTTAATTATGGGGATTTATCTACTAGTAGTGGCATCAGCTGATATTCATTTTAGAAGGCTTTATGTTTTGAACGATACAAGATGGAGATATGGAAACATTTGTAAGTTTGCTGGGTTTTTGGCCACATTTTCTAGTGAGTCCTCAGCTTTTTTTATTTGTTTGATTACCATTGATAGATATTTAATAATGCGATACCCGTTTGGTGAACACAGGATTTCTAACATTGATAAAATTAGAGCCGTAATCATCACTTGGACATTAAGCTTTCTTCTAGCATTGATTCCAACTTTTCCACTTGAATTGGATATTTACACTTCTAACAGCATGTGTTTGGCCTTGCCATTAAATATTGTAGAACATAGCGGCTGGCTGTATTCGTTTTGCGTGTTGATTCTTCTTAATTTTTTAACATTTTTGATCATTTTTATTGGTCAGATTTTGGTATTCATTTGGTTTTCTAGAAATAAAATGCCCCAAAATTCAATGATATCCAACAGCAGATCTAATGATATTTCTATAGCCAAGAATCTTGCTTTTGTTGCTATATCAGATTTTCTCTGTTGGTTTCCTATTGCCATAATGGGTTTCATGTCTCTTGGTGGCTACATGTTTAGTAATGAAGCTTATTCTTGGTCTGCAGTGTTTGTTATTCCAGTTAACTCAGCCTTGAATCCTATTATTTATACAATGCCAGCAGTATCAAGATCACTGGGCACCACAATTTGTCTTAGAAAATCATGAAAAAAAATTTTTAAACTTAAAACAAAATTTAATAAGACTTATATAATACTGTAAAATAATATATGCAATTTATATTTGAAAAAGTGTGTGGGATTATAATAATAAATGTAAAGTTTTATAAATAAACTAATATACAATATGAGTCATCGTTACTGAAAAATTATCATTAAGTATGAGTCATCACTACTACATTATGTGAGTTAATTAATTATTACAAAATGATGTCTCTATTTAGTTACTTTAATTGATGTACTGAGTTCAAAAAGGGAACATTAACAAACATTAAGAAATCTGTTTTCTCATCTGAAATGTTTATTTTTAAAATAAATATGTTTTACTCTTTAAACATTTCACAGTTATAAATATTTTGATGCAGCCATGTTACTTTTTGGAACCTGCGATATTTTATAATTTTTCTAATTTTTAAGTAACTCTGAGCATTAGTTTCTTTTGTGTGATGAAGGTTAATGTGCTATTAATATATAATGTATTATGATGCTTTATTTATACCTATATTTAGGCATTTCAATCATAATATATTTAATTTTTTTATTTTAATTTTAATATTTTCAGCTCTTGTTATTACCAATTCTATGACTATATTCTCTAAGCCACACTTGGCGGCGTGTTTATATAATTGTACAGAGAAAAGTACCTTAGATTTCTTTGTATATATAGTGTATTTTTGTTTGTCTTTACAATGTTCAGTTAGAGTAAACTAGTTTTATCACCATTTATAATAGGGTTAATTAAAGCAGAGAAATTCTTTTCTTATATTTTGAAAGGCCCTTATACGAATATAGTAAGTAGTTAGAATAAGTGTTAGTTTAAAAATAGAGCTCAAATTTATTGTTTTCATTACACAATTAGTTTCTGTATTTTGTAATTTACCAGTATAAACACATTTGCTGAGATATTTTTATTTAATTGTGTAATTATTATGTGGGCACATTATGCTGGGTTGATGAGATTGAATATTTAGACGATTTTCTAATTGATTTTACAAGAGCGTGCAATGAGAATTAAAGCTATTTATTGCATTGATTCTGGACATAAATATCGCTAAGTTCCTTCGCTATTGAATGTATCAGATAGACGAGCTCTACCCCACATGATCACGGTACATAATTGTAAATGTTGCTGGTTAGTGCTACTGATGTAAACAGTCTTGCTACACAATAGAACAAAATAAGAGTATGAGTTGACTGCAAGTGTTATGTGAAGGTACCGTAGATGTTTTAAATAGATTTCAGTTGACTTAAAACCACCATGTGCATTAAAGGGCATTTTAAAAAAATTTCTATTACTTATGTATTATTATTAAGCCAGTATCAATTGTTCCCGCAAAGCCTCATAACTTATAATACTTTTGAAATCACAAATTAGCTTGTTGTGACATTCAAAGAGAATAGCTAAAAACGAAAAGTAGCCTGATGTGATATAGAGACGTTTAGGAGTGTCAGCAACCTAAATTTAGAGCAACATCTGCCTACCCGGACTCAAGACCTATCTCAAGTATAAATTTCGTTACTCAAAAGAAGTAATTGTAACAATTTGAGATAAGTAGAAACCATGAGGAGAAGACATTGTAACAGAATGGTCGGTTCTCACACCAATGTAACAGGATGGTCGGTTCTCACACTAATGTAACATGGATGACCGGTTCTGACCCAAATTATGTAACAGTGTGCTCCGTTTCTCACTTTGCGAGCGTTAATAAACAGCAATCTCCTCCACACCACAATATCATTGAAGTCCTTGTTCTTTGTAAACAAAGAAATCTTTAATGCCGCAACTTAACGTATGTACACTTTCTACAGAAAAACTTATCAGTCCCAACACAGCACAGCCATCTCTCTCTGGCTCTTCAACCTCTCGTCCTCTCTCTCCCTCTCGTGCGCATTCACCCGTGACCTTTTCTTGGCCTCCTTTTGACCATGACACACCGCGCATTTTCACGTGACAGACATATTTCATAGAAACAATTAAACATGTATAGACGTCCATAACTTAAATCTAAAAAACAATACACATATGAAAAAAAATCGTTGCAAATATTCTCTCTGTGTTCTCGTGCGCATTCACCCGTGACCTTTTCTTGGCCTCCTTTTGACCATGACACACCGCGCATTTTCACGTGACATCCACCCCCCTCCTTCAAAAAAAATGTTTTGCCAAAAAACATTTTTGGGTCATAACACAAAAATCAGACAGCAATTTGAAAATAACGTTGTCTTTAACACTCACAACAAAAGTTTAACATTACAGAGGCGTTCATGGATTGTCACGCTTCAGCTCTCTCACCAATACAATTTCTTTTTTTCCAGTCTATTTATAGCTAGAAATATTAAGCATAAAATGCACAATGAACATTGTTTTTACAACAAGTCAAAAAATATTTTAAAATCTGACTAATGCATATAATCATCAGCTATGCTTGTCCATACCATACTATATTTAATTCATTGCTATTTTGAATCAACTTTAGGACATATAAATATATTCTTTAATTTATATGCGGTGATCTCAAATGTTATAAAAATAACATTACAACTGGTATTAATTCAAAATAATAGTTCTTCAATGCTGCATCAGTCTCTTAAAGGTTCAGTAATTCACTAATCACGAACATCAGTGTTTCTGTTGACAATATCAATTTCAGCATCTTGAATAAGTCGCTTGGCTTTTGAGATAGCATGTTTGCTTCCAAATAGTTTAACGAAACTTTGATTTGATGAGTCATAATCATGATAAATTTTTATCTGACA
>MUZC01000233.1:711899-794620 GCA_002072015.1 Radix auricularia | reverse complement strand
CCATCGTTAGTGTGTCTGTTTTGCCATCATAATCTTCTTTTTCTACAATCTTGCTGTGTGCTACAATTGTTGTGCAGCCTGAGTCCCGTAGACACGTGCATTTTTTGTTGTTGACATACACGGCGTAAAATTTAAGTCGTCCTTGGCTATTAATAGCTGCCACGGTATCACTGGCTGATGTGTCTTCTCGATTTATTTTTTTCCTACTGTCCAAGTTTTGTTCATCACTTTTTCTATATGTTTGATTATAATTTCTGTTTCTTGAATAAAAGTCATATCTACCTCTCCATGATTTTTTGTTTTGATCATAATCTCTATAGTTTAAATTGTGATTATGTCTTCCTCTCCAAGATTTTTTGTTTTCTCTTTCAAATTGACCCTGTCCATAACTTGTTTCTATGTTGTTTCGTGTTGGGCTGACCTTGGGTGAAGTCTGTCCTTTGTTGAAATAACAGTGTCTTGCAAGATGACCTCTCTTGCCGCAGTAGTAGCATATGATTTCTGGTTTGTTGTTTTGGACTGTTGCCAAGAAATCATGTCTTTTGTCCATTTCAACTTCGGGATGTGAGTCCTTGAATGTTCTTAAAGAATTTGTTAGTTCAGTCTGGGTTCGAATTTTCTTGTCAGCTAAATAAGTGAATAATGCTGGTGTTGCGTTCTCCAAAAATTTATCTATTAACACCATGTCCAGTATGGCTCTGGGATCGTTGGTGTCTATGGCTGCCAGCTCTAGCCATTTTGTCAGTTTTACTTGCGCTTCATGCACAATTATTTGTGGGTCTTTGTCCCTTTTTATTCTGATTTCGTGAAATTCTCTTCTGTAGTCATTTTCAGATTTTCCAAAATGGAATAATAGGGCCTTTTTTACATTTTTGTAAATGTTCTTATCATTTTTTGCTATACTGTTATATGCCTCAAAAGCTTCAACTGTAAGTTTTGTAATAAGCTGTGTAGGCCAATTTGTCTCTTCAACTCCCTTTACATTCATAACTGATTCAAAGTAGTCCAAATAAACATCTATCTTCTCCTTTTTGCTATCATACTTCCTAACTTTAATTATTTCGTTTGTTGTTGGCCTTTCATTTGTGTTGTTACCTGGATTGTGATCTCTTTCCTGTAAATCAATCTGTAACTTCAGATTTTCATTGTTCAGTTGCTCCACTTCCAATCTTGCATTTCTTTCTTTTCTTTCTATTTCTCTTCTTGCATTTCTTTCTTCTCTTTCAATAGCTTGCTTTTCTTTTTCTTCTTCTTTGGCTACTTTCTCTTCAACGAATTCACGTAGTTCTTTGCCATGTAGTCCATATTTTTCAGCTATGGCGGTAAATTTTTCATAATAATCCATTTTGAATTTGTTCACTTTAGGTGTCACTGAATATCACTTATATTACACAATGTACACTTGTTGAATTTATCAATAAGTATCACATAGAAATTTGTTTTAGATAATCCTTTAGGAATGGTCTTGATCACAATTTTTCCAGAAAGAATGAAGCTTTCACTTCTGACAATGTAACAATGAATGTCACAGTTTCTGTAACGTGGGTATTGCTTCTGTCACTAAGTACCCACTTCTGACACCAATGTAACACACAGTTTATGTAACGTGGGGATCGCTTCTGTCACTAAGCGCCCACTTCTGATACCAATGTAACAGGATGGTCGGTTCTCACACCAATGTAACAGGATGGTCGGTTCTCACACTAATGTAACATGGATGACCGGTTCTGACCCAAATTATGTAACAGTGTGCTCCGTTTCTCACTTTGCGAGCGTTAATAAACAGCAATCTCCTCCACACCACAATAACATTGAAGTCCTTGTTCTTTGTAAACAAAGAAATCTTTAATGCCGCAACTTAACGTATGTACACTTTCTACAGAAAAACTTATCAGTCCCAACACAGCACAGTCATCTCTCTCTGGCTCTTCAACCTCTCATCCTCTCTCTCAATTTCGTGCGCATTCACCCGTGACCTTTTCTTGGCCTCCTTTTGACCATGACACACCGCGCATTTTCACGTGACAGACATATTTCATAGAAACAATTAAACATGTATAGACGTCCATAACTTAAATCTAAAAAACAATACACATATGAAAAAAAATCGTTGCAAATATTCTGAAGGCTTGCAATAGCCCCATCTGCGGCTCCAACACCAAAGTCATATCCATTACATCCAATTTTAGGAACAGTAAGTAAAATTTGTAGCAAGTTAAATTTTAATTTTTGTAGAAGAAACAAAAGCTCAAGATGTTTTTAAATTTGAATCTTCTAAATTAAAAACAAAATAATGCACTTCCCAACCTCGTCAATACACTTCTTCAGTAGTCGGTGGAAAAGACAAAATCTAATTACAATTATTAACAAAAGTAGACGACTTATAAGTTACAAGTATTTGTTTTGATTTTCATTGTCAATAAATTGTGTGCTTTTGTATACCTTCAATTGCAAACTAATGCTATATAATATGATTTATTTATTTTCATTTGCAACATGAAGATGTAACAGTAATGTACTTTTGCTATTCTAATATTTTTAGCGCATTTTCGAGATGTCGAATGCGCTATTGCACCCGTTTTGTCCGTCCGTCCGTCATCACCCTTGATCACAGCATCCATAAGTCCTAGACCCATGATGTATATATGTTTTTTGTATGTCCTGACCTGCCATTTGTGCATCAACACTCAGTTACTCGATCCGTTAAAAAAAAACCGTTAAAACTATCAAAAAACTTTGCGAATCGAGAGTTAGCACTGGCGCAGGGAACGGCCGCCATTGCCGGAAGTCAAATACATCATTTTTCAAGCATTAAAGAGTGGTACGAAAGCGTGCAAAATAATTTTTTTTTTTTTTTTTTTGACGTCATTAGAATATGTGTAAAAGTTTAGAGAGTTTTACGTCATCATTTGTGGTGACTTGTAGTTAGATTAAAGAGAAAATATTTTTTTTTAAATTGTAAAGAAATGACTTTTAAATTTTAAAAAATGTCAAGTATATTCATTACACAAGAAAATTCATAAAAATATGTCTAAAATCTAAACACAATTACTGATAACTACATAATGCTGATATCTAGCATAAGTACTGATACATAATACGAAAATGCGCTAACACGTCCTGAGTTCCAAAAGGGACCAGGCTTAACATGATTTTTTAATGTGTGACTAGAGAAGCTACATAATTGAAATATGCGTTTAAATGTAAAAGTCCAGGTTGAATATTAGTAGAAGATTTACGTGTATGAAAGTCAACAAGTAAAATTAGTTGCTACGCATATAACGAACAATAATATTTGAAGGATAACAGAGTGAGTGGCTATAAAAGAATGAAATAAATAATCATCACCCATAATTAGATAGAATGTATTTTTGTTGGGATAACAGCGAGTCCTTTTTTTAATGAAATATTTTTTTTTAAATTCCTTTTTTTCGACAGAATTTATTCAAAATATATTTAAAAATTTTGTTTCAGTTGTTCATTTACTAGAAATCGCTTTTTTTTTTAATTTAAGAAATAAATATTTTTTTAAAAATTAAAACTGATACATGGGTTTATGCTGTATTTGTTGTAGCAACATTTCAATTACGTTTTTAATAATTGTAAAGTTATCCATCGAGAATTAATGTTGATTAAGTGTTTGTAATATTCTCAATTCGATGTTTCGTGGTATACTCTAAACATAACTGTCTATATGTTCTCTAAAATTAAACAATAAATAAACTAACGTTCTCGTGGCTTTTTGTTTTGTTGATATAAAATTAGTTGAGATATTTGCCACTGTCATGAGACACACACACACTTAACACTCACACAAGAACATTAACTTTATTATTAGCAGAGCTTTATATTGAACTTTTCGTCGACTTCAATCTGCTATAGTTTTACAATTGTATGCTTTATAATAAGCAGGCTATCTAACTATTTTTTCGAACATCATCAATGTCTGTTTGTACTGATGAAGAATTACAACTCATTTTTTAATCACATTAATTGAACAAAAACCTTCAATTTTTTTCTTAGATACATACGATGTTATCATAACATTTTTCCATAATATCGTGTCATTTTTAACTTGATAAACAAAGTAATAATAAAAATAATAATACGAATAACCCCTTTTCAGACCATGATGGCCTAAGGGGGAAAGAAAGTAGCGGTAACCAACTACTCAAAAATACAAGTGTGTTATATTATTTTGTTCAAGTGATTAGCGGGATTGACATTATAAACTATCGAGCGGAACTATTATCTCATAGAACTAAAACTAAGATAACTGGTATGCACTACACAGTCTGCGCAAGGAATGATATTATCGGATATCGGTGTTCATTAAGTCTCAACCATTTAAAAGTGCTACTGAATTTAGGAACTTTCATCTCCATCTTGAAACGCAGTAATTGATTCTAATAATTTAATTACTTTCTGTCTCTGAATCAAACTTGGTTACTGCATTTAGAATAATACGCTTTTCATTTGGTTTCAAAAGTAGGCGAAGTGTTTGAGCTATGGTAGGCAAACTTTATGAACATTTTGATCATTCCCGTTAGTGAATAGTTTAATACCAAAATGTTAATGTAATCTTAAGGAAATTTATTTATTGTCCGCTTTAAAAAAAATTCACTTCCAATAATGTGTAAGTGATTAGGCGTTTAATGACTTAAAATAATTTAATCGTTAACATTTGAATGATTAATTGAAAAACTATCGTTTATTCCGTTGCCCTAATATTTTTAGAAAAAAAAATGTTTTGGACTATGATTGGTTTATATCCGATAGATCTACTTAAAATAATGAACCCTTTTCATAAAATGTCTGAGGTCGTCAATACTGGTCTGTAATTAAACAATTTCAAAAAAATTTGTTTTGTAGCAAAATCACTTACGAAACCAACTAAATAGCGTTTCTACTTTCAAAATCTGCTAAGTAAATATTGTATCGGGTTAAAATATATAATAATAATAATAATAATAATAATATAATAATAATAATAATAATAATAATAATAATAATAATGATAATAATAATAATACAAATTAATGGATAATTGATACAGCAATGTAACCCACCGAGAAGCCGGCTCACAGCACTTTACATGGAGATAATAACATGCATAATTTAATGAAATAAACATTAATATTAGAATAACCACATAAATGACAATACGTTATATCTACACCAGATAAGTAAATCTTTAAAAAAATGCTGTCTCATTAATTTTGAAAATATATTTTGAAAAGAGGCGTCTTAAGTGCATTCTTGAAAAAGTTAGTAGTTAAAATACTACGGATGTGTAATGTTAGAGAAATACATTGTTAGGCTGCACAAAAATAGAGAATGACCTTTCATTAAAGGATTTGTTCGTGTCTTAGGAACACAGGAAATGCGTGTATCTGTAGACAGTAGAAGACGTAGCTTACGACTTGGTGTGCGTACCGACAGAAGTTCAGTAAGATAGGATGGGCATGAGTCAGGAAAGAAGTTTTTACAGTGAACGGCCAGTTTTTTTAATCAATTTTTGCTTGTATGGGTACTCAGTGAAGTGAGTAAAGTAGCGGAGTAGCATGGTCATGTTTTGTTTGCCTTTATTACGAATCTGACAGCTGAATTTTGAACTCTCTGTAGTTTTTAATGCATTGCTTTTGCCCATCAGAGAGAAGAACAGAATTGCAGCAAGTTGTTAGCACACGTCGCTTGGCAATGGAGTAAACTGATAAACGCCAATATTTATTGGCCCTTTAAATTTCATCCCTGATGTATGAATACCAAGGGGCTGTCTTTGTTAACTTAACATTTTTGCTGGTGACAGGAGACTGTCGGTCCAACACAGTGCCTAGTGTACTATTCAGCTTATAAAAAAATGGGGTTGGAGGTCAGGAAACACCACCACACTTTGATCTTCCCGAAAAGCATTGAGGTTCATGCAACTTAGATTGCGAAGGATCCAGAATTCTGTGGAAGGAGGGGGGGGGGGCAAAACACACAAGTTCACATTTAACCAAAAAATGATCCAAGGACTGCTCTTATGTTACTGTTGTGGATTTGACAAGGTAATCGTCAATTCTATGCAATAACCAATCAATTATGTGTCCTCGATTGTGTATTGGTGTATATATATATATATATATATATGCTTTTATATAAAATATAATAATATAACAAGTTTATCTACAGATTTCTAGATTTAAAAAATCACACTGATGTCGAAAATATCCATATTTCAAAAACCCCAAAACAGTGGTATCCAAACATAAGCCCCCGGGCAAAAATCGGTCCATGATGCAATTTTAAGTTGCTTGCTGCCCCATCTTACATAAATAAGCTACTGACACATTATGTCTGTAATGACATTATATTTGTTTAAAAAAATCGAAATTGGGAACTTTTTTGAGTACGCCTTTCTTTGGACAGGGGATGAATTCAGGGAGTATTACAAGGCTTAATTGGACATTAATCACTACTAGCTCCTAATATATGTTGGATTTTACTGTTATTTGATTAGCAATAAAAATGCACTTATTTTCGAAAAATAAAGTTATATCTTTAGTAGGGCTGTCAATATTGTTGAAAAATGCTGCCCGGGTACCCGTGCAAAATTTGAACGGGTACCAGGGTAACCCGTTCGAAATGCCTCAAAATTTTCGTCATTATGCCCGCTATTACTATCATTAGCCTTTTACTGCTTTGTTTATTGTGGAAATGCAAATTTTGATGTAATGAGTCAACAATTGTAAAATGATGACCTTGAAATACTACTGTAGTACAGTGGTGTAAAAACAGTGAGCAAAGGGGTGCTAAGGTTTTTTGAGAGGGGGTGGTATCATGACATGGCAAGTTATTTCTAGTTCATAGCTGTAGCTGACAACTGTTTTAATTAACTAAACTTTTCAGGAATTGCCACTACTTAGTGGACCTATCCCCCAGTATTTATTTTTGTAATACAGTAAAGTTATTCAATGATTCAAATATGTTTTAGTTTTTTTTAAAAATATTTTTAAAAAGAAAAACTACCCCCCCCCCCCAAGAATATAGCGGTTGTTTATTTCTTTTAAAGTATGGTGGGGATAGCATTGGAGACATGTGTTAGTGAGGGGGGTAGATAAAATAAATTGGCACGTCTCAATCGGTAACAAAGTAGAGCGGCGTATTTCAAAGCCAAAGTCATTTCTAGCCATTCCTAGTTATCACTCTTATGTCCTATTTTGTGTCATACTGAAAGAACAGACCCACACCCACCATGTATTTTGTTATAATAGTGAAAATCATTCCATGATTGAAATTTTTTTTAAAAGTATTTGGTGGAGATAGGAGTGGAGACACGTGTGTGTCGGTGGTGGGGGGAATAAACAACATTGGCTTGCTCAATCGGTATCAATAATGAGCGGCGTATTTCAAAGCCAAGGTCATTGTGGCAAGAAAGATGTGAATATTGTTTGACAAGTTGTCTAGGGGTATATTATTTAATTTATTCTCTCCCTGCCTACACGAGCATACTTTAGTGATCTCTCACAATACGATGATCAACAAACAAGATGGTGAAATTGTAACAATAATTTATTATACAATAATTACAGTGAGCGGAAACAAGTTCCGTTATGGCAAAAATTCATCACTAGGCTTAAGCCAATCAATATAATAGTTATATAGTTAATACTTAAATTTTTAGGAAGGACTGCCCCGCTCCTTGAACGGTTGGTTCTGCAATTCTGTCCTATGGGCTGTTCACCTATGGTTCCAGGTGACTTTGGTGATCACGGATTGTGTGATTAACCGGCTTCTACACAGGTGATGTGTAGGCATCAACCGGTGCGGTTGGCTTCTTGTTGGCTGCTTCACCTAAGGTTCCAGGTGACTTCGGTGATCACGGATGGTGTGAATAACCGGCTTCTACAACTGTAAGGTGTAGGCAACAACCAGTGCGGTTGGCTTCAGCGTTACGCTTGGAGTAAGCTGGTAATGATGATTTGTCCTCCTCTGGTCCTGTCGATCAGTGCAGGGGTGAGGTAGGGGTTGGATGCAAGTCGCGTGGACAGCGGTGAGTCCAGCTCCTGGTCCAATTGTGGGTTGGGGGTTGGATGTAAGTCGCGTGGATAGCGGTGAGTCCAGCTCCTGATCCAGGTATGTCGACACTTCGTTAGGGCGGTTGCTGTCTGGAGTTCGGGTTATCTCGCAGCACAGGCGGGTGCCTAAAAACCAGACTGAGATAGAAAGAATATACATGAGGGTGGTTTCTATTCTCGTCTGTCTTGATCCACCCTTTGGACAGCCGAGCCTTCAGAGCCAGGGGCCAAATGGTGATCAAATACATTTTCATGAACATATTGTTATTAAATACATACATATATATATATAACATGAACTGGAAATAATATTTCATTATCATTGTGTAAGTGGATGTTGGAATAAATACAATGATATTATTGGTTACACCAATATAATTCGGACCATAATATATTTTATAACCTAAGACGGAAATAATAATTCATTATCATCTCGTAAGTGAACTAAATATAGTAATAGTTATATTAAAGTTAATAATAGTACTGATTATACCAATACAATTCAATCCATCTATCTGATGGTTCGCGTGTTATCATATTTAGTTATGAAAGGAGAAATACAATGTCGCACGCAGCCGCGCATGGCGTAACTGGGTCAACATGTCTCTACAATTTCAATATGACATTGCACGAAGATTAATATTTAAATATCGGTGTGAAATACGCTCACAAATACCTGGGGAATAAGTTAGAGTTTCAACGTACATAGATTCTGGCTACGAATAACTGTGCCGGCTTTCTCACATCAAAGGATGGCTATAGATTTAGTTCAATGGCTTGAACACTCAGTCGAATAGCTTACTGTGATCACTTTGGGCGGAAAAAAGACCGAGTCTTGTCGATGTACCAACATTTATACTTGTGTGGATAGCCTCATTTTCGGGCAACCTTATAGTTCACTGCATATTTAATTAGTGACCTTTGATCCTAGAAGTGTTCCGCGAGTAGCTCCCCTTGTGTTTTGATACTATTCTCGTGCAAATAGTATTGGGCTCACAAATTTCGCCACAGTCATTCCTAGCCCTTCCTAGTTAATAGTAGTAATGGGCGTTGTGTTCTATTTTCCTTTCTTGTACAATTCAAAGAACTAAAACCATTTTTTTAAAAATGATTTTTGTTTATGTTCCTGGTTTAAAAAAAAAGCATATCAAAATACTTTGTAGTTTGTCGGGACAGTGTTTTATTTCCCTTTATAACGTATATCTCTTTAAGCATTTTCATCTTAATATGCATTTCAACGTATTTATTCACGAAAATTTTCATTTGATAAATTATTCGCGAGCCGAAATTTGAAAACAGAAGAGCCACAGTTTAAACGCTGGTTGTAGAGATATTTCCGTAACATTTTCACGGGTACCCGGGCGCCCTTTTTTACCCGGGTAATTGCTCGGCAACGGGTACCCGGGTCCCGGATACCCATTGACATGCCTAATCTTTAGTAGTGAGATGCAAACGAGGATACTACATTCTACTTTAAGCTTTATAAGTCTAAATATACGACTGTTTAAGTCAAGGGTTTCCAAACTTTTCTACCGAAGAGCCGCATTAACTGTCAAACAGCAGTTTCGGGACCAACTGCTAAGTTTTGTGCTAAAAATAGTATATTTTAAAGATTAAAAAGGTCTCCAGGGGCCGGATGAGAGGGCCTCGCAGGCCGCTTGTTGCACGCGAGCCATAGTTTGGAGACTCCTGGTTTAGGTGAATGTGTCGGAATAGGAGCATCTGTGGGATTTTGTTATTTCACTTTTACTTCTTTGTTAATGTAAATTTGAAAACCGATGAAGTTATCTGTATATTTTGGTGATTAAAAATTGTTGAAACTATCTGTCCCAGAAAAAGCAGAAGTTCGCGAATTTTAGCCTGTCACATAACGTTAGCTCGCAGAGCTAGAATTTTATCTGACATTAAAAGACAAATAGAAGCAGTAAAAAAGAACTTTTCTTTGATAGCCTTTGAATGAAAGCATTCATGCTTCTTAAACTGTCCAACTTATTACTTTTTACAGGCGGTAATGTTTATATTAGTGTGATTGAATAATTTCTTGATCTTGAAAGTCTCTAAGACCAAACAAGGGGATACGATTTTTTTTTCCGTTTGCTCTGATGTCAATTACATAAACTAAAATGGGAAAATATTTGAAATTATTCCTATTATGATTGGTACGCATGATGAATTAACATTACAATATTTCCAGAGAGAATCTTTAATGAGCAAATGCTGAATTCAGTGGCAGATATCACACTGGTGAATCTCATAGACGCTATCAGGACTTTGCAACTATTGAAATGGATATCATAATGATTTTTTCTACATCTTTCAATTTTGACTCTGATAATTCTTCAGGCAATCTGCAACTGGCGCTCATTGAGCTGCAAAATGTTGCTAAATGCCGCAGTAGAACATGACATTTTTCTCTTATGGTCTTTTACCTTCATCTGAATAAAAGGAAATTTTAAGAGGTTTGGTAAGTTGCTTTAAAAATGCTCTGCTAGCTTGAATCGATTTATTTTTGTAGCAGACATTTTTATTAAAGACTTTTTAACAAGAACAACGTGGGCATAGAGGATAAAAGACTCTCACCTGCTTGAGATCATACGTATCAAAACCAATGCCAGGGGACCTGGCCTTACCTATTTACTGCATTCAAGAACTCAGTTTCACCCTTGGCATTAAAATTTTGCGTTAAAAACATCTTAGAAATGTATTTTCATTTGTTATTTTAATCCTGCCCCCTATAATCTTAAATCAATTTTAAGAACTCGGTCCGCCATGCCTAAATTGTGGACGCCCATAAACTAATAAACGACTCCTCAAACACTTCTACGATATATCACAACTGATTACACGAAAATTGTACCACGAAATGGCAAAATAATTACTTTAATTAAAATAATTTTAGCATCAAATACACGATCCTTAAATAGTGTAATGGTTGAATGCATCAAACAGAGTGAAATAAATTGCTAAAACGTGACTTTGGATTAAAATGTAATTAAAACTTTTTTGTTCTTCTTTTTTTTCAAGAAATTGTTTATATTAAATCCTGAAATGTTTTATGCAAGGATTTTATCAGTAACCATGGGCTGCTCTGCGGATAGTATAATAATTATTGGTTTAAAAATTAGATAGAAAATATATTTTAATGACAAAGTAAATAATTGCTCAAGCGAAATAGAATATGCACTTTTCCTGAGAAAAAACAAAACACAGTTAAAGACAAAACATAAAAATCTTTAAAGTTTAGGGTTATGATTCGAGTAGATTCTGAAATGGATAAAATGTTATAAGGCTTAAAGTAAAATGTAGTAGCTTCATGTGCATCTCACTACTAAAGATTGAGAGATTCTATTTAGGACCTGGATTGCTGGATTACATGAGCCACCTAGACTTCTGCAGACATCAGCGTTTAGTAAACATTCTGAGATTTGCCCTGTTTGTGCGCTCCGGCTATAAGAGTATACGCAAAATCTTCTAACACAAATAGAACATTTTCCTGTACCACTAACAATCGACAACTCAATAGGAATTGTGAGGTAACCGAGGTTTAAAGATATCTGTACTAAAACGCTACGGGAAATCTTACTAATATTTGATTCTCATAAAGTAATAATGAGGCAGTCAGTGGCATTGAACTTTAAGTTGAAGGGGAAAAAATAAGAGGCTTATTTCACAATGTTTAAGAACAGACTTAATTATGTATTTTTCTTATCACCAAGATCAACGTCAGATTCCAGGCAAAAAATCTTCATGAACATAGCCACGCCCTCTCAACTCACATGTCTGTCTCCATTATTTCATTTGTCAATCATCTACCGAGAATATTTAAAAGTTAACACCCGTGTTGTATTAGCTGGTTTGCACACGCATTCTCACTATAGTCAAGAAATACTTTAGAATATAGAAACAAATGATTTCGCATATCGAACGATATCACACCTGTTTAATTGTAATTGTTTAACCAATATGTTACATCCCATTGTGCTGGCATATGATGCTAACAAGAAGACTAAAATAAGAATTAAATTTTAGAAATTAATTTTGTTATTTATGTGCCTTAAAATGTATATATCTAATATAATTTACATTGAAGTCGAAAATAAGTATGCGTTTTATTAGCATAACTTTCTTTCCGTTGTATATTCAAAAGCATTGAGAATTAAGGCCACAAACACATTTATGATAAATAAGTGTTTTGATATTGCTTCACAGAATTGTTATACATTACATTATGACATCATTTTCGTTCTCGACTAGTTACTGTGTGAAAGGGTGAAAGTGCAAAACATTTTTTATGTCTTTTTAGCAATCACTTTACACGCGATAATCACTTTTACATTAAAAGGAAAAAAAATGCCCTTTTCAAAGTCAGCAATAAAAACCCAGCAAATATTAAAAGCTAAAATTTTCAATCATATCATTTTAAAAAATAAATTGTCTTAATGAACAGCACTTTCAACTATTATCAAAACAAAAAAAAAACCAAAAAAATTTTTTTTTTCAAGACAAGAATATTTTGATAAAGATACACAACGAAAGCTTAATATATTTATCATTTTTTAGAATCCTTTGGGCTGTCACCACTACAGACCATGGCAATCGAATGTTTACAAACGTGTTACCGCTTGTTTAACCGCTCTTGTCCATTTGACCAAACA
The DNA here is from genome assembly GCA_002072015.1 of Radix auricularia. Taxonomy (NCBI): domain Eukaryota; kingdom Metazoa; phylum Mollusca; class Gastropoda; family Lymnaeidae; genus Radix; species Radix auricularia. Next base: position 781,905 of record MUZC01000233.1, on the reverse strand, counting down.
TGTGTTGTGTACAGGAACTGTTGCGAAGATTTTCATTCTTTGTGTCCGACGATTTCACAGGAGACTCGTAAGCTTTGCCGGGGTGGCGTCAAAGTGATACTATGTTGATAGGAGTCATAGTAGGAAATTCAACCCCTCACTCGGGAGGCTCACTTAGTGGGAGGCGTTTTCGACCTAGCGTCCTGGATGCCCAGGCGGCCGCTTGTAGCAGCGACCGCTCCGGGGGGAGGGGCTTCTCAGTCTTTACGTCCCTTAGGGGGCCAGAGGGCTGAGGGGGTTTTCCGGGAAGCCCCATGAAGAGAGCAGGCTAGGGACTGCTGATTTTCTTCCACATGTAGGATTTTCAGTATCGGAGGCATCAGCCATAGAAAACATTTACAAACTAGGACAGATTTAAGAAAGAGCTTCCTGACTCACCACTAAGTGACTGAATCACTGAAAAAATAGAGAGACGTAAAATCATAATCATTTTGGTTTCAAGATTAACAGGACGTGTGGTGTTTCTAGCCGTGAAATATTATATGACGTCATTTTTTAGCTTTTATTTTAATTTTGGAAAAGGTAATAATGTAAAAAGAGCCGTTAATAGTTTTGTATCCGCAACTACGAATGTTAGATAGCTTTGTGGGCTATGCCAGGGAGTATAAGAGTAAAAATAAGATCTGTCCCTGTTAAAGATATATTTTCAACATATAGTTGAGGGTTTATAATTATAAATTACTCTGTGTTCATTTCAGTGAGTTTAATATTTGGTATTTATCAAACAAGGAATACTACCCATAAATAAACTGTGAACTGTGCTTTTTGGTTTTCAGACAAATTGATTCGAACGCATCCAATATCATTCACGTAAGTTACTTGGGCTTTTGAAAAAATTGTGCGCGTATACGTCTTTTTGGAATGAGCCGAATTAAGTATGCGTTCTCTTTAAACGATAAAAATTTGACTTGGTAAACTACCTTTGTGTAGAATACATGCTAGATCATGTTTGCGTGGGGCATATCTAGTTTATGTTAAATTCTAAAACTAACAATGCATTTAAATAAAATGCTGAGACTTGAGTTCTTTTTTTTTTAAATAACAATTAAAAACTTCGAATTTTTAAAACGAACGTTTCCATTAAATTTAAAAGTGTGCAAGGCTATAAATTTTTATTAAAATCTTCAAAGTGGGATGGGGGCTGATATTAAATTTATCAGAGAGTAAGAAAATAATTACAGGTAATGAGAAAGTTCTGTTAGGAAAAAAAATAAAACTTTTTAAATATAGTTTTATGGTTTAGGTGGATTCTTAAATCAAAATGAATTGTCTTTAGTTTTAAATTAAAATCAGAATGTGGAATATAATATTTTCACGTAGGTTGAGGAGACTATGTTACTTAGTGATGCCAATAGAATGCTGATTGAAATCGAGTGTAATGCAGTTTAATATATATAATTATACTGTAAATTATATAAAATGAGGGGTAGTACTGCAATCAGGCTTATAAAAAATTAAATGGAAAAGACGTAAACAAGGTAAGGGTTAGCCTGATCAGGCGTTACAAAATAGCGAACGTTTCGGCAAGGAGCCTTTTTCAACGAACATACAATACACAAATAAAACATAAATAAAAATAAAATAATAAAATCAAGAAACTTAGCTGCGGTGAAATCCAAAGAATCCAAGACTTTGGTACTTTGGGACGTGGTGGTCGAGAGGTAGCGCGCTCGACTGTCATACCGATGGTCACGAGTTCGAATCCACGCGAAGGCGAGGATTAGTTCCCGGGGCCTGAGGAGTCCCCGAGTCACCCAGTTCTGAATGGGTACCTAACTAGACAATAGTTAGGCGGCTGGGGTAATGTGTGGAACCCCTATAGCCATGGCCTGTGACCACTGCATCACTTGCCAACAGATCATCTCTCATGGTCTGTGGAGGCAATTATCTTCTGCATAGAAGGAGCGTCTGTATATCTTCTTTAAAAAAAAGGATAAACATTATTTCTGCCCGATTTTTTAAAAGCATTTATTTCAGGTCAAGGCAAAAATATATCAAGGAAATAATCTGTCGTGATATTTGAAATATAAAACATCCCCACAATATTATAATAATTTTATTACTAAGCATTCTTTCTATTATCTCAGTATATTTCTCGAAATTTACCGACTATATTTACATAAAAGTCTAATATTGCTCAGTGTTTCCATATGTCCGGATTCCCCGGACACGTCCTCTTTTATGCCCCTGTTTGAGCGTCTGGGCTGCTTTAAAGGAAAATGGCTTTTGTCCGGGTTTTTCTGCGTCTCAAATATACCACCTGCTGTGATCTATGATCACAAAGTCAATTTGCTAAAATGATGATGATTTTGATGATAATGACTGTGCATAAAACACTTTCACTACTGTTTGATAACTTTTAGTTACTAACTTTTCCTTATCAGTCAGCTAGAGTGATGCACTCAAGACTCAGATTGTACAAGTTCATTATTAAATTAGAACAATATTTTATGTAGTTTATCGTTAATTTTATTGGCTACAACACGATGCAGTTTGTACAGTACACTAGAGTTCACTCCCGTTAAGTCGCGTTACAACGATTTTGCGTTAATTCGTTTAAATCGTTTCTAATTCCACGGCTCTCAAATTTTGTGACGTAACATAGCCATACATTTTATTAGGTACGAATAGTTAACGTTCTGTTAATGTTTCTGGATTAAAACAAGTGTAACAGGATATGTATTGAAATATATAATAAGTGAGTATAAACTAAATTAATTTAAAATATATACATTATAGTGAAGAAGATACGTTATTATTTGCAGCAAGTATTACCACTAAATAACTAATATATATCACTGAAATATGTACTAAGTGTCGATAAATCGATAAATCGCGATTCACCTAAGTCGCGAGTACATTAGTATGGACACGAACGACCACGACTTAACGGGGTTGCACTGTATTGGCCATCTTTGATGAAAACATAGTGTTATCCTTTTCCAACTGACAATTATAGTAATCCTAATATTGCTGATTTAAACTTATAACTAACATACGTGTCTCTGAACTCTGACAGTAGTGTTATTTGTTTACTCTATTCAAGTCTATTTATTAATCACCATACAATGATAACTGAACATCTCGATATATTCAAATGTTTTATATAATAATGGTTTCAATTTACAATAAGAACATTATACATCAGAATTCCCACAAGGATTTTGCCGATGATGATATTTAAGGACGGCCACTTAAGTCAATGTTATGATGGTTTTTATAAATTAATTAACATTAATAAATAATTGTAATTGAAACGAAGTAAAGGTTGGAAAAATTTTAAGCCTTCCATTACTATCCTTATTTAGAGTGGCGTGGTGAACTAAGTGGTAGCGTACTGGACTGTCGAACCGAGGCAAGAAGCCGAGTCACTGCATAAGGCCCCGCAATTGTGTACATCTATAAAAACCTGGAACCTGTTTCGTTCAATATTGAAATTTTCTTTATCATTGGAATTAAAGAAAAAAATTTGATGGTAAAACTTTTCAATTAGATGGTTACACGAATATTTTTTGCAAGGCCGTGCAACTCATAAGCAAGTTCTATTATTTTCTTTTATAACTACATCTATAGATAAAACCATTTCTCGCAGTAAGACTTTGTCTAAAGATAGAACTCCATCTCCTGAATTGTCTTCACTCATACTTATTCTCCTTCAAACATGGCGTTCAATTTATATCTCTAACTCTATTTAATCTATGTCGGCGTTCTTTATTAGCGCATAACTTTGTTCGATGACATGGGATTGTATTATATATTTTAAAGACAACGGGTTCCATTAATTGAGATACTATAGAAAAGAACATTATTGCTTTGAACTAAGTAAAGTTCCAGCATCTGATTTCGTTTTAATTGTTACTTCTACAGGTGTCAATTTTTTCCAAGGCGTTCGAAATTTTGAAGTATGTCTTTTTCGAAATTTTGTATGTCATTGCGATGTTTATTAGCGGATAAATTTGAACATTTTCATGTTCTTAATAATAAAATTAAAAAATCATATTATTTAGTCATTACTGTAATTAGATAGGCGTAGCATTTTTAATGAATAACAATATTTTAACGAAAAACACAAATTATGTTTACTACTTTAATTCAATAAAATATAATACATTTACTTTTTAGTAAGTTAACTTAAAATATGTTCTAAAACTGATACAGTAATATAGATTACTACTTGGAAGTTAAAAATAATATGTAAAGCACCGTGTCATGTAGGTACTTGTTAGCGTATCATTCTGCTCATGTCGAAATGCCACGCAAAACTGTTCAGGCAATATTTATAGATAATAGTACATATTATTTGGCCCAGTGGTGATGTGTGTGTTTTATTGTGGTTTGTTGTTGTTGTTTGTTTGTTTTTTGTTTCTTGTTTTTTTTTTTTTTTTTTTTTTTTTTTTTTTTTTTTTTTTTTTTTGTCAGTTTTCTTATAAAGGCACCTCTTCTGACGCACACCACTTAATTTTAAAATAAAATCGATTCCTTTTTTGAACGATTTTTAATTTTTGAACGGGTGTGCATTAGTTATAGCAACGCATGTGTAATCTAACACATGCTTTGCGAATCCGTTAATTCAGATTTGAAATTAAGAATATTTTTGTTTCACCTTGGTTTTCTCCCTTCAAAAGAAAAAGGGCGGTTGTCAAAAATGGCTTTCTTTTTTCAAATAAATGCCACAAATGCCGCCCTCTAGATGACTGCCGCCCGAGGCGGATCGCCCCCACCGCCCCCTTCTAGCTACGCCACTGACAGCAGATGTATATTTTAGTACAAGGTCACCAAAGTAAAACATCCCAGAGATAAATTTCTACGAGGTAATTAAATCAGCACCGCAATTTATACAATTTGAACCTTTGTTTTAATAGCCAGTTTGAAAAAATTAAAAATACATATTTTATATATACATTTTTAACCTCTGTAACAAAAAATTTCCATTCGAATTATTTCTTTGTTGATACGTTTAGAGTAGGGCTGTGGAAATTATAGATTACTTTCTCGATTAATCGGTAAAAAATTGTATCGATTAAAGTTATTTTAATCGATAAATTAGTGATTAAAACTATCGAACATCTTTACATTTGTGTTATAATTTTATCAATAAATAATCATCTCTTAATAATAATAATAAAGTTGCTTTTTTATGTGCAAACTCCAATTTTAATAAAAAATTTGAAAGTGTTAACTTTAAAATAAGCTGTTTTATAAGGAAAATGATATCAACAATGAAACATTGGTTTTCACTTAATTAACAATTATACAATTAAAATTCCTTGACATTATATTGAACTACTTACATCTATATTAAAAAAACATGTGAATTGCCTGTTTTTGTTACTTCCCTTGAAATTTTCAGTTTAATGACGTCATACATCTTATTTTTTGCTTTAATCACAAATATCAATTAATTATTCTGTAATATTTCAAAAGTTAACGATTAATTTTAAATTAATCGATAACAGCACTAGTTTAGAGTAAAGAAATTGTCACGAGTTTTATGCCTGCAAAGACTAAAATGTTGTTACTGCTAACAGTTCAATGTTTTTGTTTTTTAAAATATTCTTCTATGGTGGAAAGAGGGGGGAACACAAATTTTAAGCACACATGCTTAATGCGTCCAAACAAGTGGGATATTGTGGCCCATCAGCTAGCTAGCAGAAAATTTTACTCCTTGTGTCTGGAACTAGTAATACTACACATCACATTCCAAGGCTAATTTTATGTAATAGGTAACATACTAATGAACAAAAAAAACAAGAAAAAAACAACAACTCAAATTAGTATTTAAACATAATTTCTGATTTTTTAGCGCATTTTCGAGAAGTCGAATGCGCTATTGCACCCGTTTTGTCCGTCCGTCCGTCTGTCATCACACTAGATCTCAGCATCCATAAGTCCTAGACCCATGATGTATATATGTTTTTGTATGTCCTGACCTGCCATTTGTGCATCAACATTCAGTTACTCGATCCGTTAAAAAACCCCGTTAAAACTACCAAAAAACATTGCGAATCGAGAGATAACACTGGCGCAGGCAACGGCCGCCATTGCCGGAAGTCGAATAGCGTGCAAAAAGTATTAGTTTTTTTTGGTTTTTTTTTTCTTGACGTCATTAGAATATGTGTAAAAGTTTATAGAGTTTTACGTCATCATTTGTGGTGACTTCAATCAAGATCTTAGCGGCTCAGGGGCAGAAATTGAAAACTTTTTCGAAACAAGCTTCAACATTCAACTACTTTAAACAAGATTGGCAACCACGATCTATAAAACAACAATTGACGGAGTATTTGGGCGATTAGCTGATTACAATTTAGAATGTTTCATTTATGAGTCCTATTTCAGTGACCACAAACCACTTGTAGTTAGATTAAAGAGAAAATAAAAATTTTTAAAATTAAAATGTAAAGAAATGACTTTTAAATTAAAAAAATTTCAGGTATATTCATTACACAAGAAAATTCATAAATATATGTCTAAAATCTAAACACAATTACTGATAACTACATAATGCTGATATCTAACATAAGTACTGATACATAATACGAAAATGCGCTAACACGTCCTGAGTCCAAAAAGGGACCAGGCTTAACATGATTTTTTATCCAAGGGACGTTATTCCACATTACAATAAAAGACATTGGAAGTCATTCTGAAAATAAACACAATATGGCGTCCCATCCCCTCACACAACATCTTTCCAAGATAGGTCAATATAATGCGCACCGTGCACCAATCTAACAATAGCATTCATAAAGCAGGAAAACCCCATTAACTTTAATTTTAGATAACATTAAAAACCATTTCAAATCAATAATTTTCAAAGTAAACTAAACAATTTCTATCCACAAATTGCTGCTAAAATTACGGGAGTCTAAAGGAAAGAACATTTTCAACAATTCCTTCTCCAACATTGTTTTAAATAACATTAGCTATTTTTTTTAGCTTATTTCAACCTGTTAGGTGTTATGTTGGCGAGAAATTAACAAAATACTGATATTAAATCTTTTCCATATCTATTTAGCTGTTGCACAACCTTGGAGCCTCCTTAGCAAATTTGGAATAGACCCAAACCCCCTATTTGGTATGGTTCAGGAGGATTTGTATTTGCAACCTCTACAGACATTTTTAAATCATGGAAATTGCGTTAACAACCTGATTTGGAAAGTTGATAAACCTGAGTTGTTGTTGTTGTTGTTGTTGTTGTTGTTTTTTTTAAGGATGGGCATGTGCGGGGGCAGGGGTGGTGGTGGCTATTGTCGCAGTAATTGATACAGTAATTAATTCTTATTAGATTAAAGCACATGCCTTCACCTCAGTTTTAGACCCCCCCCCCCCTTTGAATATATAACTTTTGTAACTTTTAAAGGCGGAAAGTAAAATTTGTTATCAAATCCAAATTAGATTAGCCACAAACAGCACAATACCAAGTTTAGGAACAAAAAGTTTAATTTTTCTGTACTTGTCACGTCATGTTTTACAGCCTCACAGATGAAAAAAACCCTATTTTGATTTTGTATGTGTTTCTAGGAGTGGTGACAAAAACTTAAATAAACAAATAACTTCTACCACTCCTGCATCAAAATCTCTCAAATCATCATGACGTCCTCACCAACGTCATAATAATATTCTTATTTACACAAAAAATAAATTTACCCTCTTGCTTCACGCACTAGAAACACAATCATAAGTAAACAAAAATTTGAACCTAGCACATAAGATAATAGAATAAAAGTAATTTTGTGTTTTCTGCGACTAAGCTATGTTGCGTATGTCTCAGTATAAAAAGCTTAATGTTGAAAAAAATTAAATTAAGAAACCCAGAAATATTCATCATCAATATTAATGTGTAACCCATAACCCCATGAGTGTGATAGTAATTAGATCTTTCTTCCTCTTCATTTGAAAAATGTGATCATGAATTGAACATTTTTGAGTAGCTGTATATTTTAACTACGTTCCCCAGTTATTTACCAGCAATAATGAACCTTACAAATGTCTGTGACCATGTTCTCTGTATAAAATGTTTATACAAAATCCATCTGATAAATTCTATGAAAGACAAGTTAAACGAATTTAAAAGAAGAACATAAATTACAATTTATTAAAAGTGGCTGATATAATAGAAATTATTTGATGAAATTGGAAATAAAATTATTTTCTAAAGATAATGAAAAAATGAATTTGTCTAAATATTGGAGTAAAAATGTAAATCTATGGGGTTTCCGATGGATAAAATATTATCTGAATTGCGGCACGTCTAATATTTTAAATATTTCCAATAAAAAACTAATGGCTCCATGTTTATCGATCGACTATGTAAAGTGGCTTCTTATCGTGAAAATTAAAATGCATAGAGCAGAGAAACAGACGTTATAAAAGATGTATAATTTTTTATGACAGTCGATATTGACTATTTAAACCAAACAATTTTTAAAGATTATGTGAACTTGACTTATCTTTAAACAAACGCGACATTTCTGTTGCTGATATATGTTATAAAAGAGCTGGAATATGGAAAAGTTACTCATTCCAAATGATTACCTTATTTCATTAAAAGATGGTGGTTCAGCAAAATAGAGCTTTTTATTAGAGTATGAGCCAATGAACATTTCTGAGAAGAAGACATACATTTTGTTATGTCACTACGTAATGATGTATCTGTCAGGGGTATGACAATCCCTGTGTGTGAATGTGTCTTGACTTAGTTAACACGTGTTCACGTGTATGATTGTTTGTGAAATCTGTTCCTGTGGTCTTATGATCAGATGACAGGAGAGAGATGATTCAAGGGTCAGTCACGGCGAGATGGATAAATCGAGGTATGACAGCCGGGAGTCAGAGCAGAGCTAGCGAGGGTGAGAGAGAGAGAGAGAGAGAGAGAGAGAGAGAGAGAGACGAAGTGCGCAAAGATTGGTCAGTTGTAACAGAGGCTTAGAGTAGAGTTGAAGTGTATGTACTGAGAATTAATTCGATGTTTTACATATATTACGAGTGGTAGGCTGGAAATGCATAAACTTGTTATATGTGAGGTCCTATAATGACTCGCAAGACTTATCCAATGAAATAAATATTGCAATGTATGACCTTGACTTGTGTCAGTTTATGTGTGTGAGTTGGCGGTCGAGAGAAAGGCAAATACCTAGGCAACGTGACCTGACAGTGTCATTCTCAATCTACCTACACAGGAGACGTTTGTGACGGACCTGTTCAATATATTTACAAACACTGACTATGGCATGAACCATGTCACAATAAGTTCAAGGGACGCAATAATGAAATTACTAGATACAGACAAATACATGTACTATGAAAGTGACCTTCTAAACAGAGTTGTGTCTTAAAATAAATATTTCCTTTTTCAAGGATAACAATTTTCTGATGATATTCAGGTAAAATTTTGTGAAAATGACTGGAACACTACATAGATAATATATTTTATTTCTAGAGATAACAATGAGGGTGTTTAATGGCGTCCAAAGAAAATTGAAGTAAAATAGTTTGGCCTGTAATTTTGTAAAATATTCAAGTTCACATTGTGCTAATTTAGGAGGCCAAGCCTGGTGGTTAAAATGCCATTCATCGAACTATCTGTGTAAGATTGACACCAAAACTTTCCATTATGTAGTTAAAGTAAAGTCTATTCTCAAACGCTTTGCAATGATCTTAATTTATATCTTATCAAAAATGGCACGATTACAAAAATATTGTGTTTTTTTTCAATGCTGAAGGTTTTAAACATTTGTCTTGGATTAAAAAGAAAATTAAAGCTTATAAGAAATCTTATAATCTCAATATTCATTATCAAGATGTAGCAGAGAAAAAAAGCAGATTACTATAGAATAGATGCAAAAGAAGCCACTTCAATAAATTTTTTTGAGCTTTTAAAGCTAAGAGGTCCCAATCAATCTATATAAAAATCAAAGTATGTATGTATGGGTGGCCGTGTGCCCACGCCCGCACCATAAACAAAGGGCCCTCCATTCACTCCGGAAGAGGCCTGGGTGTTGAGTTACAGATGACTGACATGGAACTAGGTTGTGGTGTCCAGTTCCAGGATTTAAGGGACTCAGAAACGAAAATTTTCGTCGCCAGCACAATGTTGTGTATTCGGGTGCCGGAAGCGAGAGCTTTCGGCGCAGGTGACAATTATCAGTCCTCTAAACAGTGAACGGAATTGTACGTTACCGGCTAGAATATCTTATAATACTACTAGACCGCAACCAACATATCCCATTTCACCGACTATACAAGGGAGGATAAAGCTAGGTTGGAGGAGAGAATCACCAAGAGAGGCACCCGACACCTAAGTAGAATAAGGCATATGTTGTTTAATAAAACTGTATACGTTGTCTCCTGCTAGCGGAAAGTGTAGTTACTGTGTCAAACGTAGTAGATATAAACAAATCAACAATTATAGAAACTATAATTCTCATGACCTGCATTTCATTTTGTATTAATTGTGAGAAGTTAACAATCAACTTAGCATACACTCGGCTACATATGTAGGTAAGCTTGTCATTTATAGCTAACTAAACTATTCACCCAAACACGATAAAATTTTAAGAAACTGTATTATGCTTCCGGTATGGCTTTTGCGAAATACAAATTTGCACATTTACACTCATTGGTAACCGGGGGACCAAAATATTGCTTTTCTAATATGAGCTGTATAAAAATTACTTTAGTTGTAGGCTACCTGGAACATGAATGGATCATGACCAAACTTAGTGGATATATAATTTATAGCCCATTTTAAAATACCATTTCCATTTCTTTTGGGCCGGGGCCAAAAATCTTTATTTTCGTAAAAGTGTAAGACTTATTCCCATTTTGATATTACACTACCATGAAAGATATTAAAAAACGTATCTATTATGATTTTGATTTAAATAAACATGATTTTAAAGTTAATTTCTCGCATCAATTGGGCCTTGGGTCCCTTGATGTCAGTTTTACGTCAATGAAATATATATATACATTATTTAAGCGCTCACAACATTGGAAAATATATAGATTTTAACCAATATTGGGGCATAATTACTTTATATCCCACAGTACAGTTATGTAGTGCATTGAACTTCTACTGTTCATCCGTTCGGGTCGGGAGACCTGATTCTTTTGTCGTAAACGTTTAATATATTTTTGCAAACGTCCTCAAGAAATATCTATAATACATTCAAAATAATGTGAATTGCATTGAACCAATGTTTGAAAACTAACATCTTGCTTTAATGGGCCATGTTTAAAGTCATGTTTTCCTTATATATGTAAATGACACTGTGTGTGTGTATGCATGTCCTTTAAAAGCCATTCTTCCGATCGTCATGATACTTTTAGAGACTGTTTAGTAAGCATTTGGGAAGGTATTTGTATGGGAATTTGACTCAAAAACGAAATATAGTTATTTTTATATTTATTGTGCCCACCCCTTAGCAAAGCACGGGTGTATTGCTCGTATAGGTATAAATAAACAAAACATGCAATTAAGGGCAACCTGACCCCATTGGTGCAAGATTTAAATTTTGAAACATTTCTTTATTTTAATTTCGATAATATTGAATATATTGTCGATATTTGTCAAAGCCATGGAACAGAATGGGGAATAAAATTGTAAACGTTTAAAAAAATAATCAAGGCCCCCGGCCCGGAAGTATGAATATTAGAGATTTAATGTCCTGTATATCATTTTAATATGAGCTATAAAGTTAATATACACCAAGTTTTGTTAAGATCAATTAATTTTCCCAGTCATTAAAGCTTACATACTTTATGTACATCTCATATCTGCACAAACGTAATTAAGGCTTCATAGGCCCAATCGGTGCAAGAAATTAACTTTAAAATACATGTTTATTTTGTTCTAATTCATAATAGATATATTTTAAAATATTTTTCAAGCTTATGTAAAATCAAAATTGGAATTTATTCTTAAATGCTTACGAAAACAAAGTTTTTAGGCCCCCGTTGCCAAAGGAATAGTTGTTAGGAGTTCAAATCCATATGGTATTTTAATGCTGTCTTTAAAGTATGTAAGTACCCAATTTGATCAAGATCCATTCATTTTCCAAGTAGCTAAAAGTTAAACTAATTTTTATATTGCTCATATAAGAGAAAAAATTTGGGAGCCTACGCCCCCCTCCCCCCTCATTAGTGTAACTGTCAATTTTCAAATTTTTTTTCAGAAAAACCATTCTGGAAGCATAAACAAAAATTTCGTAAGGTTTCATCGTGATCGGATTATTTGTTTACTCAGCTGTAACGGACAAACTTATACATACATTCATTCATACGTACATACATACAATTATAAATACTTATGTACGGACATATATACATACATACATACATTCATGCATACTAAGATACATACATACTTTGATTTATATATATATATATAGGTTGGCAAGCTCCATTAATTTTCTCAGTAATTTACGCTTACACTAACTTTTATAAAGCTAATAGGGACCCCTTGGCCCATTCTGTGTAAGGTGTCAATTTAAAAATCTGTTCATTTTAATTCAGTTTCGTCATGGATATATTCCCCTAGATTGTTAAAAATTGAATGTGGAAAATATCTTAAACATATGCAAAAAAAGACATTTGGGACCCTGGCCCCGAAGAAATGGTCATTAGGAGTTCAGTGTCCTATAGTATTTTAATATTGGCTATCAAATTTTATATACAAAGTTTGGTTAAGATCCATCAATTTACACAGTAGCTAACAATTAAAAATAATTTGTATATAGCACATATAAACAAAAAGGAAATTAAGGGCCCCAAGGGCACGAAATCAAGTTTAATATCATGATTATTTCAATCTAAATAATAATAAATTTATATTTTTCAATTTCTTTCAATGTAGGGAAATATCATGAATGGCATAAGTATTAAAAGTTAAAGAAAATAAAGATTGTGGGCCCGCGGCCCAATAGTAATGGAAATTAGGAGTTCAAAACCATATGGCATTTTAATGTGGGCTATAAAGTATGTATACACAAAGTTTGGTCAAGATCCATTAATTGTCCAAGTAGCCGATGCTTAAACTAATTTTTATATATATTGGACAAAAATAAGTTGGGCCCCCGGCACCTAATAAGTGTAAATGTTTTAGAAAAAGAATGTTTTCACAAAGCCATCCCGGAAGCATGATCAACAATTTCCTTAAGTATCATGCTGATCGGGTAAATGGTTTAGTCAGTTTTAATAGAAAACAAACATACATACATAATTTAATATAATGTGTAGATGGATATAAGGGGAAAACGCATTAAGGGGCCCTTGGGCACATTTCGTGCAAGAATTAAAATTTAAAAAACTTGTTCATTTTTAATTAATTTTCAACATGGATATATTTCTAATGATGGTTTAAAATTAAATGGGAAAAATATGTTAAACATTTAAGAAAAAGACATTTGGGGCCCCCTGCCGCGAAAAAAATTGACATTTGAAGTTCAGTGCCCTTAATTATTTTAATATAAGCTACCAAGTTTTTGTAGACAAAGTCTTTTTAGGATCCATTCATCTACTCAGTAGCAAACACAGAAACTTATTTTTATCTTTATTTTATTATTAAAATATGGCATTAAGGGCCCCAGGGCTCATTCACGGCAAGATATAAAATTTAAAATACGTTTTTATTTTAAGATGGATGATAATGGATACATTTATCATAATTTGTCAAGATGTTAAATAATTGAATTGGGGAATAAAATCTTAAAGGTTTATAAAAAAAAAGGTATTATGGGCCCCCATCCCCAAAAGACCGGCCATTAGGAGATGACTTACCTATTGTATTTTAATATTGGCTATCAAGAATATAAGTACAAAATCTGGTAAAGATCCAACCATTTATCAAGTAGATAAAGCTTAAAATAATTTTTATAAAGCTCATATAAGCAAAAATTGACATTTAGGGCCCCCGGCTCCCCTTTAATGTTAAATGGAGAAAACAAAGTAGCCACATGCCATTCCGAAAGGGTACTGGACAGTCTCAAAAATTTTCATGACGATCGCATGAATGGTTTAGTCAGCTATAACGGACAAGCGCACACGCACACGAACACACACACACACACAGAGATAGAGAGACAGACAGACAGATAGACATACTTTGATTTATATATATATATAAGATATATATTACAAACGATTCTACTATACAGAATAATTTTAAACCCTACAGCTTAACCATAGAGTGTTCTTAGTCTATCATATATATTAGTTTTCAACGTTGATACTCATTTGATTTTCAAGGTCCGTGGAAAAATTCCACCTATGTATATCAGTCACAAAGGAGAATTGGTAAATATTTATACTATCATATAACAAAAAGCAAACTGTTTGTATGAGTTTGGTATTACATTTATTGTTATCTATTTTATATATATAAGACGCATTTGTTGTCTGTCTGTCTGTCTGTCTGTCTGTCAGTATGTTCCCTAATAACTCAAGATCCAGACAACCCAGTCAAGTGAAATTTAATAAACGTACACACAATTATATGGGGAAGGTTCTTAAATAGGTTTTGTTCCATAAATTCACACTTATGGGCGCCGGGGGCCCAAAAACGTTTTTTCCTTATTTGAGCCTTATACAAAATGAAAATCAACAATTTTTCTATTTCTCGTGGAGGCAGAACCATGAAATTTTAGGAAATTGTTGAGTACACTTCTGCAATGGTAACAAGCAAACATATATTTATATTATCTCTTTCTGGGGGCTGGGGGCCTAAATGTAGTTTTTTCCCTTATGTGAACTATATATAAAAACTGAAAATCACTAATTATCTTAATTTACGGATAGGTAGAACTATGAAACTTTGGCAAATTGTTAAGTACACTCTCCTAACGCTAATTTTAAAAAAAGAATTTTAAACTTCCCCCCCTCGATATTTTTCGAGAAAGAATTTTAAACTTCCCAGTCATGAGGAACCGGGGGCTTAAATGTAGGGTTGTTGTTTTTTTTTGTTTTTTTTTTTTACTAATATACGCTAAATAAATACTGAAAATCCCCCATTCGACTATTTCCCGTGTAGGTAGAAGAATGAAACTTTGGGAATTTGTTAAGTACACTCTCCTAACGCTAATTTTAAAAAAAGAATTTTAAACTTCCCCCCCCCCCCTCATTAGGGGCGGGGCCCAAATATAGTTTTTTCTTATATTAAAAACTCACTCATCACTAATTCTCAAATTTACCGTGAAGGTAAAGCCATGAAACTTTTGGAAATTCTTGAGCATACTCTCCCGAAAATAAGGGCAATTGTTCCATAAATTTCCACTCATGGGGGCCGGGGGCCAAAAAACGCCCCCCCCCCCCCCCCCCCCCCCCGTTATTTGAGATATATAAAATTTTAAAATAACTAATTCACTTATTTCCCGAGTAGGCAGAAGCATGAAATTTTAGGATATTGTATAGTACATTTCCCAAATTATCACATGCGAAAATATATTTCAATTATCACTTTCTGGGGTCCAGGGGCCCAAATGTTTTTTCCCTAAAGGAGCTTTATAAAAATTGAAAATCACTAATTCTCCTATTTCCCGTGTAGGTAGAAGTATGAAACGTTGGCGAGTTGTTAAGTACGATACCCCGACGATATTTAGCGAGAAAGAATTTTAAACTTCCCCCTCATGGGGAGCCGGGGGCCCAAATGTAGTTTTTTTTTTTTTAAATTAATATACGCTATATAATACTAAAAATCCCCCATTCGACTATTTCCCGTCTAGGTAGAAGAATGAAACTTTGGGAAATTGTTAAGTACACTCTCCTAACGCTAATTTGCAAAAAAAAATTTAGAATCCCCATTCTTGGGGGCTAAAGGCCCAAATGTAGTTTTTTCATATATTAAAAACCATATTATTTCTAATTCTCAAATTTACCCTATACGTAAAGACGTGGAACTTTTGGAAAATTTTAAACACTCTCTCCCAACAAAAATTGATAAAAAGTCTTTTAAAATTCTCACTCAGGGTGGGCCTGGTGTGCCCAAATGTATTTTTTTTCTTTAAATGAGCTGTATTTATTTATTTATTTATAAAGGACGCTTCTATAGCGCAGTTTCTTAAAGCTCACTGCGCTTTACAAAAACACTACCAAAAATTAATAGTTGCATTCAATAATCATACATCTTACACAGTAAAAATACATGGAAGAATTTCAACATATTTTATGTTACAAAATAAAACGAAGAGGTAAGTTCTTTCAATAAATATAGAAATAATAAACAATTAAGCAAGGAGACGAATAAGGAAATGAACAAGTAATAAAACAAATTATGTAACAACAAATAAGTAAACAAATAAAGACATAAATAATTAAAACAAGTAAACCAATAAACAGAAAAACATACACATAAAATGAATAAATAAACAAATAAACACACAAACAAACAAACATACAAACAAACAAATAAAAAATTAAAACGTTTTAGCTATTATTTGTATGAACCCTATGTCTATGTGAAACGAGTGTTATAGAAGTTTAAAACATCTAAAAATGGTAATGACATTTCAGTGAAAGCGAGTGTGATTAAAACATAATTACAATAAGACAAAACAAANCACACACACACACACACACACACACAAACAAAGAGTCTCAGAATAATGTGATCATCACAGATTGTAGGCTTGTCGAAACAGGTGAGTTTTTAGGGAGTTTTTGAAACGTGGTAGGGAGGATGCATGGCGGACATTTGAAGGGAGAGAGTTCCAGACAGTAGGAGCTAAAGCCTGAAAGGAGCGATCACCGTAGGATTTTGTTTTAGTTCTAGGGACCGAAAGAATGCGACTGTCTTGAGAAGAGCGTAAGCTTCTGGTAGGGGTGTAGGTGTGGAGAATCTCAGAAAGATAAACGGGGAAAAGAGGTTCTGTCAGTGACTTATAGCAGAGAGTAGAGACTTTGTAATTGATTCTAGAGGCAATAGGCAGCCAATGGAGTTGCTGTAGTAGCGGTTGTACATGGTCGGTTTTATTTCACATCTCCAATGGTAACAGGTGAAAACATATTTAAATTATCTCTCTAAGGGGGCCGAGTAGGTAAAAGCATGAAATTTTCGGAAGTTGTTGAGTACATTTCTGCTATTGTATCAGGCGAAAAAAAAATATTTAAAGCACTTATTATGAGCCTGGTGCCCAAATATAGTGTTTGTTTTTTGTAAACTCATATAAGCTTTATAAAAATTGAAAATCTTTAATTCTACTATTTGGAATAATGGGAATTCGGAAAGTTGTTAATTACACTACCACGATGGTGCAGTCTTAACTGGTGTGCCAGAGTCTTGGGATTGCTGGTATAGAATTGCAATCATTATGCTTTTCGGATAAGAAATTGTATTTGACTTGCTTTAAGATAAATGTTCCCTTTTACTTCATGTGAATAAACAGTATGTACGCTTCTACAGAAAACCTCATTTAAAACCCGTTCGAAGCCGGGTATTTGCCTCTAGTTTAATATAAGTGACTCATTTTATAACATTCTTGATAACTTGTCTACGTCATGAACACAGAAAACAACTGTTGCTTATTGCTTTAAAAAATTACAATAACTTCAAAACAACGACAATGTTCAAATCAGATAGTACTGCTAAACTTTTAAAATATTTTCTCTAATTATTTAATCCTTCTAGATTTATATCTGCTCTACTCTACGAGTGAAAAGATTTGATAAGACTGAATTTCATGCTCCAGAACACAGACGTCATTCAATATAATTTTTGCTACCATGAATTGGACAAAGCTTTTGTTCTCACTATTACTTTTGCTAAATAGCCGTAAGTAATTTTATTGTCACTGTAGACTTAAAAAGAAATGCAGAATTTCATGAACGTGTGTTTTTCTGGTTGGAACCATATTGTTAACTGCTTTTTATCAATGTTTCATTCCTTCCTAGTTTACATTATGTAGTTTTTTAAGCGAATAAATTTCATTTGATACACTGGTAACTAAATGTCTCGTTTCATAGCCTCGTCTTCAATATCATGGCGTTTACTTACGTTCATCTGTCCCTCGTCACCTTTATCCTGGTCCTTCTCTAAATAATTAAATTTGTATGTAATATTTTCACTTGGATAAATCAATTCAGATCTAAAAAGTGTGGTTATGAAAGGAAATTTGAATATCTACATGCATTTGTTCATAACCTTTTCTGTGTCAGTGTAACGAATTTAGGCTCTAACGTAGTCTATTTTTATTAAAGGTATTTTTCACATTTTTGAGATAAACGACTTAAACTGGGAGATATGCCCCTTTTTGTGCGCTCCGGGTATAAGAGTATGCGCAAAATCTTCTAACACAAAGATAACATTTAGCTGTACCAATTGCAATCGTCAACTCAATAGGAATTGTGAGGTAACCGTGGTTTACTAAAACGCTACAAGAAATACTACTGACACTTGTTCTTACAAAGTATTAGTGTGGCAGTTAGCGGCAAAAAACTTTAAGTTGAAGGGACAAAATGTTAACAGGATTATATCACAATTTTTAAGAACAGACGTAATTGTGTTTTTTCATTATCACCAAGATCAACGTCAGATTCCAGGCAAAAGAACTTCATCAACATAGCCACGCCCTTTCATCTCTGAAACATGTGTGCCTCCCTTATTTCTTGTGTGAATCATCTACCGAGAACATTTCAATGTTAACATCCTTGTTGTAGAAGCTGGTGTAACACGTATTCTCAATACACTCAAGAAAAACTTTGCAACATAGAAACAAATGATTTCGCATATTGAACGATAACACACCTGTTCAATTGTACTTGTTTAATCAATATGTTACATCCCATTGTGCTGGCATATGATGCTAACAGGAAGAGTAGAATGAAAATTAATTATTATAAATTAACTTTTTTTTTATCTCAGTGCCTTAAAATTTATATAAGAATTTACATTAAAGTCAAAAATAAGAATTCTTTTTATTTGCCATAACGTTCTTTCCGTTGTATATTCAATAGCATTAAGAATTAAGGCCACAACCACATTTTTGACGATGAGTTGTTTTGATATTGCTTCATATAAATATTTGACACCATATCAGAGTGACATTGTCCTTTTAGACGTGACTAAGTGTGAAAGGGAGAAAGTGTAACAAATTGTGTATGTTGTTTTAACAACCACTTTACACGTGATAATCACTTTTAAAATTAATAGAAAAAATGACCCATTTTAAAGTCTGAAAAAACACAAACAAATATTAAGGGCTAAAAAATTCAATGATATTTTTTTAAAAATGGCATTATAAAAAGCGTTATCAACTATTATCTAAAAAAATAATTCAATTTTTATACAATACAAGAATACTTTAATAAATGTACACACAAATCTTAATTTACTTTTTTTTTATAGAATCCATTGGACTCTCAGAACTAGACAATGTTACCATCACAGCCTCCTGTCAAGGAAGGTGTAAATCATATAATGGACGGTCTTGTTCATGTGAAGAAAGATGTGTCGTGTACAGGAACTGTTGCGAAGATTTTAATTCTTTTTGTCCGTCGATTTCACAGGAGGCAAGTAGAAAATACGAGCGTTACTTAAACTTAGACATACAATGTAGCATTCATTCAGAAACACTCGTCATATCAAGTTGTAGAGAACAAAATAATACAGCATTAAATCGCATTTTAATAGAAAATGATTATTGGGATTTACTAAATGAAAACGGCTCTATAGTTAGCGATATAACAGAGACGTTGGTCTACAAGAATTTGTACATTTATATCTGTAACAACTGGAATAATGAGTTTAATATATTTTGGTCTTTACATTTAGTAGTCTCACAATGGCCAACAATTTCATATTGTCAATTACCACAAGAAATATTCTATGAATCTTCGATATCACAATCCTTCTTAAATTATTTTAAACAAACAAACAAAACTTGTAAATTAACTGGCAGAAAAGAGCAACATCAAAATACAACTAACACTGTATACATTGGAAATGTAAATGAGTTTTGTCTTCGACTCAATTCAAGGGACTTTGATGATGCATGTAAATTTCTAGACTACGAAAAATTGTCCCAAATGGTATCAAATGACTATGTTTTAATTGAACGTTCGCATCCGATTTTAAAAGTGAAATATTTATATTTTGCTTCTAACAGACACCATCCTTGGGATACTTTAGTTTGCAACACAACTCATAGATTAGAAAGTAATCTTTGTAATTGGACTTTTGTAAATTTTAACATAAAGGCGGGCTTTGTGTTAAAAAATAACACATGTAAGAGACAATATTTGTATACTTTTATGCTACCATTAAGCGAATGGTTCCGTGATTTAAAACAAATACCATCTGTTCCACAGTTGATGTATTGTTTATTAAAGCATCATTTAAGATTAGATTTGTTGGACGAATGGCTGCCTTATAGGGAAGAAACTAATCCACATTCTAACACAAGCTTTTCTACAATAACTTTCATTGTTAATTTTTTAGAATCTGAGTTTTATTTCCATTACAAAAAATTAAAAAACGAAATTGAATTTATATTTAATTTAATAAAAACCTACGATAGAAAAAACTTTAAAAAACACACCCAATCACATTGCGTGGAAGGATATGAAGAAATAAGTAGAATCCATAAAGTTATAACGAACAACACAGTAAAAAGTCCTAGGAATCTCAACCGATACATTTGCTTGCATACGCAACCATTTTTTATTTATTCTGAAATGGACAGAAAATTCATCAGTGATTTTAAAATAACTAAGTTTAAATGTTTCTATGAAAAGGAGTCTAATTTCACCTGGAGCTTTTTCTTACAACCAGACTTGGCGGGGTGTGTAAATAATTGCCTCAAGATTAGAACCTTAAATTGGCTCGAATATATTTTCATTTGCTTAATTTTAACATTGTTCAATTAAAATAAAATATTTATATCAACGTAAATGCCAGTGTTAATTATAAATGATAACTATCAATTTTTGTAAGGTCCAGTGGCGTGGCTAGAATCTTTGCCGCCAGGGCCGGTCTCAAATTTGCTGCCTTTTTTAGAGGCGAATCATAAATGACGTCACGCGCCGGGGAGTGGGGCGGATTCCCAGATTTGTGACGAGAAAATGTTTAATAAATGTGACGTCACATCAAAAACGCGTAACATTATATAACAATTCCACTTAAATATTTGATTTAATGACGTTTTACATGACTTCACGCATGTAATGATATTATAGTGCAGCCTTTAACTACAAGCATACTCAAATGACAATAAATTGATTTGAAACATGCTCAATTTCAAATAGAAAATAAGTTTTTTATTGGTGGGGGTGGTCAATGCTTTGTGATGTAATATGGAAAAATGGATCTAACTTTTATGACGACGTGTGACGAACAGGGAGGGGGTTGAAAATATGCCAAGATAGCGTGAGGTCCTTTATTGACGGCCCGTTAAGTCAATCATATAATTGACTTTTATAAATTAATAAACAAGAAAAAATAATTGTAATTGAAGCTTAGTAAAAGTGGGAAACATTTTACCATATCATACCATATTTATGTAAGCAGCTATCAAAGGGGCTGCATAAAATGATAAACAAACTAATTAAAATACGAGGTAATTTTTTTTAAAGGCCATAAGAATTTTACTGAGGTCGCAGGAACACCCCCACCCCACATATTCCAAAAAAACATTACCAATTACCATGCTTTTATTTTGTATTTATAGATACATCATTTTTTACAAAGAAATTGTATACATTAGAATTTAAACATATGTATACATTTACTTTACAAACTCTCATTGTAGAAAAATTGTGTATTATGTTATCAAAATTTCAAATTATCTGTAATATCTTGTTCCATGGTCAATATTACAAGATTTTATTGTCTTGTATCCATCATTGTGGACGGAAGATTTTTTAAAATCAACTTTGGTTAGCAGAAGCTCCATTCACAACTAGCAACACTGTTAGCAATTGTTGATAAAATTCTTAGCAAAATTACAATTTTTCTTTTGGGTGCATAATTTCCAATCTATAGTGTTGAATAATTTTAATTAATAAAAGGGTCTTTCACCTCGTTTTCCCAACATAATTCAACTTCTACTAGTGTAGGTACACTATAAAAAACAGGGATCCCTTTTCTTTCAATATTGAAATTTTCTTTATCAATGATAAAATAGTAATTTATTTGATGTGCAAATTCTTCCTTTAGTAGGTTACATTGTATTATATGGTATTTTATACGAATAATTTATTGCAAGGATATGCACCTGATCAAAGAGTTCTTTTAATTTCTTTTAAATTATATCCATTGATAAAAACAATTCTCGTTGCACTTCTTGTTCTAAAGATATAACAACATCTTCAGAATTTTCACCACGCATTATAATTCTTCACAATTTGTTTTGGCTGATATAACAGTGTTTATTATTAGCATAACGCTTTGTTACATGAAAAGGGTTTGCATTAATTTAAAAAAGAAAAGAAAACAAACAACAAACAGAAAACAAGTTCCCATAATTGAGATAACATAAAACATACAAAAGAAAAAGGTTACATTGAACCAAGTAGAGTTCCAGCATCTGATCTCGTTTTACTAATTACTTCTTTATTAATACATATTTTGTGGTTAAGTAACAAGGAAATAAGAATATTTTCATATTCTTGTCCTAATTGAAATTATGTGCACATTAATTCAATTGGATAGCGCATTATTTTAATAAAACCGTATTTTAATTTGTTTTACTTTAATGAAATAAAAAATATAAAAATTTAATTTTTAATAACTCCCTTATAATACTTTAATGAAAACAGAAACAGTAACATACATTACTACTTTCAATTTAATCACAACATTTGAACCACCATGTCATATAAGTACTTGTTCATGAATCTCTCTGGGCATGTGGAAATTCCACGCAAAAACTCCCTAGCGATATTAAGCGCAATTATTTTTCGGTCTAGCGGTGACGTGTTTTTGTGTGTAGTTTTCATATATCTGCTGTGTATACTGATTGATTTTACAAACAAATCGATACCTTTTTGAGCGATCTTAATTTTTTTGAACGATTTTGCGTTTGACAACCAATATTTAATCAAACAAATGTTGTGCGACCCGTTAATTAAGACTCGAAATTATGACTATTTTTGTTTTACACTTCAGGTTGTCGGAAATGACTATTTTTTTTATAAACTGACCACAAATGCTGTCCTTAAAAGGTGGTAAGGTCTTTATGAAATTTAGACTCAAATGTTTGCATAATATCATTTGAATGACTAGTGATTCTATAATGACGTGGGGATCATATGATGTGTGCAGGTGATTGAATATTTAGACTAGTTGACGCAAAGTTATTATAAGAGTATGGAAATTGTAAACAATTTGCTTAGATAGCTCACTTAACTTTCGCTAGGTTTCAACACTATACCATGTTATCAGATATAGCTGCTCCACCTGCTACAGTAACGATGAGTAATTGTATTGAAGTTCATTAATGGAAGTGATGAAAACAGTCACGTATACTATTTCAAGAACATTAGTGGACTGCAACTAAATATAATATTTTTTAATTATGACTTTATTGCATGTGATGTTTAAAAAAAAATTCCTGTAGATTGAGAGTAAACTTGAAAAAGTGTATGTTTGTTCGATTCTGTAAAAGGCGTTAAAATATATATTATTTTCAAGTTTTTTGTTGTCGTTTTTTTATCAGTATCATTTGATCTCTAATCTTTATACGTAGATGATAATGCATTTGAGTTTGCAAATTAGAATGTTATTTTATGTTAATATACACAATTTACCAGATGTAATGTAAACACTTTTGAACTTGTCATAACATGAAATTTATATCAACATCTTCACACTTGCTCATGGGCAGAGGCTTCAGCGCTTATCTTAAGCCTGAAATCGAGACTTAAAATGAGTAGGAACAAATTAAGTTAAATAGACAAATGAACATGACAAAAATCAAGATCAATCGACGTCTAAAGTTAAAGCCCACACAAAAAAATAATGTGCATGTAAAGAAACATCTTTACCGCTTCTGAAGGCCAGCAATCTGCCCATCTGAAGTCACAGCCCAATGATAAATCAATTTCACACAAACGTGGGATATTCATAGTATGTAGAAGTAAATATTTGGTAAAAGAAATATGAGCTCCACATAAGGCCTGTACTTGGTGGGTACTCGGTAACCCTTTGCCATATAGTTATCAGGGTAGTAAAATTGCGCCCTCGTACCCCTGAAATGTCGCTTTAATATCAATCCCAAAAGCGGATTAAGAACGGCTCATTTGTGTTCACATTGCGTCTTCCAAACAATTAATCAAATTAAAACTTTTCGTTTGAAATATTTGCAATGAAATACATTTAAAACTCCAAACACCTTCGAAAATGTGTGGGCTTTTGAACGGGTTTTTGTCGGGTACCAGGCAGCTTTGATTCGAAATGATTGACACCCCTAACCCAGATTTATTCAAACTGAACACCTCTGATACATAAAACATGTTTGCCAGACGTCTTTAAAAACATTGTTCCACTACTCAGTTTGACCTGCCCTTGAACGGGGTTTGTTGCTTGTGTGTTAATAATAATCAGTATTCCAGTTTGATGTAGATTAAGTGTTTTCAAATGCTTCAGGAATTTATGCTCTGTATAGTCTTCGTTATCCTTCCGCCTCGAGAGACGATGATGCATGACCTTGGAATTAGTTGCGAAAAACTTTTAAGTGCAGTTTGTGGCGGATTCGTAATCCAGGAGGAGTCAGGCCCGCCCTTGGCCACACATATTAACCAGCAGTGGTTAACTCCCATAGAGTCTCGGATTTTTAATGTAAACACCAAAGTACCATACTGAACGTTGTATAGGTAGTCTCAAATATACTTGATTCAGTACAAGAAACAAGTTTAATCACATCAAACTCAAATGTCCGTGACAAATACAGTTTACAATTGTCGGGCTCTTTCACATCATTCCAAAATTCATTTCAATCCAAATCGTCCTTCTCACTGTCTATTCTTCTCTTTACAGATAAGACCACCTTGGTCTTACGCGACTGTCTTGGGACACGCTCAACTTTCCTCTGACCCGTCTGTCTCTCCTATATCTCATGCCCTTTGGACACACACTCCCACGTGATTCGAGTTCACAAAACCATCCACGTGAACTCGTGTTCACGCATTTGTTTAAGCATCTTCAATAAATTTACGCCCCGGCAATTTCACACTCCAGAAGTGTTGTATTCCCTTCGGATATTATCATGGAGAATAACCTGATACCCATACAGCATATCACCCCTCTCAACGTCAAAGGTGTAACCAAGGTAACGACTGGCGTCGATTCAGGTTTGTCGCCATTGGTGTTACAGGTGCAGCTGAAGGAACATAAATTTGTATGCATATACCATAAGTAGGTGCTCCATTTTCTGTTTTTCTGTCAGGGTTTTACTCGCTTAGCCTCTCCCGGGTAGAGGGTGTAGATCAGTGGTAACCAAAGTTGTCCCCAAGACCATATAATGGTTCCTTGGAAAATAACAATTAAATTTAGGGTTCTGAACAATGTTTGGTGGTCCTAGAAAGGTATAATATAACATTGCGATCTAGGGGCGGATTAAGACTGCACGGGGCCCTTGGCTGCAATCAAACGGGGGCCCTATCCAGCCAGCATTCTTAAAATAAAATGATTGTTAACAGCTACTATAAGACTGTAACTAAATTTTAATAATAAAAAAAAACGAACACGAAGAAATAACTGTTTGATGTGTTCGCGGCACTTATAATTGAGTGTGAAAAGAAAAGAAAATATATGCCCTTGCTGGGAATGGAACCCGACACCGGTAGCCCCACGAGCATGTACCATACCCACCCGGCCAGCGGAACTTTTCGAAAATGGGAAATTTTAAAAATATGAACTATATTTTATATCATGCGAAGTGAATCAATTAAAGTTTTTCGATTATTCGGTACTATCAATACTATCATGTCTGAACGCGATAAGTTGTATAGATAGAATTAATTAATTTATTATATCTTCAAGGGTTCGTGCAAACTTTTGTACACTTTTATTATAAAATATAAAAAGTTTGAGCCCCTAAACCGTCGGGGGCCCGTGGCTTTAGCCCGTTCAGCCCCCCCCCCCCACTTAATCCTTAATCCGCCAAAGTTGCGATCTATGATTATAACTACGGAAATAAAATAATATCTGATCAGCTAATTAAATACCATCTCATGATCTTTTAGTCATGGAATTCTATTTTGTTTTACCTAGAATAGGAAATAGAAATACTGCAATTTCCGCAACTATTAGCAATCAAAATACATGGTTTATTTAAAGGTCACGTGTGATGCGTAAGAAATGCGGAATCCCTAAAAGTAATTCAGAAAAATATATAAGTTTTTAATGTGCATAAACATCGGTTGCAAAGTTTGGTAATTTTCGATGGTTCGGTCAGTAATATTTATCTACATTTTATCCTATAAATAAAATAATATTTTCAATAACTGCAGCATTCCATTTAATTTTTTGTGTAAATATTAACAGTGGTTTTTACAGATAAGTCATTAGGGTTGGTGTCATCCATAGTAGTAGAACATGATTACATCCCCTTACGACTTACCTCCGAGTCGACCAGTGGCAAATAATGGCAATTAAAACAGTTTTACTATTGGTAGTGAGTATATTCTCGTCAGGACGACCCAATATGCGGCTGCATACGCGCTCGTTCACTTCCGGTTATTGCTATTCTTGGTAACATTTTTTTATAAGGTTTAAAGTTACAATGTGATTGTGGCTGTGTGGTCGTATTGATAATAGGATAGTACGCTACATCGTAGGTCCGCGGTTCGATTTCTTTGATGCCTATTTTTTTTTTCAAACAATACTACATGAATTGATAATGAAAAAGATTTTTTTTTAAATGGTTTGTTTTGATGTTAGGTTTAGGGATAGACTTTAGGGTTACGTTAAGTGATAGTTATTAGGGTTTGGGTTAGGTTTAGTGATAGTTTTTAAAGTTGGGTTAGGTTTAGTGATAGTTTTTAGGGTTTTGGGTTAGGTTTAGTGATAAATTTTAGAGATTGTTTGAATGCACATATAGAATCGGATGTTCAATGAAAGGCGCAGTGAATACTTGTAACTCTTCAATTTTATAAACATCATTTTATAAACAATGTTACTAAGAATAGCAATAACCGGAAGTGGACGAGCGCGTATCCAGCCGCATATTGGGTTGTCCTGAAGAGGCGATACTCACTACCTTTACAATTTGGTTGCACCCATTGCGATGGCTTCATCCGGTGCGGTTCGCGCATTCTCCCTTTATTTTTAGCACATTATGCCATTCATTGACATCATTTATTCACAAAAAATGTAAGCGAGAATGGGCTTGAATCACTAGACTTATCTTATCTTATCTTATATGTTCCAGACGCTCCTTCTGTACAGAAGAGTATTGCGTCCTACGTATTTCTATGGTTTGTCTTTAGTCCTGTATTCTTACTAGAGTTTTTAATACAGTATGTCATTAGCGCAATTAATTACATCAAAAGGAATGCCTTCCATGGGAGACTACTTGCTTAACATTGTTGAGAGAATGAAGAAGACTATAATCGTTAGTTTACTCCCACAAAAGTACGTTGGTTTATCAAAAAGTGCTTATTTTAATCGATTTTATGATCTCTTTAAATTCAGCGTTTGAATTCCCGGACGGCGAATATAATGATTTGCGACACATTTATATTTTTTAAAAATTGCACCTCCTTTAAAATACAGAAGATCTGTGACGGTGTTCATGTCTAATTCTACTACTGATGTTCAAAACAATAACATCAACAGGCCACACAGCAAGGCAGTTCTTTTATTTTGTGAAACACTTTCTCATCTGATTACTCACGATTACTCAAGAGAGTTCGCAGTTGACCGCGGTCTCAGACAAGGAGATCAATTATCATGTATAATAATATTAATAATAAAATGATAATTTATATAGCGCTGTATCCCAGCTAGGAGCCGGGCTCACAGCGCTTTACATTGAGATAACAATGCATATATTAATTAAAGAAACATTAATATCATACTAACCACATAAATGACAATACTTTATACATCAGCTACGTTAATCATTTGAAGAAATGTTGTTTCATAAATTTTCAAAATAAACTTTGAAAAGATGTGTCTTAAGTGAAGTCTTGAAGGACTTTGCAGTTAAAATACTACGGATGTGTAAAGGAAGAGAATTCCATTGTTTGGCTGCACAAAAAGAGAATGACCTTTCGCCAACCGTTTTAGTTCTTGTCTTAGGAACAGAGAATTCATCATCACACTAGAGAAAATCATTAGAAACATAAATGTTAGTTCCAGCGGAAACTTAGCTATCTACTTACAGAGAGGTATAACATAATAAAGACCATCAGGAACCTTGTATAACAAACCACATCAGTACCTATCATAATAATATGCAGCCAATGTAGCGCCGATGGGTAGAAACCGTAATGACATAGTTAAACCTTTCACGGAACTTTAAAATGCCTTTACCGAAGCTGGTCTCATTATAACTGGACCAAAGAGGAAATACATGATTACGTCACAAAAAGCCCATACTGATGATAACATGATTAAAAACAAACACATATTTGATAGAGTTGCTACTTTCAAATATCTAAGGGCAACCATAAACGAACACAAGGAGATAATTTTGGAGTTGAAAAGAATTTCAACTTGATATCATCACGGCAAAAGGGTCATTTTTTATTTTTATTTTTTCGCTCGTTTTCGAGTCCACGACCGACAAGACGGTGAAGCAAATATACGGGATTTAAAAAGATACAATATTACTAGACTTCTACATGGGCCGCGGTGGCAAGCGCGATCGACTAGCGTTCCGATGGTCACGAGTTCAAATCCATGGGAAGCCAAGGGCCAGTACCCGGGACCTAGGGCGTCCCCGAGTCTCACCCAGCTCCAAATGGGTGAAAAGCGGCGGGGTAATGCGTTGTACCCTTAGCCGTGGCATGTGAACGCTGCATCACTTGCCAAAAACAACTGCTGCCTTGCAGATGGTCTTGGCTGACCAAAGGCTATGGATGCAAATCCAGAAATACAGCAGGCTGAAGTCGGAGACCACTGCGCAAAACTCGTGGCACGCAAAACTCAATATTCAAAATCGAGAACGAAGACGACGACTATACTTCTACAAATGCAAAATACATAGTGGTCATAATAAATGAAAAACTATCATGGAATCCCCATTTCAATAAAGTTATAAAGAATAGCTTAGGCTTTATAAAAAATAAATTTTTATAATACATGTAATAGAGATATATAAAGAAAATACTACGTCACAAACTAGAATATGCGTCTGTATAAGACCCAAGAAACCTAAGAAACAATTGATAAACTAAAACAAAGTAAAAAAAGAGCTGACCTGGTCATCCAATCATCAATCAATCATTTGCATCCTTCGGTCTCGAGAAACAATGGTGCATCACCGTTGGGTTGGGTACGTTTCCTCGCGTGGCTGTGCAGTCCTGTCATATAGTGACAGTCATTACCACAGCTTTTACACACGAGTTTTGTACTTTCATATTTATTACTGTAAGATATTAAAAACGACAAGAATAACAATATTAGTTCAATCATTAAATCTTAAAACACTGGAGGAAAGAAGAACCAAGAGTAAGTAGCAATTAATTTTGATTTAGAAATACATCACAAAGATAACTTATACAACCCTCAGATAGACATAAGTACAAAATCACATTTCTTATTCAGTATGCAAGAACAAACACATAAAATTGCTCATTCTTCCCACCAGGTTTTCGGTCGTGAATTCGATTGCCGGAAGAAACCAGAAAAAAACAGAATTATTGATATTTAAAACTGTTAGAAAATTACTAGAAACAAAATGTAAACAAACATAGGACACTTTAATTTTCTGTATAGAAGGAGCGCCTGTAACAGATCAGATAAAAAGATATGAAACTTTTGAGGACGAGTTTATGTGTCTCTCACCTTATCTTATCTTAGATATACAGACTCTCCTTCTATGCAGAAGATTATTGAGCCCAAAGACCAAGACATATAATCTGTTGGCAAGTGATGCAGCGGTCACAGGTTCCACGCATTAACCAGCCGCCTAACTATTGTTAGTTAGGTACCCATTCAGTGCTAGGTGCCTCAGGGACTCCATAGTTCCCGGGAACAATACCACGCCTACGCTTGGATTCGAATTTGTGACCATCTGTACGCCAGTCGACCGCACTGTCACTCGACCACCTCGTCCCACCAGCGTTATATCACACTAAAATATAGAATCATTAAGTCTGACTTCGACATTTCACTCCTGTTAAGATCTCAGTTTCAATATTTTGCACTAAAAACTTCTCTATGTATATCTTTTTTGTGTGAATCAATCTAAATGCGACCCTCGCACATCTTTACGGCATGGATTATGACCCTTCATAAAAAAAGCTTTGAATCCCCTGCTCTAAGTAATATTGTGTAAGTAGCCACAGATTGTGCATAAGCGGTGGCAGAAAGCTTCATAGGTGTTCTTGATAATTTAAAAAAGAGTTACTGACTACAGTGACATTACACTATATAATCCATTTTCAACATTTCGTTGCTAAAATTTAGGTGCATGTCCATATAATGCATTACTATATGTAATTTAACACAATCAGAAACAAATCATCGAATAAAAGTTTATTCAAACAGCTTTAAATTGAAAAAGGGAGGGTATT
This sequence comes from Radix auricularia, assembly GCA_002072015.1. Classification (NCBI taxonomy): domain Eukaryota; kingdom Metazoa; phylum Mollusca; class Gastropoda; family Lymnaeidae; genus Radix; species Radix auricularia. The sequence continues at coordinate 751,194 of MUZC01000233.1, read as the reverse complement.
TAATTGTTTGTCTATACAGAAGTTCGTTGGTTGTCGAAGGGTGCCTAGATAAGTAAGTTTTTTAAGCTTTTTAACTCGATAATGAAGCTTTCGAGAGATAAAACGTATGATTTACAAACATATTTAATTACATTCAAAAGTGAAATGGTGTGCATGACCGGCTTTATTCAAAATTTTAATGAAAGGAATATTTTCCTTCATTGTTATGAACTGAATTTGCTAACAACAAAATCTGTGTTGTCTGCATTTGTGACAAAACGTCTTCAGTACAAAATACATTTTAACATGGGGAGCTGAGAATGTGCCCAAATTAGTCAGTAGCATTAAAAAAATTATTAAGGCATTTGTTTTTCTTACTTTGAGCACTGTGATGCTTTTCATTATTAATTTAATTGTTTTGATGATAATTTGAAAATGGAAAGACATGATTGGAATTTAAAATTTAAGTTCTAAAGTGGCTACAAAAAAATGCAGGCTGGAAAAGGATAACCCAACGCTTATCATAAAATATGGATTGGTAAATTTATTAACCTCCTCATTCCACTTTTACAGCAAGGGGAATTCAGTCACGCTTAGTCAGGAAATGATGGTCGCGCTGTGCATATTACTTTGAATAAAATCAATACTTTTAGTTCTTTCTAGCAGCGACCGCTCCGGGGGGGCTTCTCAGTCTTTACGCCCCTTAGTGGGGCCAGAGGGCTGGGGGGGGGGTTCCGGGAAGCCCCATGAAGAGCGCAGGCTCGGGACTGCTGATTTCTTCCACATGTAGGATTTTCAGTTCTTTCTATCTTGAGACAGTCCTAGGCAAATAGACCCGTTAGATGGCGCCGCAGCAATGGCGGGTTGAAGTAGATCAAAACCACATCCTCTTTTGGAAGGTAACCCCCTTGAGAGGCAGGACGGTGAGCTTTGAGCGAACTTTACCCTGCCCAGACAGCCAAGCCCCCTCTTAAAGGGGACAATGTTAGGGGTGCCTTCGTCAATTACGCCTCTTGGTGGAGAAGTGGAAGTTGCCGAGAGATTACCCAGCGGGACCTATAAGAGTTTTCGTAACTCAGGGCCTTTGATGCAATCTCAAACTACACTTATTAAGTTCTTTCTCATCTATAAGGAATATATAAAGAAAAACTTTGTTTTTACCGGTTAATTTTTAAATCCCTTATATTAGCTTCAACGTCGTCCTTTGTCGGGCGGTGGAAAAACAAAAGTTCAAAATGACTCACTTTCCATGATACTATCGAGCTGAATGTTTCAAATAGACTCGAATCACCTAACAATGCATTATATCGAAATTTCAGATCGATAGGATATCCGGAACCCACTGCTACCATGATCGTCTCCCCCTCCAGCAGCTTTTGTCTCTGCTTACTCCTTTTTAATGCACCACCGCTGATACGAGCTTATGCCCCACGCTCTTGCGAAGATCTGGCCTTTAATGCCTGGCTCTCTGGTGAATTGCACGACGGATACAGTATGTATCCGACACCTTGCACTGTGCAGCACGGACATTTCTGTAACCCACCACTACGTTGATGTGTTTTCTTTGTTTCTCTCGACGTGATCCTTGTACCTGTTGGCGGTGTTTGGCAATTCTGAGACTATTGTGATAGACGGACCACCATGCCAGATCTCGTTGTCTATGGTTTTGCCTTGCTCTCCACTATCAACTTTTACACATAAAATGAAACATGACTAAATGAAACAATGCAATGTTTATTCCCTCGAGTATACAACTCGTAATATATTTCACACAAACTCCCTGCCTCTCAGTACAGGTCTGGCACATCTTCGGGTCTCTACATGTTGCGTTCTGGGTTCTGGATATAATAAGACTGACGTCTCGACTCTTGTCAATAGTAATAAGATTCTTTATTGTTGTAATAATTCACGTATAGATATTTCGTCAATAATACAATAGCTGCAGCAATACAATGAAGTCAATACAGCATCCAGTACTTCCAGTCACAGGCTTATTCAACCAAGTCTCTCTTCTCGGCTTGTCACAACATTCGAGCTACCTCGATAAAACGTATGACAAACACTCGCCTAGCACTACACCGTCCTATAGTCCATCACACACTACCCACTGACTCACTGACCTCTACTCGACACTGTATTCCCATTCCACTCGCCCTTCTCCGTCTCACACTATATATAGCCCTGAACGAACTCTGCAAATCAGAGCATGTGAACACGAATACTGTTTACCTGAACACAGCTCACATCATTTTCACAACAATTTTGCAACAAATTCAGACAGTGATTCTCTTACCTTGACACTACACACCCCTCCTTGCACATCAACTCAACATGTAAGCTCAAACCGACCCACCCTGGACGACGCTTCAGTCTCTCTCACCAACTCTGACTGACCTTTGTCACACCTTGCTATATATCCCCCAACTGGTTTCGACTGACCCTTGGTTAACCTCTATCCTCTTCTCTGATCACATGTCTACGTGATCAGAGTTCACAAACACTCTTTCCCATGAACTCGTGTTTACTCAGTCCACACACATTCACCCACGGTGATCTTCATATCCCTGACAATGGTCTATATTAAAACTCTTTTGGGTATTAAACTGATATTGTTTACTATTTTGGGTATGTGGCCCCACATTTTAGACACAAAAATTATGTAGTTTTTGATATTAGATATTTAACAATCTAAACGTAAACAGACATAATTATCTTCATTATGGTCCATAATAAAATCTTTGGGCTCTTTGAACCTTACATCTTTAATCACTTCGGCCCGATGCCCATTAATGTTTTTTTTTTAATTAAATATTTATTTAAATGACCTACACAAACACTAATAAAAAGTATCAATATGATTTAGAATAATATGAAGCGTTCATTGGAAATTTAAATCTGACACTACTTTGGCAGATTACCAATAATGTCCATTTTCTTTCCTAATGTATGCTGTACAAATTATATTATATTCTTTCAATCACATGAAACTTCAAAAAGTTTTTCAGTACCACAAAAGTTTCTGATTTAATATTTTCTAAATACTTGTTATCAAAGTCCCAAATAGTCATAATAAAAAGATATTTTAATCAGTGACTACTATGTAAATGGATGTATCTTGAACAAAATTGTTTTTAAAAAATTGATGACCATTTAATTTTTTCCAGGGTATTAGACGAATAAATTTACTTCTTTTGGGAATGGGGGAGGGTTCAAATATGTTTTCGTTAACTAATCAAGCCTAATTTCTCATTATATTTCTAAAATACCTTGTCTAATAACATTAAAACACATATAACACAAACCTTTTTAGTATTTTTGAAATTAACATTTAGCAAATTTTTAGTCCTGGGCATTTAATGCGTTTATTATTCAATTTAATTTTTCACATTCACAAATAATTACATCCATTATAATCCACATTGAAATCAAGTTAAATTGTTTATTATACCGACCTGCTTCATTCTCGATTAAAAATTGTACATTAGATTTTGATGACTCATATTTAAAAACTATACGGCATTGAAACCCATATGTCCAATATTCATTTTTTTTTTCTAAAATTTATTCGAATAACGGTTTTACCAGTAAACAATATTCTCAATGTTAAGCGTTTTTAATTGCCCAAAGTTCACAAAATGTATTACGTGGATTTCATGCGATAACCAAGACTAAAGAACGTATGTATGTTGTTGTTGTTATGATGTTTATGTCAGGTGACATATTGATTATTTCCATTTTTTTGTTATACAATAGCATCATATTGATTACAATTAAAATACTTATGATATATTTATCTTTCCATTTTGCCGATACTGGCAAAGGTGATATACATTTTGAGATTAATTTATATGTTTATTTTATTACATTTTTAATTAATACACAATTTTAGAAAATGTTTACAATTTCCCTACATTTATATTATTTTTTTAAAACAGATTATGAACATGTTTTCAAAAGAATAACTATTTTACAATTACCATTAACAGTGGAGCACACACTGAGTTTTAAATGATTTGTTTGGAGAAAACAAGTAGATAAGCCAATTAAATGTTTAACCAATAACAACAAAAAATATGAAAAATATGTTATGTTCTCAGGTTTGAAATTAACGGAAATCTCAAACTTGTACTTAGAGAGCTAAATTGTATAACATGACTAACAGCTAAAGATAAAATTCCAATAAATAGAATTTCTGGTCTCTGCTTTAAACAGAATAAAGAAACATTTTCTTTATTATAAATGTAACAAATTGTATCATTCTCATAGGACATAATCCAGCTCCCAATAATCAATACATTAATTTTGGTTTAATTTTGTTCTAAACAAATTATCAAGAAACAATTTTAATGTTCAAACCCAAATGAAGTTCAGAGTTCCAAGGTTATCGGAAGAGTATACTAGACATTGAATTGGCGCATAAGTAAGAATATAATAAATTATACGCTTGTGCTCAAAAGACAAAAAAAAAAAAAAATGAATATAAATTAACTGACAAAGTCGAGTTAAAACATAATTTAATTAATTTAAGCTATAAAGACTAAAAAGAAAAGCCTGAGAAATATGTTTGATTGATCTAATTTTTAAAAAAATAATAATTCTAAAACATTCAAAACGACATCACTTAACAGCGATTATTTAAGCAAGAAGCCTTTCTACAGGAATGAATAGACAAAACAAATAAAAGTAATAAAAATAAAATGAAAACATGGATGCCGTTTATATTTATATATCGGCATCCTTCCGTCTCGCGAGACGATGGTGCATCACCGTTGGGTTGGGTTGCATTTTCTCGAGTGGCTGTGCAGTCCTATCCTTGAGTGACAGTCTTACCACTGTTTTTTAAAAACGAGTTCTGTGCTTCCAAATGTTTTGGCCTTTCTCCTAGCTCTTCTGTCTGCAGCCTCCCCCATTCTTCGCTTCTCGGCTACTATGACACCCTCTTTGACAACTGTGCGCCACGTAGATCGGTATTCTGCCTTACACTCCCAGTCACTTGTATGTATTTTGGCTGCTTTCATGTCCCTTTGACAGACATCTTTAAATCACAAATGTGGGCGACCTGTTTTCCTCTTTCCTGAAGCAAGTTCACCATATAGGAGGTCCTTCGGGATGAGGCCGGGGCTCATTCTTTTAACATGTCCTAGCCACCTCAGGCGTCTTTCACTAAGAATTGAGAACATGCTTTGGGTATTGGCACGTGTTAGGACCTCACTATTAGGCAATTTTTCTTGACATTTAATACCAAGGATGCGACGCGGGCATCTCAAATGGAGCTATTAATCTTGCACTCTTTGTTGGATGTATAAGTGGTCCATGTCTCGCTCCCATATAGTAGTGTACTGATGACACAGGCTTGATAGACGCACAGTTTGGTTTTCTCCGTTAGCTTCATGTTTTTCCAGACCCACTTATTTAGTTTAGCCATTGTTGCAGCTGCCTTGCCAATTCTGCTGTTTATTTCTTTTTCAATGGACAGTGTATTGGATACCTTGGACCCCAAGTAGATGAAGCTGTCCACAACCTCTAAGTTTTCATTAGGGATAATTATTGTAGGAGAAGTTCGAGTGTCTTGGTGCATGATGTTTGTCTTTTTCAAGCTGATTTGCAGACCAACTTCTTTGCAGGCATTGGAGTAGCTTGACAAGAGTCAAACAGATTCCCTCACTGCTATCCTTGAATGCGTATCGAAGAAGTACAGAGAAGAATATTGCGAATAGTGTTGGTGCGATTATACAACCTTGTATAACTCCGCTGTTGACTGGAAAGGCCTCTGACTTAGAGCCATCGAACTGCACTGTGCCCAACATATTTTCATGGAACTGTCTGATGATGGCAAGTAGGAGAGGGGGACACTCGATTTTTGCCAGTATTGGGAATAGCCCGTTGTGACTGACGAAATCGAAGGCTTTTGTAAGGTCCACAAAGGCATCTGTTGCTCTCTGCCTTTTTCCTGGAGCTGTCGTATGGACAAAACCATGTCTATGGCAGACCGACCGGACTCGAAACCGCACTGAGATTCTGGACAGACACGGCATGCTAGGCTCTGTAAACGTGTTAGTATTACATGGGCAAAGGCCTTTCCTACAATACTAAGGAGTAAAATGCCGCGATAATTATTGCAATCACTCCAATCACCTTTTTGTTTTTATAAAGTGTCACTATATTTGCATCCTTTAGATCTTGGGGGATGTAGCCCTGTTCTCAGCAGAGAGAAAGAATCTCGTGCAGTGGTTAGAGTAAAGCTGTCTTGCCACTCTTTAGAGCCTCTGGTTGTATTACAAATTCCCAGACGCTTTTCCACAATCTAGGCTTTCAATTGCTTTGCTCAGCTCTTCTTGTGTGGGCATGACATCAAGTTCTTCCATGAGTGGAATATCTGGAATGTCATCTAGGGCGGTGCTGGAGACTGTGATAACTGTTGAATACAATTCAAGATAATGTTCAACCCACCGTTTTAGCTGTGCTGCCTGGTCTTGAATAATTTCTCCACTTTTGGACTTTAGTGGAGCAACTTTGGACTTCAAAGGACCAGTTGCCTTTTTGATGTGTTCATACATGACTTTTCAATTGCCCATGTTTGCTGATGATTGTATACTGGAACAGAGTTTAAGCCAACATGCTTTGACACATTTACGTGCAACCTTTTGACAAGTGACTTGGCTTTTTTAAGGCATGCAGCCTGTCGGATGTAAGCCATAAGAGCTATCCTTTTAGCTTCAGTGACAGGTCTCATCTCGTCCCAATGACCATCAAACCAGTCTGTGTTTTTGTGGGATTTTGTGCCAAGGGCTTGTATTGCGGATGAATAGATTGTATCTCTGTGATGCGTCCATTTGGAGTCAATGGTGACGCATGGTTATGTATTTGCGTGTCCTTCACCGTGTCTTATAACAGTGAACAGGTGCGTTTATATTTAGCAAGCCATTAAGAGCAATGTTCTTTTGAACAAGTTAATGTTATGTCGTTATTTCAATAGAATATTGTGTTCATATAGAATGTAATATAGTTTACTTTATCGCTGTTTACATGTTTGTCTATAGAAAGATAGAGTAGGGAGTACATTGTGTGTTTAAAATGATGTATGATAAATATAAACAAAAAAAAAAAACGTTAGCAGTCACGAGAAATGTTTTATCTTTTTTTAATAAACATTATTTTAATATATTTTCTTTAGAGCATTTATTCCACGTCAAGAAATACAAATACATTTTTAAAATTTTATTTTTACAGATCATCATTTTTTAAAAGTTATATTTATGTCTTTAAATTTCTTATGAATATCCCTTTATTTGTTTTTGTTAATTGACAAATATCTTAAGCAATTAAATTTTATTGCAAACCTTTTTACATACCTTACTTTAAAACAATCTTAAGGCATCATAATCAAATCCTAACTCAGATCTTAAAATTGAGATGGGGAGTTTTCAGACACCTGAGGTGTATTTACTCACCATGCTTTAATATGTGTAAAAATCTAAGTATAAAGTAGTTTGTTTTATCTGAGTTATAGCTGCATGGAAGTCTTCATATAATAAAATTCCAACAATGATTTTGCCGAGGCTCATATTCTCTTTATTAGGTTTGATAATGAGACGTAAATTATTTTAAATTCATTTTATTGTAATGATAAAATGTTGATATTATTTTTTGAAATTGAAATTATCGTTAATTTTCGGTCCTATTTAATTTTTACTGTTTGTGTATTTGAAAGAAAGAATATGTCGCTAACAAATTTTATCATTGTAGCTCACTTATTATCTTCGTCATTACTGTTATTGGCATCTTTCAAAATCATAACAGAGACATCTTTCATAACTCCATTCTAAAATCGCATATGATTGAAATATGATTAGATATAACGAATAATACTGTAAATTTACACTTTTAATTTAATTTATACATCAAACATATATAAAGCTTTCAGATTTCTAAAAAAAACATTAAAGCTATATTTTCTGGGTGTATATAGATTTCAATAAACAATATAATATCCCAAGTTACTAGCTGGCTGGCTGGATGATTCGTAACTCCATGACGTCATGGTTTATGCTTATAAGGTGTGCATTAAGAGGTCTGCAAAATAATTATAAATTAAATATAACTTTTGAAAGAGTACAAAAGTCCATAGCAATTAAATAAGTGTGTGGTATTTCTCGCAGTAACAAATATTTTTTGACGTCATTTTTAAAGATTATATTTTATGTTTGGAAACGGGAGAGAATTAAAAAGAGTATTTGGTGATTTATGATTATAAAATACTTTGTGTAAATTGAAGAAAATTTAACATTGCCTATTTACAAACAAGCTACATGAGCTCTTTATAAACCATATATATANTCTCCTCATCATAACCACAATGACTTGTCTAACGTAATTACCTACACAAACATAAAACTAACTCTCATGAAACACATTCTAGAGAGATACGACTTCATGAGCATCAGAAACAATGTCACATGTCAAGAACTGAACCTGGCTCATCAGATAACAACAGTGATATTGTTTTTTATGTGACTCTATGACTACGTGCATTACATATCTTTCACTGAAATAATTATTTTTAAATTTTAATACAATATTTATTTGCTATTTAATATCTAAGCACTTATTATGTAAAATAATAAATGTATTAAAAATTTAATTTCACTCTATCTATTCCAATAATTGTACTTTTCTAATTTAAACACCATTTGCCTTCTACACCAATTTTCTATTGACTTAGACATGTTTGAAATTTTGTGGGTTTAATCTAGTACAACCAATGCGGTGTTTGAAAAATGTAAATGACCTCCCAATTATGCGTATTAATATATTTTGCACTAGCCATTCAAACACTAAATTTGAGAAATCCTATGTACGGCATGTTTAAAAAAAAACAGATCACACATACCCATTCTCAAAACTGATGCAACAAGTTGATTACATTTTTAAAATCAATAACTTTTAAAAAAGGTAAACGAAAGATAATTTCCGAAAATTATATAAACATTAATTTTTATTTAAAATTTATTTTCCAAATTAATACTTTAAAGCAAAATATATCAATCGATGTATACTCAATCTCTTATTTTCTATCAATCTACTACCAGGTACGTGTTTTGATCTTCCTGTGAACGATTGCTGGACAGCGGATTATGACATCTCAGTTGTCTTCGATTGTCGCGGTAAAGTTCATAAACCTTATCACTTTGATCTGTTCAAGAACTTGGTGGATTATTTCTCATTTAATAAAGGGTTGCATTTCTCCCTTGCAACTTATGGCATAGACGGAATTCGAATGTTGAAAGCTTTTGAGGACCCCCTGCCTGAAAAAATTTATGACTTAACATTATTAACCGAATATCAATGTCCAATTGATGTTTCACTACAAGAGATATTTAAAACGACAAGGCAAGGATTTGATAATGGTAGAGCAGGAGCTAAAAAAATAGCAGTAGTTATACTTTATAAAAATTCCCGTGACAGTAAAATGGACGCAAGTTTTACAAACACGCTTGAAGATCTGCAATCACAAGAAATGGATATACGGAGATTATTTCTAATTGCAGATTCAGATTTTTTCAAGATTGAGAAAAACATGTTTATTTACAGCCAAATAAATTTGAAATCAAGAACGAATTATGTAATTGGTGCAATTTGTAGCACTTGTAGGCCGGATACTATGTCTTTGTCCTTTAATATCTCAGGACAAAATCATAAAAAATGTTATTTAATAAAGCAATCTCGCGCGTTGAACGTATGCAAAGTACCTTTCAAAAAAAATTCAACTTTATTCTCAAGAAGAAGTATACTATCTTAGATCTGTTCTTCCCGGCAAACTACTAAATCAACACATTTCAAACGCTTATTTTTTTACAGAGTTTGAGGAATATTTGCCGTTTCCCCAAAACATTAATGAAACGTTAGATAACAATAATGAGCAATTACATATTTCTAAATATTGGAGTAAAAAACTGTGGAGTTTCAAATGGATAAATACCAAATTAAAACATTTAACGACAAGTCTTTTATCTTAAATCAGTCAAATGAAAAACAAAACTTCGAGTTTATCGAAAAATTAGTCCAAACAAATTCTGATATGAAAACCAACAATGAAAATAATCGTATAACGTACTTTAAAATAAACAAAGTTTTTAATTATACAGTTGTCAACGGCATTAACCCTAAAAAACAAAAAGACAATATATATTTTATTTGACCTGGAATTATCTTTAAACAAACAAGAAATTTTAGTTTCTGATCTTGGTTATCAAATAGTTGGAACAGGAACAATTACAGTTATTCCAAAGGACTACTTCATTTCGTTGAAAGACAATCTGCAACTACGTACAAATGTTGAGAAATATAAATGTACTTAAGCTGAAAAATCAAATTTTTTGTGTCAACACGTTATGATGTGCTATTCTCATTCAAATAACACACGAGAATTCTGTAAAGGACCTGTACAATATATTTACAACCATCGAATGGTAACAAATTACTTGAACTACGTCGCAGTAAGTTCAGGTGACGAGCTAATGGACTTAAAAATTAAAAATAAACACAACGTAAATCACAGTCAGCAATTTGGTGGAATAGAGTCAAAAAATAAATATTCACTATTTCAAGATTACAAATTTTCTGATGAGGTTAAAGTTAAACAATGTAAAAATGACTTAAACTCAACAGACATAACATGCTTTCTGTATCATAAAAATGCATGTAATTCACTAGCGTCTAAAATGTTTTGTAGTAAATGAATTTGCCCAGATAATTTTGCAAAATGTCCATCTTCGCATTGTGCTTTTTTAGGCAATACCGGAGTCTTTCTATGCAGTTCACCGAATCATCTTACAATTAGAGTAGATGTTTTTAATATTTGTGCAGTTCAAGTCAAATCGCTTCTCAAACGAACTTGCACTTATTTAAATGTATCTTTTTTAGAAAAGGACACAAATGGAATGGATTGTGATTTTGTTTGTGCTGAAGGTTTCAAATGTTTATCAGGGGTTACAAAGAAATTTGAAGGCGATGAGTTATCTTATAATGTGACTGTGTATAGTCAAAACGCGAACATTTACAAGATGTTAGATGAATTTAGAATAAAAGTAGACCTTGTCGCTGATTTCACTTTTTTAGAGCATTTGATGTTACGGGCCCCTCCCATTTGCTTTATTAACGACAGCCGTAAGTTTTTTTAGAGACTGGGATATTTCTCAGCTCGTCATTCTTGACCTTAGTTGTAACAACCTAACAAGCCAAGACCTTTTATATATAAGCGCTATTAAAACACTCAGACATTTAAATGTTTCTTACAATCGACATCTAACTTTCCCCCCCTAACGCTCATTTTCATGAATTGTTAGAAGTAATTGATTTGTCGAATACAAATGTTGATAAAATTCCTTTAGCTGCTTTTTAAAAATCGGTGAATTTAAAACAACTTTATCTCAGAAAAACTCTAATAACTGATTTTTATTCACTGGGACTCTCGGCTTATTTTAGTTTAACTGAACTTGACTTAAGAGAAACATTTCTAACAAACATAAAATCAGATTTCTTTCAAAGCTTGACTATTCGTTCGACACTTTTTGTTAATGACTACAAGTTGTGCTGTCCACAAGTGACGGGCCCAAACATTCCACAAGATAAATGTTATTCCCCACCAGGTCCACTGTTATCTTAATGTAAAGATCTGATAGGTGACTCCAACAAGAGAATAGTTTTATGGTTTGTTGGTATTGTAGCATTTATAGGAAATTTGTTTGTTGTTGTCTATAGACTAGTTTGGGACAGAGAGGTCTTAAAGAAAGCTTATGGAGTTTTTGTGACGTGTCTTGGTGTGTCTGATTTAATTATGGGGATTTATCTACTAGTAGTGGCAGCAGCTGATAGTCATTTTAGAAGTCTTTATGTTTTGAACGATACAAGATGGAGATATGGAAACATTTGTAAGTTTGCTGGGTTTTTGGCCACATTTTCTGGTGAGTCATCAGCTTTTTTTATTTGTTTGATTACCATGGACAGATATTTAATAATGCGATACCCGTTTGGTGAGTACAGGTTCTCAAACATTGCTAAATACGGAGCCGTAGTCATCACTTGGTCTCTTAGCTTTCTTTTAGCTTTAATTCCAATTCTTCCGATGGACTGGTATATTTACACTTCTAATAGCATGTGTTTGGCTTTGCCATTAAATATTGAATCACAGAACGGTTGGCTGTATTCGTTTTTCATTCTTATTGTTCTCAATTTTCTAACGCTAGTGGTAATTTTGGTTGGTCAGATTTTAGTGTTCATTTGGTTTTCTAACAATAAAATGCCCCAAAATTCAATGATATCCAACAGCAGATCTAATGATATTTCTATAGCCAAGAATCTGGCTTTTGTTGCTTTATCAGATTTTATCTGCTGGTTTCCTATTGCCATAATGGGTTTTATGTCGCTTGGTGGCTACATGTTTGGTAATGACGCTTATTCTTGGTCTGCAGTCTTAGTCATTCCAGTAAATTCAGCTGTGAATCCTATTATTTACACACTGCCAGCAGTTACAAGGAAACTAAGTGCCACATTTGTCCTCAGATGAACATCATTTTATTTTCTTCAATTTACGTCTCTTATACGGTCTCTTTTAATAATCATGTTGTTACTATCAGTAAAAAATATTGTCTAATTGCACATTAGACTTAAGGCTGGTACTTAGCTTAACTTTCTTCTAAATAAATGCATTTATAAAAATATTTTTTACGTAAGTTTAAAAAAAAAAATTTTTTAAATTGCAATTTTTATCTTTCTTTCTTATTATTATCATTATCAGTACCATGACCGTTGCGGTCGTTGGGAGGGGCAGGGGTGGCACATTAAAATCCACTAATCTCCACACTCCCCATCTTGAGGGGCTGTGACGAAATTTATGAACGCGCAATTCCTCATTGCACAGCAACTAATAAACAAGAAAAGAAATATCTCTAAAGGCGCACCATTTCGCGCGGTGAGGCTGAATAGTTGAATACGCATATTAACTGTTGATGTTTGATCATCCAATCAACGCAAATTAAATAAAACACGTCATCTAGGGAATGTGAGCGAAGGACCATTCTCCATAATCTCCTATTTAGGTGATGGAATCAACTGATTTGTATTTACTCTGATTGTAATCATCAAGGAACCAAACATTCCGAAATCCAGATAAAGTAAGAACGACCTCAATTATCGACTAAATACACTGTCATAATATTATTATATGCCAAATTAATAATTTAATAATTAAATGCTTAATCAGTTATGATCTGTTGAATTTATTTGAATGGGTTAAATAACCATAAGAATGCCGTTAGGTATTTTGTATTTATTATCGTTGTATATAATACGACACCAGTTTCCATTTGTCAATGGATTAACTCAATTAAAAGATTAACTATTGTTCAATATGTGTGCATCAGTAATGCATATATATGAACGTTGAGATTATTGCAATTTATTATTAACAATGGGTAATATACGATCTTAATAATAATGATTTGAAGTACTATTTACCATTTGTCTTGTACTATCTTATGAATACTTTGGTTCCCTTTTGACACCTTGCTCTGAAGGCTCGGATGTCAAATGAGGGAAACCTAATAGTTTAATACGGATAAACTACTAAAGTTTATACCTTATTTCATATAATCTGGTCCCTGGTTACCGGAAAGCCAAGATTCACTCATCTTAAACGACCGGTGCCAGATGAGAGTATTGCAACAGTGTCCATCAGGCCAAGGACAAAACCACCCTGGTAAGCCCTGAGAATCACCCACCTAATAAGTCTAGAGACGGTCATCCTCGATTACAAATAGATCATCTACACCCAGCGGTGTACATACCCGTACCCGGCTGATGCCGATCCGCCATTCCCAGGTGAGGATCGAAGCCGATTAGCCACGAGCCCACTCGTTTTCAGAAGTCGCTTATAAAAATAAGTGAATATTCATACCCTTTAAGAGTACTATCTTGTGTATCCAGTGAAGTCCAGCAGGAAGTTATTTACACCGTCACTCAACAGGGGATCAGCCTGTTCCAAGGATCAGCACCACAAAGTCTTTGCAGTTACTCAACAATGGAGTCAGCCTGCTCCAAAGGACCAGCACCACAGAGTCATCTGCAATCACTCAATAATGGAGTCAGCCTAACCCACGGTTCAGCACCACCGAGTACGGACCAGAACTACTCCTCAAGGACATCGGCTGAAGTATCAACTATAGCGCCTCTCAAGGACACGAGCATTTAATCTTTAAGTACCATAGAATTGAACATTAGTTTTAAGGGCAGAAGCCTAATGATGATGTTGCTGTTATAGGAATTGATAAAAGCTTTTTTAGCACTTAACCATTGGAGATTTGGATTAGTTTAAAATTCATTGTGTAGAATTAGAGTAAGTTTCGAATAAGACAGATAACTTTAATATATATCAATTCATGATTATTTCTCAATACAATGTACATAGTGTAAATAAACTTATATTTCTTTTAACTTTACACTATTCTTGTTTGTTGTCATCAATTATGAGATCACTAAAGTGATATCCTTGTAGGCGAGAAGGTATTTATTATAATCATTATCAATTATCCCTAAATCACGAACCAAAGTACATGAAACACATCTTTATCGTCACAGGGGCGAACAGTAAAACATGTAACCTTAGCTCTGTCCTATCTTTTATGTTGTCCAGCAATTATTTACTATCATGTCGCAGAGCATGGTCAGAACATTCCAGCTCTTAGTCGTCGTTATAATGGTTTCTTGGCGGTCTGCCATGGAGTGTATTCTGTCTCAGACATTATCATAAGTCTTCTCCTCTAAACTGGAGATATGATCATTCGTAACAAGCATTTGTTTTCGTATGAAAACAGTTTGCTTTATCTTCCTTGCTTTTTTTCATAGATTATAAACATTATGAAAATAGTACACAGTAAGTAGAGCTCAATTAAAATATTGATTTAGATTTTGCTTTTGTCAAAAGATAAACCTTTAATTTGATTTTTATAGCAATTTTACTTTCTTATGGTCGGCGTCTTTTAAACACTAGAGGGTTTAGCAACTTCGGTGTTAAACATTTAAGTATAAGAATTCTTAGAAGCACAATAGTAGCATTGTAAAACTAGTTCAAATAAATATTAACCAGAATGATCCACTTTTTCTGTATTTTCTGACATCTTATAAAGGTATGGTTCTATTTCAGATTTGTGGTCTGATTAAACTTAGCAAGTATTTACTGTGCTTTCCCATTTAAATTTCAAAACGCAAACTCGATTGTATAACATTTAATGGCACTTAAAAACTTAAAAATAATTTAAAGGCTGATAATAAAACTTGAGGGGAAAGTTTGTTTTATATTTTAAAAAATATTTCTAAAATTGAGAATATGTTGTTATTTAATAGTGCAACAGTCGATAGCAGTTAAAAAAGCCATACAAATATTATATTACGTCACTGTTTTAGCTTATATCTTAATTTTCGGAAAGGGAACGATGTAAAAGGACGATTTGAGGATTTATAATTATAAAATACATTGTGTACTTTATGTAGTATTTCTTATTTATCAAACAAGGATACATACTTGGGCTTTTGAAAAAAAGTGGGTGCCTTCAGCGTCCTACAACCTTTTACATACAATAATGTGGCTGTTTGTGACAACGACACAAACAGCCAATAATATAGAAAAATGCAGGTAAAATACTAAATTAAAGACAATTATATACAAATCGTTATTTTATTTTTTAAATTTAAAGCTACCTTTTTTTTTAAAAAAAGAACACACAAAAATACAAATAATTTAAACACTTACAGCAAACTCTTTGGAGACATTTTCAAAATGAATAATTAATGAATAACAGTGTTATGTCATAAAACTGCAATAAAATCGAACATTGCTTTATCAAGATTAAACTATTGGAACCCACTTAATTAGATTCACTCTTTGGTTATAAAACTTATAATTATAAATAGATCAAAAGTAAATACAAAACACGTTGTATTAGCATGTTATTTATTACAAGGTGATCAGGACTTCTAAAAAATTTAAATAAAATGGAAGAAAAAAATCAAAATAATATTACTGGGTAGCGAAGTCAATAGAGCGCTCGCCTCACAGGCTGAGGGGCGTGGGATCGAGCCCACGAATAGTCACTATAAAAATTTAAGAAATTGCTAAGAAAGCCCTCCGCTGAAGAGGGATGGGGGCCGCCAGTGTCTATGAAGCCCGAGAATGTTCTAATGGATACATTATAATCCCCTACGACCACGAAAAAAAAGAGGTTATGGGACTATAAAAAAAATATTAAAAATTATGTAAATAGCTCCTAACAAAAATGCTTATGTTCTACATTAAATATCCGTAAGATTTCTATATGAAATCAACAAAGTATGTCCCCAATCATTGACTTACAATATTCAATCTTCTCTAAAGCAGGGTTAAGTGTCCTAGGATTTGAAAATTATCCAATCATCATCAGATTTTATGAAAAAAGATAACACAGACTGTGGTGAGTATTGCCCTATAGTCTACATGTTATTAGAATACCTTGTAAATTACTAGTGGGACAAGTTTTACGGTTTAACCCAAGAATATAAATTCATTTAAAGTATTATTATTAACTTGATTCGCTTTTATCTCAAGTATTTCAGAAACTTCTGTTTATATATTTATAACTGGTATTCATGGGTCGAAACAACAAGTCCTATGGAATAGTTTTCCCGACTGATTTTAAGTTTGGAAAATTATAGAATTCAATGAGTATCTGCTTTAAGCCTTTTTATAATTAAATAGCATGTGTTAAAAAATTCAGAGATTAAAAACATAAATAAAGCTTTAGAACAACCGTAAACGTAAATGTGTGTGTTGTTGGAAGTTAACATGTATGTTGGGTACCTCTATAATACGACCTGGTAGGGAATATGATAAGAAAATGTGAAAGAAAGCAGAAAAAGATTTCACGTGAAAAAGTTTATATGTAACTAAAATGCTCAAGTGTTAGTATAAAATCAGTGAGCCCTATCTGTTTTAGCAAAGGGTTTCGCATCGGAATAGGGGATTGTTGAGTCCCTCAATAATAGGTTGAGAAGCTTACACATTTTAGAACCGTTGGGGATAGGTGTTAGACCCAACCAATGCATTTTTAATTCTGTTAGGGACACTAAGTTAACTTTGGAGGGACAAAGAGTAAAGTTGGAAACGCTGGTGAAAGGTCGCCTACAGTTTATCAGGACGAAATGTGATACTTAGGCTAGACATTTTTGTAGGGATGCTACATTGTTTTACTCAGACTAAGTCTGATAGTCGATGTTGCAGGGGTCACCAAGAAGTTACTGGGACTTAGGGTCTGACCAACCAGAAGAAAGTTGGCACAGATACCACCCAGAACAATTAAGATTCATCCAAAAGAATTGCTAGAAATCCAGGACAGACGCCGTCATGGCATGGCCAGAGGTCCTTATATACTCTACCCAAAGCTTAAGGCGTTCTCTCGCTCTCAGAAGAACACAGATCACTCTTAGAGCTAAGATTATAGGACTGTGAGGAGTTGTGAGCTTAGCTGAGAAGTCTGTTTTCAGGTTTGAGTAGTTATAGTTAGAATAGTTCAAATGTATTTTGTATAGGTTAGGGTTAAATGCTTATCAGTCTTATATATGTATTGATGTATATATAGTCAGATAAGGCGTGTCGACATTATTGTTTTTAGCTAGTAAAGTTAGTACTAGTAGGTTAGAACTACTAAGTAACGTAGTAGAGGAGCAGACCAGGCAGAAGACGTTCTGGTGTTGAGAGGAAGGGACAAGGTGGCCTTGCCTCACATGTGAGAACCATTGGAAGAGAGTCATCGCGCTGACCAACCCTAGCTGTCACTCAGTGCAAGTGGCAATTGCGTGACCATGGACGGACGTCAGTGGAAGAGATCGCCCGATCCAATTGGGAGACGATACGCTTGACTGCGGAGCGGTTGAAGCAGTGACGATAGGCAGACCCGTCAATCATCTACTTGACCTACCCCACTGACCAGGGAAGTCGGGTCATGTTCATAGATTGTCCATAGTAATCTTTGTCTATGTTCATAGATTTATCTTAGTTAATATGTTTGTCAAAGTACATATTGAGTATCTGTTTTATTTGTTGTTCATTCTTTAAGTTATTAAATGTCATTATTCTCTGTTATATTCACACAGGCGTTATGAGTTATTATTCATATAGTCTCATAGTTAATCTTTGCTAGTGTAACTTATAGACCCAACAGAGCATTACTTATTCACTATTACTCCTACTCAGTAGGACAGCATGCAACAAGAAAAGAGTTGCTAACTATTAGTACAATCTAACCCTAGACAACTAGTCATATAGGTGCTGGTGTCTATACCCCTATAGACCCAGTCCTCAACAGGGATTCAAACCAGAACGGTATCCCATATATGTGATAGCATCAAAGTATAGGAAATTAGGAATACATCCGGAAAAAGACTACAAATTGAAAGAGATTCCATTTAGTACACGGTAACATCAAATTATTTATTATAATGTATAACATGCACGGTTTAAATAATTTAACTAATATTATTTTCATTATTTTGATAATATTTTTATTTTTGTTTATATCATCTGTTTCTTACTTTTAAAAATAAATCTCTAGTAGAATAACAACATTTTATTATCGTCTTATTTATGATTCATTATCCGTTTTCTACGCATTTGTTTATGGTCGGCTCTCTATAACGTAATGGTCTGTAAATGTTAAAATCGTGACTAAAATGTTTTTTAAAAAAAACTGTGTAAAAAATGTTGTAGTTTTAATAAAAAGCTTTGTGTACAAGAACAAGCTAAAAATTAATACAAGCTTCTGGTAAAAACCTATATCTCCGACCGGGCCGATCTTATCGGCAGCCATCTTGTTGCTATCGCACGTCACCACCGGAAAAGTAGTGCGAGCCCCGTGAATCGGCGTGAATTTAAAGGGGTAGGGGAATCAGGGATTCTAAAATTGCACAGTTTTTTTTTTAGCTACCGGCAAATTTAAAATAAAAAATTCACGGGGCTCTCACTACTTTTTCGGTGGTGACGTGCCATAGCAACAAGATGGCCAAAGGATTGGGGGACATTCTAATATTTTAAGGGGTATTTTTTAGCGTTTTTCATAAAAGCAAAATAGTTGTAAAAATGAAGAAAACAATGGGTACTCACCGATCAGGCATCGGAATCACAACAAATTAGATGACTACTGCCACGATAAAATTATATCGCTATACCTAACCCAAACCCTAAAATCTTCAATTTTCCGAAGTTCTAAAGCTATGGCCCATGGCCATGGCTATATACCTAACCCAAACCCTAAAATCTTCCGAAATTCTAAAGCTATACCTAACCCAAACCCTAAAATCTTCCGAAATTCTAAAGCTATACCTAACCCAAATCCTAAAATCTTCAATTTTCCGCTGAAAAAAAAATGTCTACCTACTGATTGAAGCGCACCCAGACGGCGTGGCAGGGTAATTAGCAGCACTCACGTCACTTCTAAATGAGCACAGGAGATAGTTCTTAGATTATACTCATTTACACTTGGGAAAAAATGAACAGGAGAGCCCCCCCTCCCTCTCCTTCATCCCATCGTTATTAATGTACATATAAATTCTAATTAAATATTAAATTTGGCCATAAATATTAAATTAAAATCTCTCCCCTCATCCCCCTCCTCTTTTTTTTAAATTTATTTACCGAAAGCGCGCTGCGCGCATTAATACAAATGCAATTATAAAAATAGACTTATTATTTACGTTTTACCGCAAGGGGAGGTAAGATTCAAGGGAAGCAACTATCCTTTCATAGCAACCGGAAGAGACGCGACGCTGCGGTCGGAGATATAGGTTTTAGCCAAGCTTCTTTTTAAAATCCAATTTTCAAAATGTTTGAGTTATGCGTATTGCATTCGGCTTCCCTTTTTTATTTTTTTAAACTGCTTTGTAAATTATGTCTTTCAAAATAAGCACAATAAAATGAAGTTATGTTGCAAGATTATCATCCTCACAAAAGCGATTGAAAGCGAAATAACTCTGCACAATACAAAATATCATCCATTACCTTTCATTTGTCAGCATCCATCTTCTTTGCTTCTTCAGGTAACAAAATAATATGTATTTATATAAACTTTGTAAACATTGTTTTTTCAAAAATAATTTTAAAATCTAAAGTTGTCACCTCAGAGTCTGAGCTTAATGGCAACACAAAATTCTGCAAGATGATAATTTCAAATATTTGTTTACATTGTCCTCTAGATATGAATATTTTAAGATTGATCAATTAACTATTCTTTTGTTTTCCAATCATATGATTATAATTATTTTTATCATTTATGACAATTTATGTCAAATGTGATAAACTAATCATCATAATCGATTGAGGTTATGTACTTTTTCAATTCAAAGAGCATGCCACATGGTGTGACTCAATACATTATTTTCTAATATACTTAAAATAAATTATAAACATTTTTTTTCAAACATGGTGAAAATAGATTTTAAAAATTTAAAATTTTACGTAATTTTGAGAGAAATCAAGCTGTAAATGCAATATAGTAAATAAATTTAAAGCCCAGGACACTCATTCTGTTTCATTTAGAAACGCTAACGGACATAGTACAAGAGTCCTTAGCAGTTCAAAAAAGAAAGAAATCATTTTGATTTGGAGATTAACAGAGCGTGTTTACTCGCCTTAAAATATTACATGACGTCATTATTGAGCTTATAATTTTAATTTTGAAAAAGAGCCCACTCATTGATGGTCGTTTCTTACACGAAATGTTCTTTATAGAGATATGTGTGAAATATATTATGAGATTCGAATGAACTAAAATTAGTTATTCATTCTTTATATTGAGCTTATTCCCATACCAATTTTAGGTTGTCGGACACACACAATACAATGCATGCAATCACATTCATGTAAGATACTTCGGTTGTTTTTTTTAAAGTTGCAGCTCTAGGCGCCCGCGTCCACGTAGTCATAAATATATTATAAAGTAAGATGAAATTAAGTTAGATACATTTTTAGCACGCTTTTTGAAGAAAAAAAAGTTACACCCTTTGCTTTAACTAAGATAATATAATGTGTTGGCTAATAACACGCCATAAATACTACATATATAGAGGACTGCCCGTGACCAAAAAAAACCGCTTAATTAATCGAATACTAACGAGTTCTTTTTTAAAATAATTGTTTACACATTTAAGATTTAATGCAGTAGAAAAATTAATATTGATTTACATTTTAATTCTGAAAATAACTTAGAAAACGAAATGTGAAATAATTTCTTTAGCATAAATTAAGGAATTTTTGGGACTGTGAAAAGAGAATTTAGCAATTACCAAATACATTAACTCATTTATATTTATTTATTTCTTTATCAATATTGAAAAAAATGCATTATCAAACATATCAAATCATTCATATGTATGATTGTTAAAATATTTGCATTGGTTGAACGAAAGATGGTAAAAAATGAATTTATAGGCTTTGCTAATTAATTTAGAAAAATAAAAATTTAAAAAAAACACCAAAAAACATTATCATAAAAAATTCATTTTAAGAAAAACTTAAAAGATTACAATGAAGGATGTGCTTTGGATGACATTGTTAAGTCAATGAAAGGTACCCGTGCTAAATTTACATTTTATATTATTTATTCTACACCAAAAAATGCATGAAACAATTAGATTATGTCGATCGATATTAAATAACATGTAATTTTATATCCTGCTCATTTTTCACGATTTAAGTACAAGGAAAGTAAAGCGATTAATTGCATTCCAGCGGTCAATAAATCAAAGCTAAAATCGCATTGCCACCTGTTATTTTGGTATTTCAAAATCGGCAAAGTAAGTTTTCATATCTATCAACCCTTAACAAACATTTTAAAATTATAATAAAAGGTTAGGTTAACATGGCTTCCAGTATTTGACGTTTTTTCAGGTGGACCAACGAGATAGGTTTTGTTGTTTTTTACATTATAAATACTGCGACTATATTTTAAAAGTCGCGAAGACGGGATTCCACGAAAACTGAACCTCCAATAGCGCTAACTTAATTAATATAATTTAATAGAGATACAACTATTCTTTAATATTGCAATGATTTACTGTATTAAAGTAAGTGGTTTAAATGAAATATCCTGCTAAGATAAGTTTGTTTTCAAAAGTAGTTAACATCTTTTTGGTGTGTAAAAGAAAGTATTTAGAAAGAAAAACATTTGAAAAATGTCATGAAGTGATTTATGTATAAACGTGGGCTTTTGTGCGGATAGCGCGATTTTTTGCAGGTTTGAATAAATCAGAGACGAAAAATATTATTTACGGGAAAGTCAAAAATCGGATCAGAGCAAAACATAAAAATCTTAAATTTTCTTGAGTGATTTAAGTAGATTCTGAAATGTTGTAAAATGTCGTCATGTTAAAAGAAAAGTCTAGATGCGGAATGTAGTTATCTTTAAAGAAAAGTCTAGATGTGGAATGTCGTCATGTT
Organism: Radix auricularia; assembly: GCA_002072015.1. Taxonomy (NCBI): domain Eukaryota; kingdom Metazoa; phylum Mollusca; class Gastropoda; family Lymnaeidae; genus Radix; species Radix auricularia. The sequence goes on along the minus strand of MUZC01000233.1, from coordinate 728,699 downwards.
TAAAGAAAAGTCTAAATGTGAAATGTAGTTATCTTTAAAGAAAAGTCTAGATGTGGAATGTCGTCATGTTTAAAGACAAGTCTAAATGTGAAATGCAGTTATCTTTAAAGAAAAGTCTAGATGTGGAATGTCGTCATGTTTAAAGAAAAGTCTAGATTCGGAATGTCGTTATGTTTAATGAAAAGACTAGATGTGGAATGTCGTTATGTTTAATGAAAATTCTAGATGTCGAATGTCGTATTGTTTAAAGAAAAGTCTAGATGTGGAATGTCGTCAACTTAAAGAAAAGTCTAGATGTGGAATGTCGTTATCTTTAAAGAAAAGTCTAGATGTGGAATGTCGTCATGTTTAAAGAAAAGTCTAGATTCGGAATGTCGTTATGTTTAATGAAAAGACTAGATGTGGAATGTCGTTATGTTTAATGAAAGTTCTAGATGTCGAATGTCGTATTGTTTAAAGAAAAGTCTAGATGTGGAATGTCGTCAACTAAAAGAAAAGTCTAGATGTGGAATGTATTATCTTTAATTTCCTCTCACTTATTAACGGTTATAGATTCTAGTAAGGACCAGAAGTGCTGTACGATTGGGCAATGAGTATAATCAAAACTACATAGAAAGAATCATTCTTTTATTTCCTAAATATTCATCATTTAACATTAAACATTTAATTTTGGAAAAGGGATCGATGTAAAAAGAGCCTACTCATGGATGGTCGTTTCTTTACAAGAAATATTGTATATAAAGAAATTGTGTGAAATAGAAAGAATCATTGTTTTATTTCCTAAGTATTCATCATTTAAGATTAAACATTTACATTCATAGACCAATGAGGAACCAGATCAAAGGGAAAACGTGAGAGTATGACTGTGATAAATTTCAAGATACTCATTGTACTAAAGCATTTTTCAGTAAACAAGATTCTAATTTTTGTTAAAATGTCTTTTAACACAATTTTAATATGTATATGTCTGAATATTTAAGACAGATGCCGGTAACGAATATTTACACATAGAAAAAGAGAGATAAACAAGAAATTATTTTTCATCATCCGGTAGAGCTCCAAAGCAAATAATAAATGAGTCAAGTTAAATGAAAAAGAAATGATTTAAATAGAACAATTATAATTATAAAATTAATTTCAGACAGATAATATGGGGATATTTAAAAAAAAAAAATACTAGAATGATTTATAAAACAAATGTGAATAACGTGATCTCCATCTCAATAGTAATTAAAATGTTGTCGTTTATTTTTTTTTTAAAAGCGTTTTTATTTAATTTTTTTAATATTTCATATGTAAACGTGTGTTTGGTGTGGTGCTGAGCGAAAAAACTTAATATTCTCGGATTTCATTTTATCAGAAAAAAAAAGATTTTTAGTGGCAGGAAACGTAAAAGTTATTTAAAAATGAAATATAACAATGAAGAAGGCACATAATTATTGTAAAAGTAATAAATGAAACATAATGTAATATATTGAGGTTAAAACTAAACTCGGGATTTCGAATGAAGTATCTTCAAAAGGTTGAGGTTCCTATGTAAATATTCGATGTCGATAAAATGGTGTGTTGATATAAAGTGTAATGTACTTAATTTCATCGCCTGTTTACGTTGTTTGTCTTCGGGAGGTGAAGTAATAGCGTTTAAGTTTTGTTGAGAATAGTGCTTGTCATTTCTGAGACAAGAAAAAATAAGTCATTCGGTCATGAGCTTTTTTAAGCGTTTGAGAGAATTTGTTCGTAAATATCCGTAAAAAACAGTTTATTTTTATACTTAATCTTACTGAAAACTATCTAGTTATCATTTCCATGCGATTACATGGGTAGTAGAATTGGGCCCGGGTACCTTTAAAATGTTGATGCAATATATATACCTAAAGTTTCCCAAATTGAGGTCTTCTCTTTCTTTACCCCCACTCCATCCGCGAATACATAATGCAATTTTTTTAAACGCCTATCTATGACATTATATACGGTACTAAATGCTTCCCAGACGCTTTCTAAAGATACTATTAGTAACTTATACAGTGTGGTGTAGTAATAGTGTATGCAGTTATGTATTTCACTAATGTAATTATTTAATGTAGTAATGGTTATTTAACTGCAACAATATTTCAATTTTTTAAAATCAAAATGTAGATATGAGTACCAATGCATAATATCATTACCCATACTGAATTAGTGTAGAGTGAAGTAATTTTCTATGCGTAAGAAATATGTCTTAACATTGACAGAAAATGGAACAAAATAAAATACAAACTTAGATAAATACAGTACGCACCGTTAGGGTAAGAATAATAATGTAAAGTACCATGCAATATGGTTACCAGTAGCGGTTAGCCGGATATCGTCCCGGATTTTAGGATTTCCGCACCTATTCGGGTAGGCAAATACTTAAGGTAGATCCGGATATAATCCGGATATCACATGTAGTAAAGAGTTATTTGAAATCAAATTTAATAAAATGAATATGTTTATAAACAATTATATAGAAAGTAACAAAAACAATTACTTTAATCATTCATATATAAAACAAAATTAACAAACGATGATCATGAAATCATTCAAATCCATGCAAAATATAATATAATAATCAATTCAAGGCGTGCAAAAAATATTAGCTAAAATGTTACAAAATTATATATTTATTTACTACAAAAGATTACAAAGTAAGTTATTTAACATCAAATTAAAATTAAATTGTCTGAATAAAATAACAGTTGTTATATGGCTTTAGATCACAACTTCTTGTACACCGCACTAAATGATCTCAGGAACACCAAACAAACAGCAAGTGTGTTAAAGCTAATCATAAAATATTAAACATTTAAGATTATTGTACGAAAATGACAATGTTCACTGTTGTTAGATGGAGGATTAATTATTTTTAATTCTGAAAGTGACATCCGATGTTGAGTTCTGAAACACTATGGACATAGTAGACTTTCAAGTATGGAAAGTTTACTATAGGCACATACCTTTGTGTCATCTATTACCATCATCAGCATGTGCAGACGTTCACTTGAAGTGTGCCATGGTCACTTTACTTATCTTTATATCATAGCGTGTTTACAAAACGTTTGTTAATGGGCTTTCAACTACATTGTTAATTATGGCACTCGTCGCTGGTGTTTAGATCGAGGGGCAAATTCTTTGTAACGTTTCAGAATGCTTTGTCATGCGCCAGCAGTATCTGTTATGTCTACTGTAACATGTGTAAATAAAATGCCAATGATTCAGAAAAAAAAATATGTGTTTCGGATTCAAGTCAGAGAATTAAGACTTAGACATGAGCTATATGTATGATATGATTCAAATCAAAGACCTACTAAAGAGGCTCAAGTCAAAGACGTACGCGATAGACGTTAACGACAGAAACACGACATAGACTCAAGTAATAGACGTGTGCACCATATTCACCTCATAGACGTATAACAGATTCATGTCATAGACGTAACACGAAGACTCAAGTCATAGGTGTGCGACATAGACTGAAGTCATAAAACATTCTACATAAACGCAAGTCATAGACATAAATCACAGACCTACGGCATGCATAGACTGAAGTCATATAATTTATATGTTTATATAGACTAAAGACAAAAACGTATATCATAGAATCAAGTCATACACATGTGTTTAAAACTCACGTCATAGACGTCTGACTAGGCTCAGATTAATTTGCCTCATCTAATTGTAGCGGTTTTTTTTAGTTTTTCGCTGTGTAGGCTGCGAGAAAATCTTATAACATAAGATTGAACACATATGTGTATCTTTTGCTTTTCATTGATCGATTTTGTTTCGTATCAGTTTCGTTCACCACGTAGGACAAAACATTACGGTTTGATTGTCTTGTGTTTTGTCTCAGGTGAAGTCAAAAACCCTTCGGATAAAACCATCTTTTAAATATATGGGATCGGGGCAAGGGAATGGTATCGAATCGCTAGATGTGTATTCGGAGTGGAACAATTGACATCTGATTTCAATTCACAAGTTTAATCAGTCGTTGGAGTCGTTTACAAGTATTCGATTCCTTAAAACTACAACCTCATTGCAACTTTTACAGTAACAGTCAATAAACAAAAGGGACGAACTTCAGAAATTCAGAAAAGACTGAAACAAACAGCACCTGCAAGACCTGACGAGACAGTGCGTCAGAAACATCCAACGAGACTAATCTGACAATATACCTTGCAATCAATAGACGAGCGATGAATTTAATAATCATCAACTTTCACAGCCTGGTGGCCGTGTGCCTGAGCTCAGCATGTGTATGGATAAGTGTTATAAAGAGATGAAGTAGCATTTTAGATTTCACAGACGATCTGATCTTCTACCCTCGAATCAATCAACGTTATACTTCTTTAAGCCCGTGTCCACATCTACGTGTGAACCTTGAAGCCCTTGTAAGTAAATCCCTAATGCAGCGTAATATATTTGCGTCTTTATCGAGCCAAGCTTTCAGCAGCCAGCAAGTGTATTTTGTATCTGTGAAAGTGTACTGGAAATTCTAAAAAGTATTTTCACCAAAATTTAGTTTTTAAAAAAAAAGATCTAAAGCTATTGATGTTTAGTTTACTTGGGTCAAATATCATTATCTAAACATTGCTGACGATGACTGAAAATAATAACAATAACAACACAAAAAAAACTGTTGGGACTTAAGCACATGTTGCCACACATCTGCCAAAGTATTGTGAGCGCAACGATACTAGGATGACCAGGATTACCAAAAAAAAAACAGAACATCAACAGAAAAGGCTACAGAGGATAGTTCCGTCTCAACAACTAGTCCACGGGACTTGAACTCGACAGCACCAACCAGCAGAGATATCGACAGATAACGATTGTCTACAAAAACATGGAGCAAGTTGAGTTCATAAATACTTTTTTATTATATATACATTATCATTTGGTCGTTAACATGTGCACATTAAAATAAAATATATTTTGTAAGCTCATCATGAAATTGTTACATCGTTTCTATTTTTAAGAAGTAAATAACTTTCTCATTTAATTTTGAACGTCTTATTTTGCAAAGGAAAACTGTTACCCCGTAATCTAGAAATTCGCAGAAAAATTTAAACTTTGAGCAGGGAGATGTTTTTTTAAAACGAATTTATTATTATTTAACATTTCATTCTGTTACCTAAGAAGACCCGATATTGTACGTTTAAAATAGACCATCAGTTAAATTCAAAGTCAGTAATTACTCTTTAATTTTATCACTTTACACGACTATATGTACAAAACCAAACTCGGATCAATGCAATCTGTATTTCAATGTGTTAATTTTATTACTACTACACCATGCCCTAAACAGCTTTAAAGCTCTATAATATATCAAGCGAGAATATGCTATGCTATAAACCAAACGCAACAACAAATAACAACTTTTTAAATAAACAGTGTCTTGGGGGACGGGATCACAGTTAAAATAATTGGGTGAATGACAATCTAAAGCGTTTAAAATAAGCTTAATAAGTCGTTATCTATATGGCATCTTAAACGGAACTTAGATTTCCATTCAACTACATGAAGTAAACTGGGTTTTTTGTGATAATGATGTTTTGATGACTTTGCGCATTGTGTTAGGTATATGGTACGTGCTTTTATATTATGACTCAGTGTTAGAGGCTGTAAAGTATTAGCGTATAATTAATATTCTAAATTACTCTACTGTATTTAATCTATGTATCATAATGACTATTGGCGTTACCTCTAAAATATTTGTTTTAATGGATGTTTTTCGTTATATTATTGTAGTTTATGTTATAGGTGAACAATATTGTTATACAATATACTCTATTCGGCGTTGCATACGCCGCAAACTAACTCATAGATTTTGCCAGGAAAGGGGGGATAGAACGGACAAAAAGTACAGAAAGAATAAATCAAAATAATTATTAACCAAAAATTTAGAAAAGTGCTCCGGGTCAAAGTCTGACAGAATTTTTTAACAGTGACAAAATATAATTTAAGAACATTTGTTGGATGTACATGGATTTCTAGGAATTTTAAGCGATTATGTTGGCTTATGTAGAGTTAAGTGTAAGTAAATAGTTAGGAAAGTTCCTGTAATTTACATGAAATACTGATTGTAGAAAATAAGTTTCCTTAAATATCTTTTTTTCTGTTGTACTGGAATATTGTTAAAAACGTTATCATTTGTTCTGATACTTCTATCTGATTAAATCAAATACCAGCATCAGCCCCCCCCCCTTTCCGCAGCTCACATATGACATCAATTATTGCCTTAAATCTTTCTGAATTTAATATCAACGCTCGTTTAACACTAAAAAAATTTGTAAATTATTTTTTAAACATCCAAACGAACTCGCGTTTCTGCTCCTTATTTATGCCCTCTGTCGAATAAATGCTTTGGCAATTTAAGAGATACAAAAAATTAATACATAAACTCTTTTTTTTTTCTTCTACGTATTATGTTAACTATGTATAGCATTCAATTAAGTGAAACCTTTACTTACATCCAGTGGCGTCGCTAGGGGGGTGAGGAGGGGGTGGGCCGCCCCGGGTGACACCATCAGGGGGGTGACACCAGACCATAAAATGCTATATATTCCCGTTATTTGGCACTGCAAAACACGGAGGAGTTCTATGGATTAAATCTTGGGGGGTGACACCTTGAGCCACCGCCCCGGGTGACACCATGAGCTACCGCCCCGGGTGACACCAACCCTAGTGACGCCTCTGCTTACATCCATCTTGTCAAATAAATTTAATTTATTTATTATTTTTGGTTAGACTCATGGTTTGGATTGAAAAAATTAAAGTTTTTCTATGCATGGGCTATTTCAAAATATTATGTGCGCAATCGTTAATCGGTGCTGTTCGCAATACAACATGCATTTGTACATATTAAAATCATGTCCCAAGTTATTTTTTAAAAAATAATCTAGATTATTGTCAACTAAAAGGAGGCTTTATTGTATTAAAAACAATTTTTAAGTCATAAAACTTGAATTGAAGTTACTGAAACACAAAATGAGACACATTGCCATTTAAGCTAACAAGAGTAACGCCATGAGTTAAATCATTAAAGCTTGAGACGCTAGATGATAGAAGAACAAAGAGCAAAGTAGTAATGATACATAAAGCTTCCGGGCGGCACATACCAACGCTAAACCCCTTGTTTTCTCCACTGCTGTGATCTTTATAAGCCTCTTTTACTAGAAATGTTTAAGGTGGACGTGTTTGAATGCTGTGTGCTTGTCAACAATTAATGTCTTTAGTTTGAAATTAAACTCAGAATGTGGCCTGTAATATTGTCACGTAGGTTTAGGAGTTGAGTTAGTTAGTGATGTCAACAGAATGATAGTTGTAATGTTCTATATTATAAATCATGCAATGGTTGTCATCGGAATGAATTAGAATTATAATTAAATTATGATATATTAACATCAATAAAAAAAAAATTATGATGTAGTATGATTAACATTATTTTTATCCTTTTATATTTAAAAAAAACTTCTTATCCAAGTAAATAAAAAAATTGTAACAAGAAAAACAACTAAATATATTGTCTGTTTATTTGAAGTATAAAATATCCACACAAAAATTAAATTAATTTTAAAAATGTCTTTTTTATTATCTCAGTATATTTAAGGAAACTTATTTTCTAAAATGATTGTTTCATGTTAATTACAGGAACGTTTCCTAACTATTAACTTACACTTAACTTGGAACTCACATACGTGTCTCTAAACTCTGACAGTGGTGTTAGTTGTTTACTTGTTTTAAAGTCTATTTATTAATTACCATACAATGATAACTGTTCACCTCCAAATGTGCAACTATTTTATTTGACCTTATTTGAATTTACAATAAGGACCTGAGACAACAGAATTCCCACAATGATTTTGCCGAGGATTATATTTTCTTTCTTATATTTGCTACAGAGACGTAAGTTATTTGATTGTCATTGTAGTCATAGGAATTAGTTTTGATGTTTATGATCAAGTCTCCTTCAGGCCTAGAATAACACTTTTCATATTTGATTATACTGACAATCTTTTTGTACTTGAAAGAATGTATATATTGAGAAAATGAAAGAGTCTTAAGTTTATTACTATATCATTGCAAATGATATTACTTGCATTGTTGGTGTTGGGACCGTTGATACACTGCCTATCAAGACCCCCCTGTCTACACAGTTGTTCTTACTCTTAACGTCACAAAGTAATAGTTAACTAGTAAGCAGCAAACAGTGTAACTCCAAGTTAAGCAACAAGAAATTTATATTGTTTTGACATGTAACTTCTTTATTAAAACCTCATGGTTGGAAACAATTTATTTTATTTTTTTTTTCTTTCAATAGTTAAAAAGCTTAGCCAAACAAATGACTACTACCAATCCAGCTTCAATATCCCTTAAAAACTGAGACATTGTTCTGCAATGGGACAAAAAGCGGCTATATGTTTAGACTATTTTGCCATCGGTGATCACTTTAGGCTCAGTGTAGCCTGGAACTGGTTGGTATTTTGTTTGGTATTGATGATGAACACATAGCTTGGGCACTAACTGGAAAATGTATCTATGCGGCGTAGTTGGTCTACTTCTAAGCCAGCATAGTTAGTGCGCTTGTGAGACGGCGTTGTTAATGATCTTCTGAGCCAGGGTTCTTAGTGTGATTCAGAGCCAGCGTTGTTAATGTGATTCAGAGCCAGCGTTGTTAATGTGATTCAGAGCCAGCGTTTTTAATGTGATTCAGAGCCAGCGTTTTTAATGTGATTCAGAGCCAGCGTTTTTAGTGTGATTCAGAGCCAGCGTTGTTAATGCGCTTTTGAGCCAGCGTTGTTAATGTGATTCAGAGCCACCGTTTTTAATGTGATTCAGAGCCAGCGTTGTTAATGCGCTTTTGAGCCAGCGTTGTTAATGTGATTCAGAGCCAGCGTTTTTAATGTGATTCAGAGCCAGCGTTGTTAGTGATTCATGGCCAGCGTTGTTAATGCGTTTTGAGCCAGCGCTGTTAATGTGATTCAGAGCCAGCGTTGTTAATGCGCTTTTGAGCCAGCGTTGTTAATGTGATTCAGAGCCAGCGTTGTTAATGCGCTTCTGAGCCAGCGTTGTTAATGCGCTTCTGAGCCAGCGTTGTTAATGCGCTTCTGAGCCAGCGTTGTTAATGCGATTCAGAGCCAGCGTTTTTAATGTGATTCAGAGCCAGCGTTGTTAATGTGATTCAGAGCCAGCGTTGTTAATGTGATTCAGAGCCAGCGTTGTTAATGCGCTTCTGAGCCAGCGTTGTTACTTTGATTTAGAGCCAGCGTTGTTACTGTGATTTAGAGCCAGCGTTGTTACTGCGCTTCTGAGCCAGCGTTGTTAACGCATTCTGAGCCAGCGTTATTAATGCGCTTCTGGGCCAGAGTTATTAATGCACTTCTGGGCCAGAGTTATTAATGCGCTTCTGAGCCAGCGTTGTTACTGCGCTTCTGAGCCAGCGTTGTTAACGCATTCTGAGCCAGAGTTATTAATGCGCTTCTGGGCCAGAGTTATTAATGCGCTTCTGAGCCAGCGTTGTTATTGTTCTTCTTAGCTAGCGTTGCAAGTGTGCTTCTGAGCAAGTGTGGTTAGTTTGCTTCAAAGCTAGCGGTGTTAATGCGCTTCTAGGCCAGCGGTGTTTGTGTGCTTCTGAGCCAGGGTTGTTAGTGCGCGTTTGAGCCGGTGTTGAGTCAACACTACACAGCATTTTTAGTGTGCTTCAGAGCCAGCGCGTTAGTGTTTTTCTGAGCCATACATGAGGCTAACAGTCGATAACAAATAGAAGGCCCAGTAAACTCTCTTACTTGACCTTTGCTTTTTCTTTAAGCCTTTTGAGATTAAAGAAGTGACCATCAGTACAAATTCTTATGTCCAGTCCTAAATTGCTAGTCTGAAGCTATATATTAGCATTAATGAGAACATTAGACTAAATACTGTTCATGGCAAGAATACAACCTTGCTTAACACCATTAGTAAGTTTGAAGGTTAGGAGGCCTCTCCATTCTCCTGGATTTCATCAAGTAACTTCCATTCAAGAGGAATAAGTATTTTTTCGAAAATCATGATTTACAATAAACTTCCAAAGCTCTACTCTTCATACGATATCAAAAACTTCAGACAAGCCTATGTGTACATATTAGAGATCCCTATTTTGTTATAGGCGCTTTTCTTGAAGCTGACTTTCTACAAACACAATGACTAAGGTTCCACGCATTTATGTCACCAGGGCTGTCGAGGGGTGGGCTGCCCCTGGTGAGATCAAGAATTTAGAAAATTATACAAAAATAAATTGGATACGCTCGTTTCTAGAAATGCTAAGAATGGTATATTAAATTCTTAAGTTTGTTCAGTTCTTTATATTTTTCTACAGTGAACAAAGTATGTTAAATTTCGTTTTCGGCTTACGTAAACTCTAATTTATATATGTAATGCTCAATAAGTGTTCATTTGTAGATTTGTACGTTTTTATGTTTTCCCAAATCTTTGTTACTCAATCATAAATAAAACAAAGAAAGGACAACGACCTATTTACACTAGGCGGTTCCTTTTAACATAACGATTTAAGAAAAGAGTTGTAATTTTCGCTTCTGTTTTAAAGCGATAAATTAAAAGACGGAAATATTTATTTCTATTTTGAACGACAAAGAGTTAGAAAATCTATGTTCAAAAAGTGGAATTTTTCGGTGCAAACCTAATTTTGAACTAGATCTAGATCTAAGCGCTTTTGACACATATTTTATTGTCAGATTAAGGAGCGCATATATAATTCATTGAATTTAACCGCTGGGCATAGCTTATTTTGGTGGTAAGACGCTAAAGTCGGTCGAAATATTGAACTTTCTGAACGTCTTTGTTACACAAGGATCTATCTTCAAGAAATTTAATAAGTTTTTTCCGAAAGCTTACCGAATCCTACATCACCGCTTCATTGTTTGGGTACTAAGCTTCTCATGTAATAGAATACACATCTGAATTAGGGAGTGAATCTTGTTACCAAAGCATTCTCCAAGTAAAGACAACTCACGTGCAAAATAAATAAGAATATTTTCGTCTTAAATTTATTCTGAATTGATTCTGATTTATAATAATTTATTTAAAATATACAGAGTTTAAACAAAGACAAGTTTATATTTATATAGTGTTTGCTATCTCCTGAAAACGTATATTTTTTTTTTGCTATCTTGATTTTTTCATTTAAATTGATAATTCCTCGGTACATACTCTAAGCCTAAGCCGTTACTCACACACGACTATTTCACAACTTCCCATTGCAAAGAAAGCTTCTTTTTTTTTAAAGGTTCATAGCATAATATTTATAATCGGCACGTTCCCAATTCTGATTTCATTGATACTATTACAGAGATAATACATTTTTCTTGAATAAACATATTTATTAAATGTTCCTGTTTTAAACATGTTCCTGATAAATCAAAATAATAAAAAAAATAATAAGTTTTTATTTCAAAAATCATTTAGTTATCTCAATAATCATACGTTTTATACTAAACAAAATAAAATATATTTTAATCTCGTAAGAGTTATGCAAATGTTCTCTCAATTAAAATTTTGACTTTTGAATTTAGTTAATTTTGAATAGTTTATGAACTTTCTTAACAAATTATACGGGTTCAATGTAATGAAATAACTTATCAAATATCAGTAATTTTTCGGTATATGTTGAAAACTCTTTGAAAAATTTTACATTAACAATATACAGAGCAATCCTATATAGAGTTGGCTTATATATATATATTTTTTATAAAGGTCATAGCTATATACCATATAAAAAGTATGATAAGGAAAAAAAACGAAAAAAAACAACTATAATGATTTTTAAAAAATTTTAAAATAAAATACACAAAAAAAAGAAACTGTACCTTTAAAATCAGAAAATATAAACAACAAATTGAAGCATTCTAAAAAAATCGTATCAAATTATTTGAGAAATTATAAGTGTTGTATTTTTGTAAGGCTCTTACAATGTAATAAATGTACACAACTAAATTTTAATTTACTTTAATTTTTCAGAAACTATTGGTTTGTCGAATCTCGACAATGCTACCAATGCAGCCTCTTGTCAAGAAAAGTGCGGCACACTGCAACAATCCCCTTGTTCATGCGATGACAGATGCGTTGTGTACAGGACCTGCTGCAAAGATTTCATCTCTGTTTGCCAGTTTTCTTTCCAGGAGGCAAATCGAAAATATGAGCGTTTCTTAAATTTAGACATACAATGTAGTATTCATTCAGAAACACTGGCAATATCGAGTTGTAGAGAACAAAACAATACCCTTTTAGACCACATTTTACTAGAAAATGAACATTGGGATTATCTTAACAATAACAGCTTTATAGTTAGAGACATAGCTGAGGATCTGGTCTACAAAAACTTATACATTTATATTTGTAACAACTGGAAAGTTCAGTTCCCAGTATTTTGGTCTTTAAATTTAGTCAGCAAAAAGCCAGTAATTTCAAATTGTTATTTATCATTTCCAAGAGGCAACGTATTTACAAGTGGACATAGCTTAAACAATATGTTTGTACACACAAACCAAACGTGTACGTCAACTGGCAGAAAAGAGAAACATCAAAACACTACCGATGTTGTTTATATTGGTAATGTAAATGAATTTTATCTGGGGGTAAATGGTAAGGATTTCTTTCAAATATGTAGTTTTCTAGATTACAAAAGGTGGTCTAAAATAATGTCAAAAGACTACATTTTAATAGAATTTTCGTATCCTTTGTTAAAAATGAAATATATTTCTCTTGCTTATAACATGTACCATCCATGGGACACTTTAGTCTGCATAACAACTCATGAATTAAATACTGACCTTTGTAATTGGACTTTTGCCAACTGTAACACGAAGGCAGGCTTTGTGCTAAGAAATAACACATGCAAGAGACAGTATTTGTATAATTTTCTTTTGCCATTAAGCCCATTGTTCCGGGAATTAAAACATTCCTCATCTGTTCCAAACTTGATGTATTGTCTATTAAAACATCAAGTTAGATTAGACATGTTGGACGAATGGCTGCCCCCAAGAGAAATAATCCATCCTAAATTTAACACAAGCTTTTCTACCGTAACTTTCATTGTTTATTTATTTGAATCTGAATATTCTTTGCATTACAGAACATTTATTAAAAATATTGAATTTACAATCAAAGTATTAAGTATCTATTATCTGAAAACTTTGGAAAAACATAACCTATCATATTGCTTCGGAGGAATTGAGAAATTAATGCAAAAATCTCATGATATTATGAACAAAACGTTAGCAAGTGTTATTACGTCTCAAACGTTCATATGCTTCTGTAAGAATCCGTTGTTAATTTACTCTGGAAGTGAAAGAAAGTTCATCAATGATTTTGACATACAATATTTTAAATGTTTCTATGAAAATGAGGATAATATCAATTTGGATGTTCTCTCACAACCAGAATTGGCGGCGTGTTTAAGTAATTGTATGGAGATTATTACGTTAAATACGTTGGCATATATTTTTGTTTATGTAATTTTGGCAATGTGGTATAAAGTAAATGAATTGTAAATGAATTGTATCCGCATTAATACCAGTGTTAATTGTAGTCAAGAAAACGATTTCTCATTCTTTTCAAAAAGGTCTTTATGAGCTTTTTATGCTGCATGCAGGTGATTGAATTTTTCTACCAGTCGATGTTTTTAAAACCTTCAAGTTGACTGAAGACGAATGGGAAAATGGAAAACATGCATTTTTTAAAAATTCTTTGAAATGTAAGAGCATATTAAAAATTAACATACTATAGCAATTTTCCCATGGGATTTCGCGTTAAAAAAGGTATGCTCAATATTATACGCCATGCGATTGTCTAGCACAGAAATATTCATGGTATACAAAGATAAAAAGGGATAATATAATAATGCATTACTTTAAATACAGTACATTCAATCATTGCTATTGTCGTCATCATTCAGCCTTCAAAACTGATAAACTTGATGAAACAAATTTAATTTTTATGAGTCTAAGATTATTAAAACTATCTAAATATTTGTATAGATGTAATGTTAAAAATATTTAGATTGTTTGAGCGCTTTAAAACACAAAATTTATTTAATCACTATCCTTTATCATCTTTTAACTTAAAAAATGAAAATAGAATTATTATTTTTAATATATGATTTGAGATTGAAACTAGAAATTAACAACATTTAGCTTTATCTATGTATTAAAGGAATATGTATAAATATATATATCTACATGAGTAGCAAGAATATCTTCTTCTAAACGTGGTAAAATATATATTAAGAAATCGGTTCACATTTTTGACGAAAACAAAAAAGAAATAGACGAATGTTTCAAATAACATCTGTAGAGAATCTAGGTTTTAGGTAAAATTAAAGATAGGCCACCACTGAGCGTGGAGCTGAGAGCAGCTCTTTAGATCTAGGGCGGTAAGATTGTCTGGAGATAAGACAGGGACATGAAAGAAAAGTCCAATTCCGATTATGATTGCGATTACGCGGGACTGGCCAAATTTTTAAATGCCCCACGGTAGATAAAGGATGACCATGTGTCTAGTGGCCGTGAATGGGGGTAGGTAAGTGTCACGATCGAGCCCCATTTTATTCTCACTTTCTCGTGATTGACCAATTTTGCGTTTCCTTGTGGGCTTGTCTCACAGTCTCCTCTTTCACACAATAATTCACTTTATTAATAAAATACAGGAAAATGTTCGTTAATAACAAATATGTATACTTATTTTACAATATGCAACAATGTTCCTTTTACTTCCACTAGCTTCATCTCTGTCTCCCAACTTCTCACTACTAACTCCGCAGCTCCAATCATGTTTCGTGATCTCTCTACCACCAGTGACCACACACATTCTAACCTAGACATTGGCCTTCATTTGACCCTAACATGCCACCGCATTCTTTTCATAGCAAATGTCTCACGTGACAGTAAGCGTTGGGGGTTTCAACAGAGATTAATATGTCTATACGTTCCCAACCCACACAAGTTAAATCTAATGTTGGTTACAGACGATTGACAAATTTTTACGGACAATAAAAAATTATTTATTTTTTTTTGGGGGGGGGGGGCGAGTTTAAGGGGTATTAGAGTGAACTCGCTCGTGAGGACCAAGGAAGACCGCTAGGCAGAATGTGGGTGTGACTGCGGAAAGCATCGCAAGGGAAAGTTGGACAATTAAGTGAGAAGTAACCGAAATTGAAAAAGTGAAGCAATAAACAGGATTAATAAGTGTTCAGATCGTCTTACAATCTTGGTGTTTGAATTGAGTGAAAGCAGAGACGGAGTGAAATTGTTTTAAGTGTATAATAAAGTAAATATTTTGATTCAATGAAATTAAAATAATTAACATACAGACACTATGCCTTATTGGCTTAAAGTTAGCCCCTTTTAAAGGTTAATTATTTATATTTTACAGACTACATTCGTGGGATTCATTAGTCTACGACACGGGAAAAGCTCCAAACGTATGAAAATGTAATTAGACATATGTAAGCTGTAAAACGAATGCAAGGTTTCTGTTGATAAACAAAACATGTAAGAGACAATATGTCTATAACATCATTTTTCCATTAAGCTAAGGGAATATCTCATTTATATATCATCTTTAAGCCAACTAAACAAATAGACCAGTTTGTTGACATTATTTGGTCCAATTGATAAGCGGGTCTAATTGAAAATATGACCAGCCAAGATAAACAATTCACAAAACTGGTAAGCACAAAACAGCCTAGACAATGACATTCTGATATCGTTTTGTTTTTTTCAATAAGTGTCCACTATTGCAGAGGATTAATGGATTCATGAATTTTCATCTCCATTTTGTAACGCAGTAATTCATCAGAGGAGCTGTCGTCATTTCCTGTCTCTGAGTCAGACTCCATTACTACCATTAGCTAAACATACCTTTCATTTGGTTTGAAAAGTAAAAGTAGACAAGGGTTAGGACCAGAGTATGTAAAATGTATCAACATAATGAACATTCCCGTCAGTCAGTGGTGTAAAACCAAAATGTTCGTAAATCGTCAGGAATTTATAATTTATCGGCTGCTATTTTTTATAACTTTTTTTTAAAAAAACTTTTTGACTTCAATAATTTCATTAGTAATGAGCCATTATTTTTTACACGTTGCCATCGCGGGAGTGTGCTCAACAACTTCCCAATTTTACATGTTTTCTACCTACACGGGAAAGTGGATAAGTAGCGATTTTTAGTATTAAAGAAAAATAGTTTTTGGCCCCTCCTTTTTGCATGTAGGTGAAATCATAAAACTTTGGATAGTTGTTAAGTATACTTTTACGATGGTAAAAAGCTCAAACAATATTTGAATTTTCACTTACTGGGGTCAGGGGGCCCAAATGTATTTTTTTATTATATTAAAAACTGACTCATCACGAATTCTCCAAATGTCCTTGTATGTAGAAGCATGATACTTTGGTAAAGTGTTGAGTAGCCTAACGCATCGATTATTGGCGTTAAATATTTTTTAGAAATAACACTCATGGGGCCCTGAAGTTGAACCTAAATAACATAAGCTAAGATGTTAGAGAAACGCCCCACAAAAAGATTACAGTTTAATATATGTAACTTACATCCATTAAAATGGTTTGGGGATGCAGGACATCAATGTTTGTTAGTATTAAAGGATGCTTTATTTATTATTACCAAAATGATGGAAGGAATCAAAGCATGGTATATTTAAAATTAAATTAAAGACAACATGAATTAACAATAATTAATGATGATGATGAATCTTGCTAATATAATATATATATATATATA
>MUZC01000233.1:682549-711274 GCA_002072015.1 Radix auricularia | reverse complement strand
ATATATATATATATATATATACTAGCAATTTACCCGCGCTTTGCTGCGGTAAATTAGGATTTCAGTTATTGAAAAATGCGTCTTTTTATATAGCTTATTATGAGAAAAAACTATATAAAGGCAATCGTCCCCCTAGTGAGAAAGGATTTAATATATTTTTGCCTCTTACCATCGCTGGAGTTTACTCAACAGCTTCCCAAAGGTTCAAGCTTTTACCTACACGGAAGCTTGGAGAATTAGTGTTGATTTAGTTTTATATAGCCCATTCTAGAGAAAAAAGTTTTGGGCCCCCGGCCACCCGTGAGTAAAAATTTTTAAAATTTATATACGTATTTTCCTTATTACCATCGCGGGCGTTACTAAACAACTACAAAAGGCTTTATATTTTTACCTACACAGGAAATGGGAGAGGCAGTAATTTTCTGTTTTAATAGCTCATTCAATGGAAAAAATTAATGAACCTCCGGCATGCAGTAAGTGATTAATTAAATATATATTCACCTGTTACCATCGAGGAAGTGTACTCAACAACTTCCTAAAGTTCCATTGTCGTCGTGATCATGTATTCAAAAAATTTCCAAATTTTCATGCTACTACCTACATGGGAAATAGGAAAATTGGTGATTTTCAATTTTTATAACTCTTATATAAGGAAACAACTTTATATGGGCCCCGGCCCCACATCAGCGAGATTATTAAAATTCTTTTTAGCCAATTTTTGTCGTGAGAGGGTACCTAACAACTTCCCAAAGTTTCATGATTCTACCTACACGGGAAAGAGGAACATTGGTGATTTTCAATTTTTATAACTCTTATATAAGGAAAAAACTTTATATGGGCCCCGGCCCCACATCAGCGAGATTATTAAAATTCTTTTTAGCCAATTTTTGTCGTGAGAGGGTACCTAACAACTTCCCAAAGTTTCATGATTCTACCTACACGGGAAAGAGGAACATTGGTGATTTTCAATTTTTATAGATCCCAAATAAGGAAAAAAGTTTTTGGGCCCCCGGCCCCACATGATTTGGAAATTTAAAATTTCCTTTTCGTCGTGAGAGGGTACTAAACATTTTCCCATATTTTCAGGCTCCTACCTACACGGGAATTTGGAGAAGTAGTGATGATTGAGTGCATTAATAACTATATTTGGGCCCCAGGGATATTTTAAATATGTTTTCACGTGCCAACATCGTGGAAGTATATTTAACAACCCCTCAAAGTTGCACGCCTTTACCTATTTGGGAAGTAAGAGATTTGTAGATTTTCAATTTTTATATAGCTCATATAAGAGAAAATAAAATGGTTTTGAGGCCTCGGCCCCCATGAGTGTTCATTTCCAAATTCTTTTACACCAACTTTCGTCGTAAGAGGGTACTAAACAATTTTCCAAAGTTTCATGCTTCTACCTACACGGGAAATAGGAAAATTGGTGATTTTCAATTTTTATAGAAGCCATATAATGAAATTCTTTTTAGCACATTGACGTTGTGAAAGGGTACCCAACAACTTCCCCAAATTTAATGCTCCTACCTACACGGAAAATTGGAGAATTAGTGATGAGTCGGTTTTTAATATAAGAAAAACTATATTTGAGCCCCCGCCCCTAGTGTTGTTTTAGTCCCAGTTCCTATTTTAGTTTCAGTTTTTATTTCGTTTTTTCTTTGATGATTTTAGTTTTAGTCTAGTTTTAGTTTTAGGCCCAATTTTAGTTTTCGTTTTAGTTTTCGTCGACTAAAACTAAAACACCAGAGTTTTAGTTTTCGTCTTATTCATTTTAATTTTACTTTTAGTTTTGTAAACACCTTTAACTAATAACATCATTGTTCATGACCAATAGTTGAAACAGATTGAAGCATAATAATAGCAGTCACAGAGATGACAGTGTACCTAGACTGAGTCCATTCACTCCATTGTCACATTATAAATCACACAATCACATTGTGTTATATGCCAATGCAATGACTCAATTTTTTACTATGTTGTAGACTAGCATACTTGCAGTGCAATGTTAAAAAAAACAACTAAAAGCGTATTAACAATAATAAACCAAAAACGTAAGTCAAAATTAAAACAAATGTATTCATTCTATAAGACCTAGAACTCTGAACTAACTAAACTAAGTAACAACAGTTCACTTGAAGAGTGAAGACATACACGTCATAACAAATGACTGTTCAACTTGAGAAAGACCAGTTTTTCAAGACTCTGATTAGTCCTAGTTGTCAAATCATCACAAAGAGAAAACATTCTCTTCACGTAAGCCTCCGATGCTGTTGCATTCAATATATCTAAATTAGGGCTGCGGAAATTACCGATTAATTTCTCGATTAATCGGTAAAAAATTATCGGTTAAATTATTTTAATAGATAAAAAAGTGATTAAATTGTAAAAGTTTTTTTTTTTTTTAAACATTTTCGATTTATTAATAAATAATTAAAAATTAATAAAAGTTTTTTTTTGCGTACAAACTACTCTATTTAAAAAACAAATTGTCAAAGTGTAAACTTTAAAAT
This sequence comes from Radix auricularia, assembly GCA_002072015.1. Taxonomy (NCBI): domain Eukaryota; kingdom Metazoa; phylum Mollusca; class Gastropoda; family Lymnaeidae; genus Radix; species Radix auricularia. The sequence goes on along the minus strand of MUZC01000233.1, from coordinate 708,761 downwards.
AACCTGTTTTATAAGGACGATGATATAAAAAGAAGCATTGTTTTTAATTAATAAACAATAACAAAATTTAAATACATTGACATTTTTTTTGTACTGCTTGTATTTAAATATATATCTGCTAACAATATTATATTTTTTAGTTAAAGTACATTAGGTCTAAATACTTAAGTTAAGGGCATTTTTAAAAATGCATTTTAAGAGAGCACAAAACGGTCAAAACGTGAAGGAAAACAACATAATGGAAAAAGGGATTATTGCGTCTGAGGGAAAAAATCATAACTTTTGAACCACTTGGGATAAAAAGATGATTTTTTATGTTTTTGTTAATCATCAAACAATTTCTATAAAGCTGTATTACTTTTATAGTTTTATAATTAATTTGAAAATTTCATTTAGAGCCTAAACTTTAATGCGTTATTTAGCTTACTAGCTATGTTTCAAAAAATAACTCAATTAAAGAAAATTCGATTGCCTGTTTTTATTACTTACCTTGAAATTTTCAGTATAATGTCGTTATACATATTTATTTTTAGCTTTCAGAAAAATATCGATTAATTAAACGGTAATTTTTCAAAAGTTAACTATTAAATTTAATTAATCGATAACACCCCTAATCTAAAGCCAATGGTGCAAGCAACGGAAACGTTTTTTGAACGTTCTGTGATTGCCAATAGCTTAAATCATTGCCATCCTCACTGACACCTGTAGCAGCTTCTTGATAGTGCAACAAATAATGTGCCAGTTCGTCTTCGGCCCTACGAACTGCAGATATAATATTAGTGATGTGTGTGGTGTTCGCAATGTGTTGCGTCAGAGATTTGAAGCGCTTGAGAGGAGGTCCAGATGTAGTCAGGTCTGTTGAACAAACGCTATCAGGAGACGCAGTTGCAGTGATATTTCGGTTAGGAATAGGGTGACAAGCAGCTGAAATCATTTGACCAAGCTGTGCTTTTACTGTGGCTGCTGCTGTTGAAGCAGTTTCTTCTTGCAACACAAATTGTTTTGCTGCATTTAGAAGATGCTCTTTTCCTGAAATGAACAGTGCTGGCACAGTTGTAGGATCAAGCAGGCAAGCTGCAGAAGGAATAGGTTCAAAAATATCAGACTCTGGTTCCAACGCAAACTCAAATCGTCACCTCAAGCCATCTAAAAAGGTGACTGCTAGCTCTTTTAGTGATGTGTCCAGAGCTTGATCGACTGTTCCTCAAGAAGATGATATTTTATTATATTATATGTCCATAAGTGCTGGAATTACTGATGACATAACAACTTTATCGCCTTCGAGTAAACTTATATGTTTGGCGCATCGCATATTTAATATTTACTATTAAAAAAACAATTATTTAAAAATAAAACAACTAGATTATGACTATTTTTAAATTTAAAAAATCTAGAAACTTACACGAGGTTAAAAAAAACCAACAACCTAGATCTAGGTTGAAAAACCTAGCGCTGGCAGCACTGATTATCGCCCAGTTGATGCGCATGCGTGATCATCAAAGAAATTAGATATTCCTAGGTTATAATTCATAATAATTTCGCAGAATATATGGTTCTTACCGGAAAAGAACGATATATGGGGATTTTAGTTTTTATTTCGTTGGGGAGTTTTAGTTTCAGTTTTTATTCAGTCTTTTGTCTACCAGATTTAGTTTTCGTCTAGTTTTAGTCTTGCTGCTAATTTTAGTTTTGGTTTTAGTTCTCGTTGACGAAAAGTCAACATTTTCGTTAACGAAGGTTTTAGTTTTAGTTTTCGTCGACGAAAACAACACTACCCAGTTAGACTAAAAAATGTACCTTTAGCCATTGAATATACTTCCGATGGTAATTTTGTTGTTGTTGTTTAATCTCATTAATACGTTATGATATTCCCTCACTCCGAAATGTTAAATTAGAAAAAGAGTTTGAGATTAATGTTTAAAGAGTCTAGTAAAATCATCATTACATATCACGGCGCAGGTCTGCATATATTATTGTCTCAAGGCAGAACGATTTTGCTGCTGGCTGTAATTGCCCGCTTCATTCTGATTTATATTTCTCTATTCTTTTTCTAAAACACCACCCTGTGTTGATGTTTAACCCCCATCCCATGTTGAATCCATCTATAAATATTTTGTTAATTAGACACAACGACAAAAATTAATATCTTTCTTTCATGCCTCAAAGTTTTAATTAAAAACGCAAACACAAAAAGACAATGTTTTGTCGACTCTGTCTTCACATTGATCCGGCATCCTTCCGTCTCGCGAGACGATGGTGCATCACCGTAGGGTTGGGTTGCATTTTCTCGAATGGCTGTGCAGTCCTATCCTTGAGTGACAGTCTTTGCCACAGTTTTTACACACGAGTTCTGGGCTTCCAAATGTTTTGGCCTTTCTCCTAGCTCTTCTGTCTGCAGCCTCCTCCATTCTTCGCTCCTCGGCTACTATGACGCCCTCTTTGACAACTGTGCGCCACGTAGATCGGTCTTCTGCCTTATACTCCCAGTCACTTGTATGTATTTTGGCTGCTTTCATGTCCCTTTAACAGACATCTTTAAATCGCAAGCGTGGGCGACCTGTTTTCCTCTTTCCCGAAGCAAGTTCGCCATATAGGAGGTCCTTCGGGATGCGGCCGGGGCTCATTCTTTTGACATGTCCTAGCCACCTCAGGCGTCTTTCACTAAGAAAGACGCCTGAGGTGGCTAGGACATGTCATCACATTAAGATTTATTTAATCGTGTTTTCATTTGAAATCAGTCTTAATTTCTTGAACTTTAAATATTACGTCATAATTATAAAGTAAAACTAAAATGATCTGTAAACTGTTAAGTTTTAGAAGTCCTACCGTTGTATTAACTATATTTCAGATTAAATATATATTAACTTCTCATTAATTTAATATTACACATAAATCTACTGTTTAATTTTTTTTTTAAACTACACACTATGGAGTAAAAATAAATAATTAATTTTTTACAAACAATATTTTATTTTAGGGTCGACAGTATATTTTGTCACGCGTCTCCTGGTGCATCGTTTAATGTTCGTCTAGACCCAAGTACAGGAAACATGGAGATCGTTGAGGACATTACGGCGGCCACTGGTATGACCTCCTGCATGCCCATCACAAAAGCCGAGCAATGCACCTCAGAGCACGTCTGCACCCCAGGCAGTACCTGTAAGGTCAACCTGACCGTCGATTGCGCTCAGTCCCTGGGGCCCTCCAAGTGGGAGAAGATCTCACAGATCGAGGTCTCGTTTCTGAACCGCCACGGGGAGCTTGTGCTCCAGGGCTGTAACGTCATGTGTCAAGAAGGTGGATTGGTCGATGACAGTCCGGACCTCGGGCACCAGGGCCTGTCCGATCTGGCCATTGGTCTAATCATCGCTGGCACAATTGTCGCCGGCTCCTTGTTGGTGATTGGTTTTGTGGTGTGGAAGATCAGGGACATGAAGAGAGTCGAACATCCCGAGCGGAACATTCACCATCACATCCATTATGTTACCAAATGACAGCATTAGTGAACACTTGCATGCTTGATGTATCATAACAATTGAATCATTTTATATGCCAATAGAATAAATTCTATGAAAAAGTATATGTTAATTATTAATTTAAAAAAAAATTAAAAACATTTTTACAGATTTGCTTTGATAATAATTTTATAAGTTAAATTATTTAAGTTTTAAAAAGTCAGTATAATTCTGATTACTAGCATTTCCATCAAAAGTACTGCCCTCACTCAAATGATAAGTTATGAATAGTAGCTTTGATGTGAATCTAGTTGTTACATAAATACATTAATAAATAAACATTTAGTAGAATCTAGATTCTATATTAAATAGAAAAAGAATGTGAGGCAGCGAATGAAACTCTTTAAATGAGAATGTGTAAATTTAACAAGATACTCTTTATAAAAATTTATAACAAACACATATTTACACACGTGTTCATCAATAATAATCACAAATAATTTTCTTTATTTAAAAAAAAAATATATATATATTCCAATATATTGCATTTACAATTTATTTCAAATATTCTGTAAATAAATATAATTACTAAGTTTTCAATTAAATTAAAATATACTAAACTAAATTATAATATACTACTTCGTGGTTTGTTTATTATTTCTTAGTCTGCATTATTAATTTGAAATAATTCAATTACATCAAACTATTAACTTCATTTCCGTTGAACAGATCATACACAGATAAGAAGAAAATATTCTTACATGAAGACAAATTTTCATTTAAGGGAAACAAATAAAAGGGAATATGATTGATGCAAAATCGTATAACTTTTTTCTTAAATTGTAATTTTTTTAATTTACTAAAACGTGGTAGAAGGATGTTTACTTAAATTCTGAGACATTCATAACATACACATTACCATGATACAAAATGGATGATGTTTTTTTTTTCTTTCTTTCTTTCTTTTTTTATTGTGGTCTCAAGGTATCAAATAATAACTTTTAAAATAAATAACTACTAAAATGCCCAAAAAATAAATGAATACAACTTTGAACAATATCTTTAAAAAGCGCAATCAACAGAAGGTTTGGTATTTTGATTTATTTAATTTGTATAAATTGATATCAAGTTAAAGCGACCAGTAAAATTATTGTGGATAACAACACCAAATCATTTGTCTCAAGCTCTTGACTTAATCCCATCAGTTTAACTTGTATTTATGTCCGTCATTAGAAATATATATTTTTTTACCATTAGGTACATGAAAATTGACCAGTTAAAGCACGCACCCTTTTATTTCTCTTTTTTTTCAAAAACTCATTATCATGTCATAAAGTTAAAAAGCAATACATTCGTTAAAACATATTAATTTATCGCAGGTAATAATTTAAGAAGTAACACAATTTTTAATCACTTGAAATAACCACAATAATTTAAAGGCGATTCATTTTTTTATTTATTGATCGCTCCGTGACTCCATAGTTAAAAGGAAAATATCTGCAGTCAACAGTCATGTGCTATATGGTAAGTTTTATGTTAGCCGACTCTAAGGACAATATATCTTAATGGTCGGTTGGTGGAATTAATTAGACATGAAAATAAATTATGTTTATAACTTAAAAACAGTGCCCTTGTAAATCTGTAACTGTAAAGATTTACCGCCTTTCTCTCTTGGATTTAGTATTTATTACCATAAAAATGGGAATTGGGATTTATAGAGAACGCTTTATTTTCATAAATGAAACATCTCTAAAATATTTTAGATATACAAATTTAAACATGTATTTTGCACGTACAAATAAAAAATATTTTTAGAAATCTTTAAAACCTAACATAACTGACACTTAACCTGTATGACCTAACATTTATTTCCCTTTGACCTTGAGGTAAGACCCGAAATCAACGAGCCGTGGACAGCCTCCGTTTCAGAGGTAATCGTTAGAGGATGTTCCAGTATGTCAGACAGTCACAGTGTACAACACGGTGCTGGGTCATAATGTGTCACCTGAACTAAAGGTAGGAAAAACCTTTTTTTAATTAACTCATATTTTTATATTGAAAAAAATATAACGAAAAGAACAGGAATGAAAAAAACCCATTATTTTTAAATTCTAAATATATCTCTTAGAATTTAATATTTCATTTAAATTTGTGTCTCCTTACATTCGTAGATATAACGACGTTCTAGCTAAAGAAAGGTTTTTAACATTAATAATTGGATTATTATGTATTTATGCAATGATTGTTGATCAACATCAGAGGATTTTAAAGCTAACTATTTTTAGATATACTTTTTGTATTCCTATATTCACATTGATTAAAATATAATTGTATCCTTTTGTATAATTAGCATTTTATTATAACATATATTAATTATATATCAACTATTGAGTCATAGCTAATGTAGCAGTCTATTATAAAACAACAAATTTTAACTAATAAACAAAAAGTTCAAGTATTATTTTTTCAAACGGTATTTCAGAAATCTGTCATCTAAGATCACTTAATAGTGCCTAAATAGTCTACATTGTCATTGTATTGACACCTGTAATGTCTAACTGGCTTATATAAGTAAGATTAATCCTTTCACAACGATCTAAGGTTATCCCTTGCGATTAATGACTCATTAAACGTGTATTCACACGCGTTGAATTAGTTACAAAAATGTCGTAAGCATTAGTACTATTAACAGTTGCAATCTGTGTTCATAAGATATTTGGTCATACTTGTAAATACTACATTGGTTTTTTGTTCTCAACATCAAGGATGTTGCCAGCTGCTTTGTGTGTCCTCACTCTGGGTGTTGGCTCTGTGAGCTCTCAGCTCTCTTTGCTCACTTTTGTTTTCACACACAAGGATGCCAGGACGAAATCAGAGGGAACCACTGAGATAAGCCTTGATGATACCAATATCAACTTGTAAGTTAGACACACTCACACACTCACAACACACACACACACACATTCACACACACTCACACACTCACACTCACACACACACAAGGATGCCAGGACGAAATCAGAGGGGACCACTGAGATAAGCCTTGATGATACCAATATCAACTTGTAAGTTAGACACACTCACAACACACACACACTCACACTCACACACACACACAAGGATGCCAGGACGAAATCAGAGTGGACGACTGAGATAAGCCTTGATGATACCAATATCAACTTGTAAGTTAGACATACTCACACACTCACAACACACACACACACAAATTCACACACACTCACACACTCACACTAACACACACACAAGGATGCCAGGACGAAATCAGAGTGGACGACTGAGATAAGCCTTGATGATACCAATATCAACTTGTAAGTTAGACATACTCACACACACACACACAACACACACACACACACATTCACACACACTCACACACTCACACTCACACACACACAAGGATGCCAGGACGAAATCATAGGGGACCACTGAGATAAGCCTTGATGATAAATATATAAACTTGTAAGCTAGACACACTCACAACACACACACACTCACACACACTCACACACACACAATGATGCCAGTCCGAAATCAGAGGGGACGACTGAGATAAGCCTTGATGATACCAATATAAACTTGTAAGCTAGACACACTCACAACACACACACACACACACACTCACACACACTCACACTCACACACACACAAAACACACACACTCACAACACACACACACTCACACTCACACACAACACAAACTCACAACACACACACTCACACTCACACACAACACACACACACTCACACTTTCACACAACACACACACACACTCACACACACACTCACACACACACAAGGATGCCAGGACGAAATCAGTGGGGACGACTGAGATAAGCCTTGATGATACCAATTTGTAAGTTAGACACACACACACTCACACACACACTCACACACACACACTCACACACACAATCACAACACACACACTCACAAACACACACACACTCACACACACACACAGACTCACTCAAACACACACACACACACACTCACACACACTCACACACAGACTCACACACTCATCAAAATTTCACAATTTTTTAAACATTTTTCTTTTAAAAATAAAAATTCCAAAACTAAAATTAGCTACCTAATATCTCAAGGTGCATGTCAGTTGTGCTTTAGTATCGTACATACATCAGTGCTAGCAATGTGTCAATTCTTCGTCTCTCAGTTCACCGCGTCTTAGAGCTGAATAAATATAGAAACGACCGATGTGCATCAGTACACATCTAGGCTCTGTAGAAATCGCAACGAATTTTGAGCGCTGTTGTAAATCATCTAAATAATCGTCTGTGTAGAAGGAACATCTGTAAAGGATAAGGTTTGGTTTCATATCATTGTAATAAAAAATAATTCTTTAGGACTTAACTGATTGTTCCGAGGGTTCGGGTTTCTTATCACATGACTTAGATCAATCCATGTTCTCTTTGTACTAATGATGCGTCGTTAGGAATGTCTTGGCCTCTTAGTGACTGCCCCTTAAAAATATTCGTAGAAAATGTTGGCGTAATAATGTTAGTAAACATTTTAGGTGAGTTTCATGCGCCACAAACGATCCATTAACCTATAGAGCTTATTGTCAACTTTTCCTTTACCTTTCAATTTTTATCAATCGTGTAAAAACAACAATATATTAAACGCTCTTTTTGTTATAATTGTTAAAGCTGAAGTTAAATTAAAATACGTGCTACCAATTCAAATTTATTTGAATTTCACTAAAAAAAAGAAAGGGGAAGAAAAGAAGACCATAAATTTTTCAAATATGATAAGAAGGTCGCAGGGATCTGCACCTGCCAAAATAATACCGATAAAGATTTACTTGATCTCCTGGAAAATCTAAAAACCCCGAAAAAATATTAGTGTTTTGTCAATTTGTCTACATCCATAAAATCTATCGGGGTGAAACAAAAGCTTAACAATAGCAAATAATATTTAGAACAATGTTGAAGAAGGAAATTTAAAAAAAAAATGAACTCCCGTAACTTTAGAAGCAATTTTTAGATAGATCTACCACTTGTTTTGTTTACTTTCATAATTATTGATTTGAAATGACTTTAATGTAATCTAGTACGATTATTAATGTGGTTTTCCCGCTCGCTGAACGCTTATGTTCGCAGTGCGTATTATATTGACTAATATTCTTGGTGTGATGTAGCGTGAGGGGATATCTATATAATAATGCGCCTAAGCGCGTCCGTCAGTCAGTCAGAAGCCCCTATACCACGCAACTCTTGATTACTTTTTTAAAATTGAAAATATAGACGTAAAAATCATAATGATTTTGGGTTTGAGATTAACAGAGGGTGTGGTTTTGCGCGCCGTAAAAATAAACAATTAAGTGGCGTCATGAAGCTTTTATTTTATTAATTTATTTGATGTTACTTTTTATCTTGATTATAATCCGAGTGTGTGATTATGCATGTGTGCGAGTGTGTTTATGTGTATGTGTGTATGTGCGTCTGTATGTGCGTGTGAATGTGTGTTTGTATTAGTTGTGAAATAACGATTTATTTCATAGATTGCTTACAGTGAAATTAAATATTGAAAAGACGTTACCACGTAATCATTTATGTATAGTTAAAAGTATGCACTGGATTATGAAAAATTCCGTTGATTTTATGAACACAAGTTTCTGCCAAATCGATCTGCATGGGTGCTTGAATAAAAGTAAACGGGAAGTCGTTGAATGTGATTTAAAAAACTGTTAAAGAGAAGAACAATCTCCAATGATTTTTTCAGAGATGGTTTTTACTTTATGTTTCATTTTAGAAGAAATGAGCCCTTGCGCATTAGTTGGATGATTACTCGCATGAATTGCCTTAATGGAAAATAAACTTAGAAAAGAACTTATAGTCGCTTTTGAAATTGCATTATTTACAGTTACAGCATGTAATTGGGTAAGATTGGTGCATATTTATTTGTAAAGGAAATGGAACCTTTGTAAACATTTTAATTGTATTTTACAATAATAAAATCACACGAATATGGGTCGAACTAATTACTCTTAGTCACTGTTAAATAAGTATAGAAATAAATGTGTGATAAATTATTTAATTTTTGACGAAATATCAATTTTACATTTTAATATAAGCTTTTATACATCTATGTATATAATCGGATGGAGGCAAACTTTATACTGGCCTATAACAAGTCAAAATTACAGAGAATAAAAATTTCTTAAAGAAAAATTAACACGGAACCGCTTTTGAAGCATTCAACGAGTGATTTATCATAAAAAACAATTGCAAATATTTGTTAGGCGGAAGAGGTATTTCTCATAGGTGCTGACTTAATACAAGTGAGTGTTTTGGATCGATTTCATCATAAACTGTCATTAAGGAAATTCGTATTGAAAGTAAACGCTCAGGGATTTTAAATTTTAAAAAATGGTACGTTTGTAAGCATTTAAATCTATACACTGTTGTAAGTGAAATAGCGGAATTGCAATTTTTATAAAGAGTGGCAACTTTGTGAGCTATTTGAAGTGTGCTTTTCATTTCTTGGGTCATGAGTTTATAATATTTCCGAGCCCTGAGTGGCACTATTTCTTAGCCACTGATAATGTCTTTTTTGCAAAGATTAAGAAAACCAGCACTGTAAAATTTTAAACCCAAACCTTGCGATTCAACGTGTTTTTTTTAACAAATAGACAATATTAAAAAATCTCCCCAACCCTACGCATCCCAATCACATAAGTATTAAACAGCTCAATAAAAATAAATCTAATTTGTCCTAAATAAAGGTCATGCATAAACTGTATAGGAATGGATGTTGTGGATTAATTGATAGATGAATGAAAAAGCTTACATAAAAAGACTTATTGCTAGAATATTGCAATATTATGGTACGTGTTATGGTTAAAACTGTAGAGTTTTCTATTGGTGCAAGTTTGTGTGTGTGTGGTGGGGGGAGGGACTATGTGCGTATGTGTGTGTGATTTGGATATTTCTATGTCTGCTAATGTTGCGCCTCTAACATGACAACCAGTATTTTAAAAATTATATATACAAACAAACATAACAATACTTTTCTACGGTGTAGATAGAAAGGGGTTGAAACGTTTGGGGTCGACACGTCCCTTGGTGGAATTGTCCTGGATCGAATCACCCCGGGGTCGAGCCTTCAGTGGTCGAACCGACCTGAGTCGAAACGACCGGGGACAAAACGTCCTGTGGTCAAACTGCCAGAGTCGAACCGTTCTGGGTCGAATCGTCTGGGGTCGAAGTGTCCAACCACCAAATTGAAAATACTATTTGCATAACTAAAGTAAAGTATCTGGCGCAAAAAAAAAATCCTTTTCATTTGACTAAGGGCATGCTTAGCCTAGAAATAGACATAATGTTTTGGAGAGCTTTTCCAATGAAAAAAAGTAATCTTAACACATGTTTTTTACTCTAAGACCTAACGAATGATGAAAAATCCATTAAAAAATTTGGGTACATTTCTCGAACAATGCGGTTGCATGACATACGCTTCGGTTAAAAACTGTTCTTTAAGGTGTAAATATATCAAGTGTAAAGAAATATCACAGGTATTACGACTTATACATAAGATCTAGCAAAAAGAAGTGCGTGTTATATCGAAAAACACACTGACAACAATTCATTTTGTGCTAAGCTGTTTTGAGTTTATTAGATGAATAGTTTACAACGGGGAAAAAGATTGATATAAAGTGAATTGTTACGATTAGAAAAAATGTGCGGGAATATATAATGATTGACATAAAATTTATAAGAAGTTCAATTTCTCACCATTTTCTTAAAAAGCAGCATTGTTCGTATGTTTTTATTCACGTTAAAGGAACAGGTGCCTTTAGAACATATAAACCATATTTTCTACTCTCCCCAAGCCACAATATTCACAAATATTATCTGGCTAAAATATCCTATTCGTCTTGAACTAATTTCTTGCTTAGACTATAAAAAAAACTGGGTGTTTAGCGAGCTATTTCTAAGAGTCAAAGAAATCCTGTGGAAAGATATTGTTTGCATGTTTTGATTCCCGTGAAAAGAAAGTGAACTTTGCCCGTTATCTTTTTGTAACTGTCAACGACATTTGTTATTCTGGTAGAGAATATACCATGCGTTATTAAAGGGGTTCGAGCATGGTGAAAGAAAGCCATCAATCGATCTGAATGGAAGGATGTGGTTGAGCAAGCCAGGGCCCTACATGGGCTTTAGAGCCAAGGATTTTAATGATGATGCTATATTAAAGCAGAAATACCAAAATTGATGGGTAATATTTAAATTAATACTTTTTTTTCTCGACACACATATCGTTGTTTTTATTAAGAAGGTGTTTGATTTATCACTACCCTAATTTCTTGATGCGTTTACATTCATTTTTAAGGAGAATTTGAGACACAAAACCAAACAAAGTTATTCTTATTGTGCCTAACCCGTAGCGTAGCACGGGTATTTTGCTCGTAGCGTCATATTGTGTTTACTTTCAGAATGACTTGAAATGACTTTTAATGTAATCTAGAATGACTTCCCTTAAATAAAAAAAATCGGAAATTCTTTGTTGGAAATTGCGTGTAAATAATCATTTGAGCTTTTATTTCTTGTTTTATATTTTACGTAAAAACATTAGACATCCAGACTAGATCTACAACTTTCTCCTTTCTAAAACATTTCTTTGATTGAAAATAGACACAACCATCCAACGCTAGTGTAAAATGCATACGGGAGAGGCAAAATCTATGCATTTGACATTTTGCTACTTTAATTAAATGTAACTAAACCGTGGGTTAACAGTTTCTTGCCCGCAAGGGCGGTAATCCTTCTTTACCTAAATTTTGTAGACCGTTTATTCTTCTAGCTTCCCTTATGGACTTATGAATTATTCCCTTGAAATGATATAATTTCCAATTTGTACTAGAGAAGCTGTTTCAGCTTAAATTGTAAGCGAAGGAGAGTGAAATTTATTTTTTTAACTTTGGGTGACTTGTTTTAATATTGTTTTCTTTTATTTATTTTTTATCACACATTCTACAGTCCAGAAAAATGGCGTTTTTTACTCTTGTTTCTCTTTGTTCACAATCTAGAGAAGGGTCGGCAGGCAACACTTGGTAAACACATTCTCTGTATTATGCAATAGGTTGACGACCAGTGCTTCAGAGTCCAGAAAAAATAGCGTCTTTTACTCTTGTATTCTTTTTTTACTTTTTTCTAGAGTCCAGAACAAGGTGTGTTTTACTCTTGTATTCTTTTTTTACTTTTTTCTAGAGTCCAGAACAAGGTGTGTTTTACTCTTGTATTCTTTGTTTATTTTTTTCCTAGGGTCCAGAACAAGGTGTGTTTTACTCTTGTATTCTTTGTTTATTTTTTTCCTAGGGTCCAGAACAAGGTGTGTTTTACTCTCGTATTCTCTATTTATTTTTTTCATAGGGTCCAGAACAAGGTGTGTTTTACTCTTGTATTCTTTGTTTATTTTTTTCCTAGGGTCCAGAACAAGGTGTGTTTTACTGTAGAGCCGCACAGCTTCATCGTCCGCATTAATCCGGTCCTCGGCACCTCGGAGATCATACCTAGGAGCATCGCCCTCCGCAACGACTCCGAGGGTGTGAGGTCCTGTCTCCCTGTCGGCAGGGCCGTGTCCTGCAGCACCAGCATGTGCCAGGACGTCAGTGAGTGCACCGTCAACGCCGTGGTGTCCTGTGAGGAGGACAGTGACCTCACGTCATGGGAGACCACCCAGATGATGGAGCTGACCCTGAAGCCGGTGGGCGGTGAGCTCATCATGACGAGGTGCCTGGAACAGTGTGACACCAGCTTGGGCGTTGAGCCGGCGGGGCCGGATGTGCCGGATCAGAGCAGCGATCAACATGGGTTGTCGAATGTGGCTACTGGACTGATTATTGCCGGGGCAATAGTGGTCGGGGCGTTAGTGGTTGTTGGTATGGTCGTGTGGAAGATACGGGATTCACAGTCGTCAACGCATCCGAGAAATTGCCACAAACTGACTTGTGCTAAATGATGATAAAACTAGGAACTTATATATATATATATATATGTGTGTGTGTGTGTTTGTTTTAGAAACCACTAATTACTATAATAAGAAAGATCTATAACTTAATGTGCTCGTTGAAGTTATCACGAGTTTACGCCAACAGCGAAGGTAATAATTGTACATTTATTTTCATAGACGAAAATTTGTAACATTTTTCATAGATTGTGTTCGAGTGAGGTTATGAAGAATAGTATTTTCAACTTGCCATTTGTTATGATATAAAATTGAATCGGAATATCTGGTTTTGATATTTCGGAAAATGTAATTTTATTACAAAACGCTGGATATGGCAAAGGTGTCTGTGAGAGAAAAGAACTCAATCATTTAGAAAAGATACAAAAGTGGAAATCAAAATCTTTTTTTTTTTAATGTGGTACAAAAATGTTGGCGGTGTGAACATTTTTAAAACATCTCCAGCTAATCTTTCTGTATTTTGTTCGTCACAAGCACGTGTTAAGAATAATTCGCTGGTACAGTCATTCTACAGGATTCTTTTATTTGTCAATATCCACCTGTAATTATAATTTAACAAGTTGGATGAGGTTGGTAACTTACGAGAATCAAAGATAACAGATAATAAACAAATCATTGTTGTTCAACTCTGTTGAGAACTAACTCTTTATCCCAACCTTCTAGGACTATAATAAACAGGTGTCTATCTGTATTGAAAGTTTACTGGAAACAAATGTCCCTAGTGTAATCTTCTTAATTTATGAACTTATGACGATGTACTTCAAATGAAATATTCTTCTCGTGTACAACTACTTGCATATCAATTTTAATTTATTTTTTGTTTACTTCAATGAAAATGTTATCAGCATAAAAATTCCTTTGTAGAAACAAAATTTCATAAGCTAATAACATAGCTCACATCTTGACGTTTTTGAAATAGACAACACATTTGTAAAAAAAAAAAATTAAAAAAAAATAATAAAAAAAAATTTAAAAATATTAAAATAAAAATAAAAAATAGAAAGTAAAAAAACAAAACAATGACTTGTCTTTTTATTCTAAAACAAAGAAAATAGAAAATAACTTCTACACCGCATTCGATCTAATTGGATGGTCAATAGCGCGTGAACACTTCCCAAAGTGTTTAGTATGTTATCCTGTCATGGGAAAAGTCATGATAGGAGAGTGGCAGAAAGCTGTATTCCAAGGATTCTGATGTGTGGTGGATATTACTTTCTGGTTAGTAACTGCTTCAATTAAAGGAAATTTTTTAAGGAACTCTTTTTAAAATGGAACTTAATAATTGTCATAGAAATGAGAGAAAAAAATCGAAAAGCAGCACATGAGTAATTCAGTCAGAAAAGATTTAAGAAATAAAACATCATATCACTATTGAAAGCTTACAACTGTATGGATGTTCTCCACGGTGGTCGATTGGCATACGCGCGTGGTTGGCAATGTTCAAGGGTTCGAATCCATGTGAAGGCAATTATCTGTTCTCGGTGCATAGGGCGTCCCAGAATCCGCCCAGCTCTGAATGGGTACCTAAAACTGGTTAGGGAAATAAAGGCGGGTGGGTAATGCGAGGCACCCTTATAGCCGTGGCATGTGAATGCTGCATCACTTGCCAACATACTGCATGGTTTGTGGTCTCTATTATCTTCTGTGTATGAGCTTCTGTATCGATAAGACAAGACAAAAGAAAATATAAACAGGGAACTGATTTTCCAGACTAGGTGGCAAAAGACATTTTAATAATTTTTATAGGTTACCCGTGACACGTCTCGATGAGGTAAGAATCAGCAGTTATTGATTTAATCATGGTGATTTGAAGTACGTTATTGACGTAACTGTAGTGTATGAAGGAAAGATTAAAAACGTGACTTGCGTCTTGTCGTGGACCTTACATTTACTGTGTCTGATGGATTCGTAAAGCTCAGTTACTTCTGATCCATATTCAGAATAAATTCAACAATAATGTCCGCCGTGGCTAAGTAGCCTTTTATTTTAAATTATTTTTTTTAAATATTTTTTTATAAATAATGTCACGAGTATTATGGTTTTCCTTTTTGTTAACATTATTAATAAATTCAAGATTATTAAAAAGGTTGTTTGTTCTGTCTCTTTCTTTCTTTCTCTCTCTCTCTATCTCTCTCTTTCTCTCTCTCTCTCTCTCTCTCTCTCTCTCTCTCTCTCTCTCTCTCTCTCTCTCTCTCTCGCTCTCTCTCTCTTTTTTTTTCTCGTTCTCGTTATCTTTCTGTTTGTGTCTGTGAGAGAGAGAATGAGATGTTTATATTTCATTTATGGCTGCGACTTTACCTAAATACATTTTCACCATATTATTGTTTTTAATGAAAATTTTCATTATATCATCATGAAAAAATAGAATAATATATATTTTTAGAGGACGTTTTAATAATTTTCCTATTTATCTTACGAATGTGAACATTGTGCAAATTTTAAAAAATCAATAAAAGTTTTAAGACAATTTTTCACTAATCGTATTTTGTAAATTGTAACTCTCCAAGCTAAATATTTAATTGAACTATAAAGCTATAAAATCTAGGCGTATGTTTAAAATTGATAATTTTTAATTTTTTTTAAACAACAAAAAAAGAAAGAAAAAATTTTAAAAATTAAAAAAATAAAAAGCCAATGACATAGTCTACATGTGATATTACTGGACGACATTTTTTTAAAGGTAAAAGATTCAGATTGAGTTTTTGCAGATTCAGAATGTTCTCTTATTTTTCGCTACATTTTAATTTCAAAAGTTAAATCTGTATTGTCTACTATGCACAATAAAAAGGATTTCATTTCAATACAATTGAAGTAAGGTAATTTTTTTAAATAATCTATACCTTTATGATGTATTAAAGTTTCTAACAAAATAATTTCACTTAAATAAACCAACGGACCAAAACTGATTAATTTATTTTTATGTTTATTTCATTTAATAAATCATTAGGCTATAAATCGTACAAATACTTTTTTTTTAAAAATAAATTATTCTGTTGTTGCAACAGGATGACTATAATAAATGAGAAATAAAGTTAGAATCTAAGAATGCGCAGACCATCTGGAACTAAAATAACAAACAATTCGTCTCTGGTTTTTATAGCTAAATTTAAAACCACTCTTAATGTCCACCTTTGGACTCGCATATTACTTTTGAAAAATTTCATTCAGCTTCATTAGTCTGTTCCAGTTGTTAGCGACCGTCTCATCTGAGGGACCTTCATGTCTTAAACAAAGAGAGTTCTCGGCATACCGCCACGACATATAGGTGAATTAAATTATACGACCGTAGCTAATGAGCCACGTCGACGGTCCATTCTCAAGTACGTCATTGTTTCACAGCAAGGAGGACCTGCACAGATCGTCTTATAATAACAAATAGCTGTCAACGGTAAACACGTTTCTGTGGAGAGATTTCTGGGATAGTAAAAACAGGCAAGTGACCAAAGACAAGAACATCAACTATATTTTAATAAGATAACTTTTTTCAGAATATGTCAGCATTTATTATTAATTAATTTTTTAAAGATATTAAGTTGAATAGCAATATCTGCTTTGTAACGAATCGGATAATCGACTAAGAAATAAAAACTATAAATTATGCTTAACTTAAAGTTTGTGTTTGAAGTTATCATCCTCTCGTCATAAATATATAATCTTGTTGTAAGTTTGTTTAAGTAATTTTTCCAAGTATCATAAAATCTATCAACAAACATAAAATCATTCTTTTAATTAATAAGATTTGAAATAACAGATTTCAAGTGTTCAAACAATAAATACTAAATACTGAATTTCTTTCATTCGTGTTACATTTTCCCAATAACAATAATTAACTTGTTATTTATTTGTATGTATGGAAAAAAAAATTCTTTGTTTTGTTATGGCATTGAAAAACTTCGTTTTATAATAATATTTTTTTTTAATTGTCATATTTCCTCTTTGAAGGCTACTTTTGTTTTGCCCCCGTCACATGGGGCCACTGGCTACTTCTACACAGGTGGTTTTGATGCTAAACCTACTGGTCACTACTAAGCCGGTCTTCGTCCAATCACAGTCTGACCCACAACTCAACTTTCATTTTGTGGCCCCAAACACAGGACGAATCCCAGAAACTCATGACGTACATATCGAGCAACAGCTGGACGACCTGTAACTATTCTAAACATAAGCATCATTCTAATGTAAAAAAATTACATTTAAAAAAATAATAATATTTTTTAAATTAAAAAAAACACAATATTCTAAGTGATACAATTTTATCGCTTATTCTGTTTAATGTCTCTGAGATTAGTTCCCTTTAAGGCGATCACATGCACATGTGCTTGACACTTGGTATAAAAGAAGAAATGAAAACCGGGAGACATCCCGCTTTTTGATTTACGTACTATTATTGTCCCTTTCTTTTGTAGAACCATCAAAAATAGTCAAGAAATAGTCAAGACCAGAAACAAAAATCGTTGTGCGTTAAGTAAAAGCAACACTAGTTGGTACACAGAATAACAAGAATCTCGTGTTCATAAAATTAAGTTAATTGTCTGGTGTATAATCAACGATAAATAAACTTTACACTAATCTAGTCTCATGACTCCTTTTCAGATCCCAAAATTGTCATGGGGAGATCCAAATGCTTTTTTTTTCCAAAATATGCACAATTTAGAAAATATATTTATCAAACAGACTAAAATAACTTACAAGTATGATGCTTGGAATATCGGGCTTTTCAACTTTTTTATGTTGAAAAATGATCAATCCCATTTAAAATACCAGAATAAAACTATTATTTCACTTAACATAGATTTACACTCCTGTTTCATTTGCTTTTAAAATTGGAAAATAAAAGTTACTGATTGCGTTACGTTTCCATCCAGGCTGTATGGGTTGATGTGCAAGTCCTCCGGAAACCGCTTCACCGTCCGCATCGGTCCCAGCGACAGCACCACCAACCTCATCGACGACAGCATGGGCTACTCCAACACCACGGAGGGCGCCAAGAAATGCCTGCTGACGGGGGCCCCGGAGCCCGTCATCTGCGAGTACAGCAACTTCTGCACCCTGGGCAACATCTGCACCGTGACCATCATGGCCGTGTGCCCGCGTCACGGCAAGCTGACCCGCTGGATGATGACGCAGGCCGTTGACGTCACGCTGGAGCAGATCGACGGGAAGGTCATGTTCACCAAATGTTTCACCATCTGCGAGCCGCTGGACGAGGACCTGGACGGAGGCAGGAGATCAAGTGGCATCTCGTACTTGACCATTAGTTTGGTCGTCGTTGGGGCCATGCTGGCCGCGTCCCTGCTGGTCCTGAGTTTTGTCATCTGGAAGATCCGTGACGCCAGGCAGCTCAAGGAAAGGGAGAGAAAGCGGGTCAACTATGTTCAGGATAATGAAGGGGGAAAATAGTGTATAGAACGAGAAATGTGTTTGAGGAGGGAGGTCTTTATGTGTTCAAAAAGTATATTTAACCCACTTTTATTTTCTTTGCTTTATGTAAGTATATCATTTAAAGCAAGTTCTAGAACAACTATTCACATTGACCTAGCTTCCATACATGCCTATTCCAAAACAACAGCTTTCCGTACTCACTCAATGCGATAATGAAGCAATTCAAATAAAGTATGGAAATAGGTAGAAGCCTTAAAACATTAATTATAAGTCGTATAGAATAACTGTTTGACAATGGTTTATTAGGACAATTTGAATAATTTCCTTGAGTAACCTTTCATTTGAATTTCATTTTGTCTGACATTTTTTCTTGTTATCTTTCTATTTATTTCTACAGTATGAACATATTCGTCGGGTTAAAATTTCATATTAAATAACTAAGATATCGCTAAAATATTCTTGCTAAATTTTGTTTTTCATATATTAGATAAATACATTGTTTTGACGTATATCAATATGACTTAATTTAAAACTTGTGATATTAGAAGGCAGGTAAAGACTGAGATGTGTTTAAACTCTTACAAAAACCAGACCCCATCAATAACTACCTAATGGTCTTGTTTCTTGGTGATGTTCTCTATGTCAAACTTAAAGTGCGAGGAAATTTTCCCTATGAAAAATAATAGTAATGCCGGTAATAATGAAATATATAAATACATATTAAAAAATCTTCAACTAAGCACCAAGTGCGTAGAAAGAAGTTAACAAAGATAAATGGATAATATTACATTGCCTTCGGACTCGGACGTCCGGATCTTGTAATTTATCTCCTGCTAGTCCATCCAATCAGTGCAGAGCTTTTTACTGTCACTTCTTACTTAAAGTGTAGACTTTTGCACTCAGTTAGGACTGTCTTGTCAGAAAATGGTGAAACCCTTAACATTCTCGGGCCAAAATACCACATTTAATGGATATACATACATTTAACCAAAATGTATGAATCATTGGTTATTGTAAATATGTAACATATCAAATCTGATTCACTTTAACCATAGAGGGTTTAGACGTGTAGCCTATGACGAAATAGTTATTTTCAGTACATAACTAAAGCAAATAGCATTCGCTTTACTCATTGGCGCGGTTGTATTTCTTTTCTGCTTATTCTTTTTTATTTATGGCCCACGGTCGATGCTCCGCTCAATGCGCTCCTAAAAATGTTGATGGTTTGCAAGAGAAACTGCTGGCACCCTCATTAAAGATATTTTTTTTCTCCGGCAAGGTATCTTCATCTTATTATATATGTATCAGGCCGAGGATCAATGTTTCGGTCATTCTCTCTCATATATATGCTGAGGGAAATCACGATATGTCTGTGAAGAGGTATAGTCATCCTAAACATGTATAGCCATGTGGTACCTATAGCTTTAATTTTATCTTATTTGATCTGATTCAAGAATTTCTTTTAGTTCGAAGCAATTATTGAATCAATTTATGATCTGAACTACTATGTCAATTTACTTTAGAAGACATATCGCTGATGATATAGGTGCAGTAGGTAAGATTATGAAATTGACCTAGGCAGAAAAGAAAAGACATTCAATGGGGTGTTTGCAATTAATTGTATACATCTAAATACGTCACTTAAATATGCGGAATGCATCAAGCCTGGCCCATATTAAATCAGTTATGATTGGAGCATAAAATATTATAGGTGAACAAAAAATGACCTTAAAATCTAGGTCAGTTCTGATATCAGAAAGTAATTTTGCCTGACTGTGACCTTCAGTCCATCTCATAATTTGTATTTTCGTTACACTTTGTTTAATTGTTTTCTTTTACACTTATACATGAATTAAAATCAACTTAACAGTGAACAAAAAGAAAATATGCCCCGAGTGTACATTAGAGTTTATAAAATAGTTTCCCACACACTAAACTCAAAAGACAATATTATGAAACTAAAGCAGCTTCATAAACAGTAAAACATGTTAACATCCAATAAAAGTAAATTCCTGTACTAACTTTTGATCTACTGCCATAATAATGCCACTTTAGTGGCTTAAAATGTTTGGCCATTGATAAAATATAATTTTTTTTTAATTAAGTTATTGCATATATGAAATAAATTAGTGAGGGACATCATGTGAATGTTCACTGGGATTGCTAGAATATTCTACCATATTTTTGCTAAGTGGTTTGTTAGCAGCTAATCAGAAAACACAAGTATACCTATCTTATTCAAAAATAATCAAATGGTGTTTACTGGCAGTATTTTGGAGCTTTTCCAAGAGAGAATCGTTGACAAAAATGTTGCTAATAAATTACTTACTTAGAAACAAAGGCGCAATTTTTGTTGTTGTTTTTTATCTATGTTCTCTACGTTGTGCCAAGCGTTAGTATCAGCTGTCATATTTACACATTATTTAAATTCTGGGGAAATGGTTTTCAACAAGTAAAATAATCTAACAATGGCAAAGCCTTACAAAAAATATTAAGTGATTTTTTAAATTTTTTTTTATTTATGTTTTTAATTTTTTTTTTTTTTTTTTTTTAATTTTTTAATGTATAAATATCGGTGTCCTCTCGTCTAGGGAGAAGTTAGTACGTCACCGTTGGGTTGAATTTATTAATCAATAATGTTAAAATTAATCTTTTTTAATATGCTTTAAAAAAATAACTGTTAAATAATCGTTTGAATTTCAGATGTGCTCAAAATAAAGTCCGAACAATATTTTTTTTTTCAATCTGAGAATGTACAGATATAATGATAAATTCAGCGCTAAAGGTGGACACCTCTAAACCAAGCGTCACTAGTCATGCCATCGGCTTAGAGTTTAGATTAATAATTGAAGAAGAAAAAAAAGTAGATGCAATCTAAGTTTTGACCGCGATATTAACCGAATGATCAGGAAACAAAATAAAAATAGTTATAGCTAGATTGTGGAGTTTCTTACCTTAAAAAATGGAAAGTCCAATAATTGGAAAGTAAGTTGGGTTAAATAGAAGTATGCCTTACATAAAATAACTGCTAATGGAAAAATAATCGCGGGTGATTTGGTGACTGTGACAAATTTTAATTTCAAAAGGATTTTGCTCTCAATTCCAACATTTAATTAACACCGCTCGTCTGTCCTCTTATCTATGAAAGATTCTACACAGATATGGTGATTCAAGGCAATCACCTCAAAGTTCTTACATGTGTGTGTGTGTTATGGTTACTTGTTTAAGGAGTTTATAGCACTGACAAATAGTGGGAAGATATGTTAACGTTTAAAGAAAATAAAAGCATCTCACCAGTAAGTCTCTCTAAGTAGCCTATACAAAATGCGTTTTTTAAGTGGAGCGCGCTGGACTGGATAACCGTGGCAACAATTTGAGTCACGGGCTCGAGCTTCGGTACTGGCAATGCCCCCGGGGCATTGATCTAGACACACAATCCCTTGCTCATTAGTGGTGGCTTAATAAACTTGTGAACGCTACTTCACTATAGAGTCCGCCATGGACTGAAAAAGTGGTTATTATTTTCCAAATAAGGAAGGCTATTTTGAGTTTGTACAAGCAAATCTTGTTACTGTTAATTACTCATTTCCCCATGCACTTTGTCAATATTAAAGATAATTTTGGCAGGATTTGTACGTGGAGGGAAAGCTAAGGAAAATATTTGTAGACTAAGTCTAGAAAAAACTCGTGACAAAATTTAGCAATGTTGAAAAAGTGATGTAGTTTAAGATTAACCAAGAATCGGTGTCGCAGCTAATGATGTAAGGGGATTTTGGGTCCCGTGGTCTTGGCCTCTTTTGGGGACCCTGCATACATTGCTGTGGCGTACTATTCTGTACTAAAAATTACGGGATCATTTGCTCCCCACTTTTAAGAGGGTTCCCAAGGGACTTTCGAATTCCGACCTCCCTCCCACACCTCTAACTACGCCACTGCATAGATGTCACAAATATCTGGCAAGAGGCCACACTTCAATTTATTAGCATAACTTTTCATGTCTGTCAGAAGTATACAATAGTGCGGAGGTTGGGTATAATAGCAGTTTACATGGTAACACCACCATCGGAGTTCTATCATTTGACGGTCAAGGCCGTGTGAACAAAGCGCACACATTCGCTTGGTTGGTGACTACCAAGATATGAGGACGGCTCGTGCGTCATCGGCCAACAAAGACTTCGTGCGTCACAGTCTGGGCGGGGGAGATGTCAAGCTTGACCGAGGCTAACAATATGTTCCCGGGTAGTATGAAAGGAACTGGGCATATTCTTAATATATAGAGACAATGATTATTATTTCGTTAATTTTTTTCAAAAATTTAACTTTCCTTCCAAAATTTACACATGAAAGCCTAAATTTCAAAAACGAAAACAATGGCCACATTATAATTTTAAGGCCTCGAAATGAATTTTTTAAAGCATAAAAAATCTTTAAACATACGTACATGATATAGTTGAATACGACAATAACTGAAATATATCCAAAAAATCGATAGTAATATTCACTCGTTGGAGATGGCTTGCGTGTGTTTTGAGCAAGTTTTAAATTTGTTATTTGAGAACCCAGCGTTGTGTCAAAGGTTTTAATTCATAAACTAAAAATTAAAGTGATCGTTCTTAGAATCATTCTAAGAATGGTACACAGCTAATTTATTTGTATTTAGTTCAAATTTATATAAAGTTTTTAACCATCGTTTTCGATGGATACCAGATATAAATAAACCTGAGAAAATATTGTAAAGACAATTATAAGATATTTAAATATGTTATAAAAAATCGTTCACACCTCGTCAACTGCAAATTATTTCATATATTCAAAACAATGCGTTGGTGTGTGGTGTGTGAGGAGGGGGGTAATCGCAATGGCTAGTGAAATATTAAGGACTGAGACTGTGTAACCGGTGGACCATTGATTGACCGGTTGACCCAGGTGTCACTCGTGCCGCCGGCTATAAATAAACTAGGCCGCATTCGACCTTTGCTGACCAAACAAATAGTGAGGTGCTATTTAAACCGTCCGAGGAGCAAGAACAAATTTGTCACTAGTGTATAAAACAAAATAAAATTTAAAAAGTACTATTTTTAAAATACTGTTTCAATGTTAAAGATATGATTCAATCATTAAATAATATTAAAGAGCACTAAAATCATGTATCTATAATTTATATAATACACGTTTGTAAATATATCGTTATATTCAAAACGAGAAGGTTTATTTATCCTACAAGTTAGTTCAGGAATAGGAAA
The DNA here is from genome assembly GCA_002072015.1 of Radix auricularia. Lineage (NCBI taxonomy): Eukaryota > Metazoa > Mollusca > Gastropoda > Lymnaeidae > Radix > Radix auricularia. The sequence continues at coordinate 684,673 of MUZC01000233.1, read as the reverse complement.
TAAAAATATTACATTTACATCTATTCTAAATTTAATTTGGGTGTAATTTGATTAATTTGCTTATCTTATAAATACATTTTAATTACCCGGGTATTTATATGGCTTTTAGTAGTGTAAAATATTTAACATACAGCCTTTTTAATGAGTTGAAAGTCTGTGCAACATTAAGAAATAAAACAAAGCTCTACATTACTGCCTCATGTTTAAATTAAAGTTCATTCTACTAATACAAACAATTAATTATTTTATTACGTTTTGATTGGAATACTTCATTTTCTGAGCACTCAAACACACTATGATTTGATGAGTTATCGTGGACCGTGGGTAAAGAGTTGAAGGACGTTGCAATGTGGGTCAAGACCTGTGCTCCACCAGTTCAAGACTCCCCTACCCAAACTGTGACCACAGGCAAAGCTTGTATTGGCGCACCTCTGAAGCTACCCAACCGTGACCGAATCATTGTGTTAAGCTAAGTATAAGTATTTAATCCCATCAAGTCTCTGTGGACGATTAGTCAAAAAGATTTTGATGTGTAGACTGTGAATCTTTCTTGCTCTTACCAGCTGAATGATCCATTTTTAAGTGTTTTCTCTTATAATAAATCAAGACCTGTGACTTGCGAGAATACAATATCAAAAGGCAAAACAAGGTATGATATTATTTTTAAAAAATTATTTGTGTTATAAAGTCTATTTTTCACAATTTTCTTTAAAGAACAAACAAAACATTCTTATTTGTTTCATGGATTATAAATATGAAATTCGTTAACTTATCAATGTCGTTAATGATATCATTGATAATAAGCTACGAATGTAAGTTATTTCCTGGAAACATAAATATAAACATTTTCTTCTTGCCAGTTGACGGTGGACGTTTGTCATGCATTCCTTACTTTTAAATAATGTAGTTTTTATTTTATAACTTAGGAATTTCCAAATATCCCGGGTACAAGGAAGAGTTTATTTTTTGCTTGCTTGTTCTTATGCGAATAACATGTTTTTCAATTCTTTTTACTTAATTTTCGACTTAAGCTTAACTAATATACCATAGGAGTTCATATAGAAAATTGATCGAATAAACGCAATGTTAAATACAATAATCAATATTAATCTGGTTCAAAAACAAAATAAAAATAATAATGATAAATTTAAAAAAAAATAATTGAAATGACTTTTTTTTTTGGTCTGGCTACAAATCTGTACGATCTTTCCTGATCCCAGTAGAAAAGATCGCAGTTTTATACTTTAAAGAGGCTATCTAAAATATTTTTAAAATGCCAATTATATAATATTGCATATGGCATATGTCTCATACATAATATAATTTTAAATCTGAAGTGTATATTAAGATTCACACGAATTTTGATATTTCAGCTTGTTAGCGTTGCTAAATTTGTTAAAGCCTTGCAATACTGCAAAGGTATCTAACTGTTTTTAAGTGTTTCATTATTTTTAATTCTCAATGAAACTAGACGGTATTTTTTTAAAAGTAAATAATATAAAAGCCCACGTCACTCACTAACTGACTGGATGGTCGTATGTATCCCTAACGCTATGACGTCATTGTTTGAGATTAAATTTCATCTAAAAACCATAATGGATCAGAATGTTCCAACAAAAAAAACTTCAAATAGAATTAATAAACGCTGGTTCAATTTTAAATTAAAAAAGTATTGCAAACTAAAGGAGAATTTATTTAAGAAATTTAAGGCTACCAATTTAGAAAGGATACACAAAAAATACTTAAAAATTAAACACTTGACACAAAAACTTAGCCGTAACCTCCAAAATAATTATATAAACAATGTGATAACTAAAGATAACAATAAAAATTTATGGTCCTTTATCAAATAAAAAAAATGGAGCCTTCAGGTATAGCCACATTAAAAGGCTCAAATAATAAAACCCATAATGATAATGAGACTAAAGCTAATATCCTTAACACATATTTTGCATCATCATTTTCTGCCTCAGGCGACAAGGAAATTTCAATAAATTTAAATAAAATGGAAGAAATAGGTAACATAGCTGTAGATGAGATGGGTATACATTCACTCCTAAAAAACTTAAAAATAAACAAAGCTACTGGCCCAGATGAATTACCTGCCAGGTTATTAAAAGAATT
>MUZC01000233.1:667886-681999 GCA_002072015.1 Radix auricularia | reverse complement strand
AAATACTTAGGAGTCATAATAAATGAGAAACTATCTTGGAATCCCCATGTCAATGAAGTTATTAAAAAATCAAACAAAACCTTAGGCTTTATAAAAAGAAACTTTTACAAATGTAACAAAGATATAAAACTAAAATGCTACCTCACCCTGGTGAGACCTATACTAGAATATGCATCTTCTGTATGGGACCCATCCACCAAAGAAAATATTGATAAGTTAGAACAAATCCAAAAAAGAGCTGCCAGATTCATTACTGGAGAATATTCAAAACTGACAAGAGTAACACCATTAGTTAAATCATTAAACCTTGAAACACTGGAGGATAGAAGAACCAAGAGTAAATTAGTAATTATACATAAGGCAATTAATTCTAATTTAGAAATACAACACAAAGATAACTTAATACAACCCTCAGAGAGACATAAAGATAAAAACACCTTTCTTATTCCATATGCAAGAACAAACACAAATAAGTTTTCTTTCTTCCGTCCGGTATTCGGGCGTGGAATGGGTTGCCTGAAGAAACCAGGAAAGCCAACACTTTATCATCATTTAAAACTCTAGTAAGAATCCAGGACTAAACCTAAACCATAGAAATACATAAGACGCAATAATCTTCTGTACAGAAGGAGCGTCTGTAACATATAAGATAAGATAAGATAAATTTTATTACAAGTTGTGCATCAGGAGTGCAAAAAAAAAAGTAATTTTTTTAGCTTTTATTTTAGATCTGGAAAAGGGAACAGTGTAAAAAGAGGATTTGAGGATTTATAATTATAAAATACTTTGTGTACAATTCAGGAAGTTTAATTTTTCGTATTTATTAAACAAGGATAAGTTATTTGGGCTGTTGAAAAAAGTGGGAGCCATAAGCGCCATACAACCCCTATTTAGCAATAATTTTTTTGTAAGTGGTTTATATTTTATAACAATATTTTCCCATGTTCGCTACATTAAAAAGTTCGTTAGAAACCTTCCACAAAATTAGTTTCTGCTTTCAGTTATTAAAAAAAAATCATGTTAAGCCTGGTCCCTATTGGAATTCAGGACGTGTTAGCGCATTTTCGTATTATGTATCAGTACTTATGTTAGATATCAGAATTATGTAGTTATCAGTAATTGTGTTTAGATTTTAGACATATTTTTATGAATTTTCTTGTGTAATGAATATACCTGACATTTTTTTTATTTAAAAGTCATTTCTTTACATTTAAAAAAAAAATTATTTCTCTTTAATCTAACTACAAGTCACCACAAATGATGACGTAAAACTCTCTAAACTTTTACACATATTCTAATGACGTCAACTAAAAAAAAAACAACTAATTCTTTTGCACCCTTTCGCACCACTCTTCAATGCCTGAAGGATTGTGCATTCGACTTCCGGCAATGGCGGCCGTTCTTTTTTTCCTGCGCTAGTGTTACCTCTCGATTCGAAATATTTTTTGGTAGTTTTAACGGGGTTTTTTAACGGATCGAGTAACTGAGTGTTGATGTACAAATGGCAGGTCAGGACATACAAAAAACATATATACCTCATGAGTCTAGGACTTATGGATGCTGAGATCAAGGGTGATGACGGACGGACGGACGGACAAAACGGGTGCAAAGCGCATTCGACTTCTCGAAAATGCGCTAAAAAATAATTACTATTTTACGCGCTTTTCACTTCCTAATATATTTTTAAAATGTGGGCAAAATGTTAACATATTATTCCTCTATTTAAAATGAACAGCTTTTAAAATTAAATTGTACAAAATTATTCATGTTTAATGTATTGCTAAATGATATTTTATAATCAATTTTTCAGTGATTCACGAAAAATGCCATTTGCAGTATTGCTATTGACACTTTGGTCAGAGCTTGGTTGTGGACATTCAGAGCCAGAGTTGATGTTTCATTTTGTGGTGCCTAATAGTGGACGCATCCCAGAGACACTGGACATAGGGATAGAACAGCAGCAGGATCATCAGTCAGTAGATGTGGTTATAACAGTTTGATGCAATAGAAATATAAATTAACAAGTAATGAAAACTCGAATGAGTATTTAATCGAAATTTTCAACAAAGAATTTCCGGATGTCTTATGCAAGGGGTCGTCCATAAAGTACACCCCGCTATTTTTTCACAATTTTTAATTCCCCCCACCGCTTGTCACAAATCTGGATCCCCCACCCCCCCCCCCCCGACTAAAGTACGTCACACTTGCAAACGGATATTAAATTATTTTCTTCAGAAAATAATGTTAAAAATTATATAAATCACCGTGACATCGCACATTGCCGAAAACCCCTCCCACTGTCACAAACTGTCACACTTTTTTTAAACCCCCTACCCCTCTATAGACGGCCCCAAGGCGAAATATTCTAGATACCATTAAAAGTCATTTCAAATCAATAGTTCTGAAGTAACAAAACACTTGCTATATATAAATTTCTGCTAAAATTACAGGGAGTCGAATGGCATTAATTTCTTCACAAAAAAAAAAACCCTTCTCAAACAATTTTATAAATATTATTAGCTTTGGATTTAGATCTATATATTTTCTTTTAAAACCAATACATGTTATGGTTGGCGAAAATTTGACTAAATAATAATATATTTTCGTTTCACAATCGCATATTTTCTCTATGATGTCTTATCCCCTCACGCTACATCACACCAAGAATGTCTCCTTATAATGCACACCGCGTAACAGTCTAACATTAATTAGCTTTAAAAAGCAGGAAAACCCCATTAACTATCAATCTAGATTACATTAAAAGTAATTTCAAATCAATCATTCTGAAAGTAAACGAAAAAATTTTGCTGTCTAAAAATTGCTCCCAGAATTACGGAAGTCGATCGAAAAAAAAAGATTTTTCAAAAGTTCCTTCTCCAACATTGTTTTAAATATCATTAGCTAACGTTTGGCGTTTGTTTTAAGACGATATAGTTAATAGTTCCAGAGAAATTGACAAAATACTCATTTTTTTCCCCCAGGAAATTCAGTAAACGTTACGGTACTTTTTTGGGACTCGTGCATATCCTTGGGACCTCACTAGCTTATTTAAAAAGACCCAAACCCTCTATCTGGTGTGGTTCAGGAGGCGTCGCTGTTCAAACCTGGAACAGATTGGCCAGACATTTCAATTATATAAACTAAATTTCTCCTAAGGTAATCGGTTTAAAAATACGACGTCTATTATACCTTATTTTAGTCATATCGAACAACGCAAATAAGATTTATGACCTGTTAGCATAATGGGGGTAGATATTTATAACACGCATTATATATTTAATTTAAACATATATTGGATAAAAACAAATTGAATATGTTTAAATCTTCATCAGCAAATTCAATAGTCATTGTTAAGTTTCAATGGGGAGAAGAATCTTTACACATAAGAAAAAGATATGACCCACTGCGTAGCATACGCCGCAGACTTGATTATCATAGATAGTCCAAAGAACGGGAAAGAGGGTAAGAGAACCGACACAAACAGCAGCGTGGAGTAATGAAAACGAAAGCTCGTAAAATGTAGACATTTGCACAGCAGTTATTGTTACCTGCTCCCACCCTTTACTGTCATCTCTTGCCAACCATAGACTGTGATTTGCCGACCCTAGGGTTAGTCATGTTAGCCAAAAATGGGGGAAAGAACGGACAGAAAAAATACATTTAATTTTTTTTTTTTAATATCGTCACTCTGGGGCTTGAACACATGACTTTCCGTGTCCGAGGTGGACGTGATAACCACTACACTACAAATAATGTTTTTCTGTGAAGGAACAACGGAAATGACCGCAAGAAACTTTTGTGCCACCACCCCCCACCTTCTTAAATCCCTTATATTAAATTCAGCCCCGGCTCTGTCTTGGTCCGTACGGCAGAAAAGGAAAAGTAAAAAATGACCCCATGCCCGTAATACTATCGAGCTGAAATTTTGCACCTTGACTTGTGTCATCCTAACAATGCATTGAATCAATATTGCAAAAAATGAGGGGTGAGACTGCAATTAGGCTTATAAAAAAGTAAATGGAAAAGACTTAAACAAGATAAGGGTTAACCTGACATGACGTTGTTTTGTTACGTCCTGTCAGGCTAACCCTTACCTTGTTTACGTCTTTTCCATTTACTTTCTTATCAATTTTGCAGATCGATGGAATGTATCGTAATTAAAATAATGCACTTTTAGTTTATCTCAATATAAATGTATGGTAGCCATCTGTTATTGACATTCACGTGTTTGCTGGAGTTCATTCCAGCCATGGGTGACCACACCCCCACCCCCATATCAAGATAATTCCGCCACGTTAAGTCTGAAAATGTTTGAATTTAATATAATCAATTATTTTAGTTCTTTCTCATGTATACTACGGTATAGGAGATTTATAGTCAAAAACTGTGTTTTTACGGGTTGTTTTTATTTTATTTTCATCCCACTACCAATGTCCAATGTGATATTTCGACCCCAGCGGGGGTCATTCGTTTATGCTCTTTTGGACATGCTTGTTTAAGGGAATTTTATATATAGGGACAATGAATTTATAATTTTAAAGATGTAGATTTTATGGTGGGAACTATGTTTTATTGACAGCTAACCTTATAACACAAAAGCTTTTTTTTTAATTTATCAATTTCCTACTAAATGCAACTACAACAAATTTAATCTTGTCAAAAATAGTAATAATGTCCCTTTACTTTTTTCTCCATGTCTGCAATCAAAAACTTAACATTACTTTTCATCTTTCCAGATTCTTCAAATCCATGTGCAGGTCCCCCGGCAACGAGGTGACACTCAGGGTCAGTCTTGTGTCCAGCTCAATCCATTTCTTGGACGAGAATTCCGGCCTCTCAAATTTAACCGAAGGGGCGATGTCTTGCCTCCCGGCGGGTGTCAGTGACCCAATCCAGTGCTCGGAGTCCGGCTTCTGTAACTCGGAAAACTCCTGCACAGCCACACTGCTGTCCGTGTGTCCCAGGGAGACCGCGCCGACCACGTGGATGATGACGCAAAATGTTGACGTCACGCTGAGCGTCATCGACGGGGACCTCGTCATTTCTCGTTGCTACGCCATGTGTGATGACAGCTATGAGCTCGTTCAAGGCGATGAGGGTGGAAGCGGTATAACGAACCTGGCCCTGGGTCTGACGATAGCCGGCGTGATCCTCGGCGCCTTCCTCGTGGTCACTGGTGTCATTGTGTGTAAGTTCAGAGACAACAGAGAGATCAGTCGGTCGGTGGAGAATCTGAACAAGAGCAGATCCGTGGAGTCTTTGAAATCTCAGATTTGCAAGTCTGATGAAAGTCTAAAGACATCTTCGTCACTTAAGAGTCACAAGTCATCTACAAATAACATTGCGCCATCAGATCAGCCACCGATGTATGACTATCCTTGTAAGATACCGGAGATAAGCATCTCTATCATTGATGTCAAATAAAATGTTAAGATGTATTGCCATAATGTAAATATTGTACATTGGTGCAGTTGAGTACTGTTTAATAAGTTATGAAATAAAAAGTGTAGCACAGTAACATCATTGGCATATAATGTGTTTTTGTTTCTGGTATATATTTTTTAACGTTTGCCTACTTTTTTTGTCTTTCCATTCAATAAACCCTTTATTTGGTCTAGTTAATCGTTCTGTGTTGTATATATGTTGTATCTATGTTTAGTTTTCATTGCCAATTGGAAAGTCATTGATATAAAATTGTTTTAATAATTAAATGTGTCGCAAAACTTAGGTGATATTATTAGCAATTAATTATACACCATATAGAAGTTCACTAATTACTACACATTTATATGTGTTGAAGAGAGGAGATTTAGGGAGATCTGTGGAGGACTCACATTTTCTATACAAGCATGCAAATAGATGGTTGTCAACACTCGGCGTCAAAGCTGGGCTTCGTAGGACTAGCAATGACGGAGGAACTGTCGAAGTTTTAACAATCTCTTGATGAACCCGTTTGGAAAAACCGACATGTCCGTTAGGGCTTTCGTGTCGTTTTTCTTTTAAGGTGTTTCTCACGAGTTTATCTTGTAATCAAATGTTATTTTTTTAAAACAAATTATATATTTTAACGCAAACTTCTGAATAAGAAATTTGGCTGGTAGTATTTTTTTAAAAAAATATGTAAGAATACCCCACTTTGTCTCAGCCACCCAGACCCATAAATTGTCTCTTTAAGTCCCCATGGTTTTTTTTTCCGGATTTTTGTGCTCACAGGCATATCGCACTATTTATAAAGGCAACACTTATTTGTTAACGTTCAATGGGTTTTATTTGAATAAGTCAATGCTTGATTCCTGAGTGACAATCTAGGAAAATAGAAAATTAAGGACTTTCATTTCTCTATGATAATGGAAAACTTTAGTATTTAATCGATATACTAGGGACTTATGTTAAGTTTTATTTGTTTTCTTAATTAAAAAAATTGATTTTGTTCGAAAGTATGACGCACTTTGGGCGGGGGGCACCAAGATTTGGAAAAGGGGTAGGGGGGAGTTAAAAGTGTTAAAAATAGCTTGACGCACTTTAAAGACGGCCCATTACCGTAGTTTAAATCAGAAGGCATTAAACAACATAAAACAAAATTTAAAATATATCATTTTTAGAAATTAAAACGAAGATATTGTCATGATCAATATACCTGTAAGAGGACATTCAACCTGACTGACTATAAGTTGACCCTAAAGTCACCCAATCCTTCCCGAATGAGATTAATCCCCAAACTCCCCCACCCACCACAACAAATTGATGGAAGACGTGACTTCACAGAGAATTGGGTCCCCCCGCCTGGCAGTCCCCTTAGACTTACATTAAAACAACAGCCCCGTGTAATCAAGGCTTGACTGTTCGAGGGTCAGTTCTCTGCCCGAGCATCCGACCCGATGGTGCTGAAACTAATGTTCTCAATACAGGTTAGAATATTCCAGGTGTTTTAGTCGTTGTGTTCAAGACAACAGCTTTTATTGCAACGTCGTGGACAATATTTCTAGCGACTGCGACTCTGAAGGAAAAGGTTGGTGTAACTAATTTAGTTCGGTCAAATACTTTTTCTATATCTTTGTTTATAGCATAAAATAAAATGAACAGTTAAAAAGGTATACGTAAGCCTGAACAGAAGGTAAAACAACAAACGCGATGTTATTGAGTCTTCTTTTTCTCTTAAGGCCCACTTAGACTTAGACTATTCCTTAACCCGTCGTTGGGGCATCATCGTGAACTGTTCACTATCTCACGCCATTTGTCCCGGTCCTGTGCTGCCATTTGTCCCGGTCCTGTGCTGCCTTTTGGTAGTCTATGAATGACAGACTCGTCGACTCTTTAAAGTCGTCTTCCCATCTCTTCTTTTTTTTCTGCCTCTTTTTCTTACTCTATGGACTGTGCCTTGCATTATAGTTACACCATTTAATCGATTTCCATTTAAACAGACCCAATATAGTCCTATCACTAGGAGCAAAGAAAAATAATATTTTATTTTGTTTAGCAAAATAATAATATCTGGTAATTCAATAGAATAAAATAATGCAAATATGTCAATTTTTACCCATAGGTATTTTTTATTATTTCATAGACATTTCTCTATTGGGTTGAACGCATTGATTACACCACATTATTTATTAACAATTTGAACGTGTGAGGCAGATTCTTCATTTTAATTTACAAATATAAGAGTTAACAGCAGAATATACTTTGGGATTAGAACACAACTTAATAATAATTTGAGTTTGTAATTTTCTAGGATTTGTGTACCATAAGCAAATAAGAGGAAACAACAGAGCGTTCATTACATTGAAACATTTACTAAACTTTCCCCAAGAGATCAAATGCGATATATTTTAAACATTGTGACCTTTGGTGTTTCATACAAAGAATGATCTAAAATGTTTAATATGTCTTTAACATTGATTTGACATACACACCTATTTCTAAAGAAGACATTTGACCGAAGGAGGCAATGGAAACAATAAAACAATTACGTATCAGTGTTACATCCCAAGATACATACAGAACATTTTTAAAGCTTCGGGGTTTTTACCTTCTCACATATATAATAATAATGTCCTCTAGTTAAAGTTATTATGGACTCAATATTTACTGTTATTTAGTATATTATAGGGAAAATAGAAGTTTCCGGAAAGTCAACAAAGGGTAAATAAAACATTACTTAATACGCCTCAGCATGTAGCTATTCTTTTCCTGGGATGATAGAACGACCCGTCCCTCTTCCTTAGAGATAAAAGCAAAAATAAAGATAGCGTTTCTGAATTAATACATTTCTGTTGGGGAAAAAATAATGTTTATAACCGTACATATTTATTTTCTTTAAGACTGAACATCTTTGCATTTAAAACTCAAACAGTTTATTGCTGGAAACGTTAATAAAAAGATGATAATTGACTAATTATATATTTTAAGTGTAATTTAAAATACAAAGCCGGTATTTTAAATCGGAAGAAAAGTCATGAACATGTGAATTGAATCTGTGAGAGTATTAATTTCATCAATACGGTAAAATTCTATTTATCCAAGTTTATGTCCATGACCTGAATGTAAGTATTTCACTTTAACAGCGAAATTATGTGTTACCACAACCGACACTGTTCTTGAGATATCACATTTCTTTACAGTATGTTTTGTAGCTGTCTATTAAAATAAAAAACATTTACAATAGATAAAATAAAAATCCCCCACGAAGCTCACAATAGGTGTTTGTAAAAGTTTCGTTTTAGAAAGTTGTCTTCAATTTTATGGTTATCACAACTCGCCTCACACTTAAATTCTTTGAAACTATATATATATATAATTGCATAATGAATGAGTTTGGCATCATATAACCGTTTCAAAAAATACAGTGTTAAGATAAATGATAAAGTATCGTTTATAAAAGTACGATGTCGAATCTGTTTATTAACCTTAACACTTGGCCTCAAATGTTGAGTGAATGTTACAGACGTGATGAAGAGCTAACAGACTGATTTACCGGGCAGGACCGTAACAGGCTAATTAAACCCAGTATATCTAACATCACCCAACTTCTCCTTTGATTTACCTACAGCCGCCTATATTCCAGCCCCCTTCCCCATTTTTTTTCTTATACACATGACCTTATATGCGACGAGCTTCTACCATTGCTTAGCACGTATAAGAAGTCCTGTAATTCGGTTGTTTACTCCTCAGTTTTCAAGTACAATGCATATCAGAGCAGGTGAAAAGAAATGTTATATTTGGTAGCGGTGGACTTTAGTTAAAGTTTAAGAATAATCAATAAGAGTAAAATGGTGTAAATGTTGATTGGTATATAAGGAAAAGAAAATATTGAAACTTTTCTATAATGGTGTGGAAAAAATAAATGATGGTAGTTAGGAATTTAAAAAAATTATTGTAATTTCGAACTAAAGAAACAAATTGATAGCAATTAACATATACAAAATAAATCAGATCTTTTTTTTAACGTACCTCTTCTCACAATAAGATTATCTCCATGCGGCACTGCGTGTTTTATTTTAAATTGAACCATCTCAAAACAGATCAAACTTTGTCTCAATTAAACATTTTAAACAATTTCATAATCGGTATTATTTTTTACACACACACTGACACACACACACACACAGACACACACACACACACACACACACTGACACACACACACACAGACACACACTCACACACACACACAGACACACACTCACACACACACACACACATCGTCTTGGTGTTAATTTGAGTTTTCAATGAATCGTCTCAGTCAAAAAGAACACTAAATTTACATCAGTGCTTGTCATGATTCTCCGACAATAACCTCTCCAAACTGTTCCTGCAAGTTAAATTATGTATTGATTGATCTTAATGTGGCTGAGACATATGTCAAACAATAGACTATTTTAATATAAATGACAAAGTGTTGTAATTATTCTTAAAAACATATGCAAATGTAGTTGGAGATTTTTTTAAAACATGTAGTTAAGCGGTAACTCACTTGATTCTTAAGTCTTGTGAAACTATCTTAAGTGCGTTTCTCAATATCCTGTAGCAAATTGGGAAGGTGGGAGCGAAGCGACTTTTATTTCGTTTACTTAATCTCTCAAAACAAAATAGTTGTCATGTTCAATTAGTCGAGCTATATTGGAAATAGACCTAGTATTCATATTTGAAACAAAAAACGTTTCAGTGCTAAAGAATAAAATGCATATATTTCATCTTCTAAATTTCAATGACAATTAGTACATACGATGTATATTGAATACAAATCGTTTAATGGGAAAAAATGTTTACCTAAATTTTACCGATTTTTTAAAATTTGGCATAAACTGAAATACAAACAGTGTCGCCCTTGACATTAAATCACGCACCTTTTACGGCCTATTAAACATACGTCCAATATTTCATGCGTGAACCAGACAGGTACTTGTAGCTGGTATTTCTGTTTAAATTCTCTGAACCGTGACTGAAAATTTTAGCCCTAGAAACACGATAAGTTTTGAACTATAACCTCACGGAACCGTGTATAATACGAGAAAAAAACAATGAAATTTCTTGAAATTTGTTTGAATTAAGTTTTAGAATTTTTCTTTCATGAAATGTACATCTCTTAACGCATAAAGCAGTTTATAATAAAATATTGTTTGAATCTTCAAGGGAATACCAATGCTCTGATGAGTTCCTTTTATATGTTTTGAACAGCTGTACTTTAGTGACAAAACTACTGTGAGCTTCTCTTTCGGCACAACCTCTTTGAGTGTGTGTGGGGTGAGGGGGGTGTTTATCAAAACATTCACCAATGTTTTGACCTAGAAAAGTCTGCCCTTTAGACATAGGGACAATTTGCCCAGAATTGTTGAACATAAACTTAACCCTTCAAGACTGCACTTAAGACACATTTTTTTCAAAATTTATTTTCAAAATTAATTAAACATTTCTATTAATGATTAATGTAGCTGATGTATAATGTATTATCATTTATGTAGCTAGTATGATATGAATGTTTATTTAATTAATATATGTGTTGTTATCTCCATGTAAAGCGCTGTTAGCCCGGCTTCTGGCTGGGATACAGCGCTATATAAATTATCTAGGGCTGCGGAAATTACCGATTAATTTCTCGATTAATCGGTACATGTTTTTATCGATTAAAATTATTTTAATCGATAAGATAGTGATTAAAATTAAAAACTTGTTTTTAATAATTTTTTTCCGATTTATTAATAAATAGTTGATTATTAATAATAGCTTATTTTTTTAAAGTACAAACTGTACATTTAAAGAACAGACTCTAGGACTGTAAACTTAAAAATAACCTGTTTTATAAGGACAATGATACAAAAAAATAATTGTTTTTAATTAATAATAAAATTTAAATTCACTGACGTTATATTGAACTGCTTATATTTAAATATATCTCCTAACAATATTGTATTTTAAAATTAAATTAAATAAAATACTTCAGTTATGGGAATTTTTAAAAATGTCATAAAAGGGCACAAAATGCAAAGGAAAACAGCGTAGTGAAAAAGCTGATTATGAGGTCTTAGAAAAAAATCACAACTTTTGAACACGTGGGATAAAAATATGATCTTTACGTTTTTTGTTAATCATCAAACTATTTCTATATAGCTGTATTACTTGTATATTTTAAAATTAATTTGAAATTTTCATCCAATAGCCTAAGCTTTAATGCGTTATTTAACTCATTACTATTTCTAAATATGTTTTAAAAATAGCTCAATAAAAAAATTCCAATGCCTCTTTTATTATTTCTCTTGAGATTTTCAGTAAATGACGTCATACATCTTTATGTATAGCCTCACAAAATTATCGATTAATTAATCGGTAATTTCTCAAAAGTTAACGATTAAATTTAATTTAATCGATAACAGCCCTATTAATTATGTCATAAATTATTTTTTTTTATTTACTTTTTTTGTTTCAAATCAAAAATTGTATTTCAAATTGTTACACTCCTTAACAATTCATAAGTAATTTTATATAAATAAATGCTACTAAAAATTTTTGAAAAAAAAAAGTATTTTTAAAAAATCGTTTTGTTTAAGTGTTTTTCTTAATGAGTAAGATTCTGGAACGAATTATGCTCGTTATAAGAGGTTCCGCAGTATATATATATAAATATTATTATTTTACACTTTACAAAATTTTTAATCAATATTCACCCACAATATTGGAACACGATTTTGCAACAAAGAAGCCTTAAGCATTTAATGCGGGGATGGGCAATTATTTTGGTTCAGGGGCCAATTTTTGGGATTGGAATTTAGCGGAGAGCCGCACTGTTTAAAATGATTGTATTCGTTAGTTAACATCACATTTTATTTCAGAAAAAGTATAAATCATATCATTAAATAAAACTGGAACAAAAATGGTAGTTTTATAAAAATTATTTATTGTGCTGATGTCATATTATATTGATCTGTAGCTGCTGGCACAATTAATTATGGAATAGGTTCAATGAATCAAGGGGACCCTATCACACTTCTTTTACACTAAAAAAAATTAGTAGTGAAGTTGCTTGTTGAGATTCTAAAATACTGCCTGCAGTTTATTGCTGTCAAAGAGCAGATCTGTATTTACTTGTGTTTTAAATAGTTTTAATCTTCATGCAAGAAAAATTGTGCTCACTAGACTCACTAGTATATGTAGAAACAAATATAGAGAAAATTTTCCCAGCAAATTTTTTCACATATGAGAATCTGTCAGCAGACAAAAATGTTAAAAAGTCTAATGTCACACTATTAAACATTTCTTTTACTGTATTTTCTGACTGCATCTCAATTGGTTCAAGTTCAAGCCGCAGCTCCTGGTACTGCATCAATATGAGTAGTGAAAGGATGTAGCTGTTCTAAAGGAAAAAATAAGACGAACAAACTTTTGGTTTCAGATGTGAAGCAAATCTCAGTTCAAGGGGAATTTCCTGAATGTTTTTGCAGGCCACAAAAAAGTCTGTGGCGGGCATTGAGCTGATTTAATGGATTACTGGGGAAAATAAAAAGATAATCCCTAAAGCTTACTCTTGGAAATCATATACATTAAATACAATATATCCAAAACTGGATAAAGAATGGTAAGCTAGGTATTTCAGAAAGACTTTCTATATTGTTACAGGAGTCTCATATTACTTTTGTTGGGGACTGGAACAACAGAATGCTTTCATTTATCAAGCAGGGTACCATTTTCATACAGGTTAAATTACAGTCTGGTTTCAACTTTGTCAGAATTATGGCAGAAGCAATATTCTAAAATTGAAAAAACCTTGTACTAAAAACATGACTCTTTTCTACTTCCTTTCTGTTCAGAAATAAAATGTGTTTACTTTCAGTAGTGTAAAATTAGCAACTAGTTTCGATTTATTTTGTAAACAAAGATACTCAACGAACATAGCGATTTATTATAGCATTTATTGCAATCTTTTTAAATTGAAATGTGAATTATTGATGCAGAGATATTTGAAAACAATAATAAACATTAGTTTTGGGATTTATTTAAGATTTTTTATCCTTATGATGCGCCATAAAATGGACAAAGAACAGTGATCACAATGGGTTTCTATACAATGAAATAAAGGAAAAAATAATTCTACCATGGACATTATCAATATACAAATTGTCATAACTTTAAAACTACATAGGATATTTTCAAAATTTAAAAAGCATCTATTTCATAAATGAAATTCATATTGTGATAATTAAAGGAGAAAAGGATTACAGCTATGCAGACTTTTTTTAGTTTGGCAAGTTAAGATTTTCAACAAAGAAAATTTAACACACAAATATTAATATCCAAAAATTATAATGAAAATTATTTTTTGTTTGATTATATTGTATTAGCTTCTACATAATTGTATTTTATATTCAATTTCCTTCATTTTGATTTAGGATACATCAATGTTACATTGAACATTTATTTAAAATTTTACGATAGTTAATATCACCCTTATAAATCTAAAAAATGGCCTGTAAAACCCCCCCTGAAACACCCTGACAGGGAAAGAGATAATGAACACAGATATCATCATTCCTTGCGAAGAGTCCAAGACTGTTTTGTCCATAAAATACATCATGCTCCAGGAGGAGTGGGTGTAAGAAAGTGTGACAGTTTGTGACGGGGG
>MUZC01000233.1:646796-667822 GCA_002072015.1 Radix auricularia | reverse complement strand
AGGCAGGTCGCCGCAGGTAACACCATCATGGGGGTGACACTGAAGTCTAAAATTTTTGTGTTCAATTTTATGTCAGAAAAAAAGAAGACACATTTCTTTCAACTAGAAATAAATTAAGAAATACAATGAAACATGTTAATCCCGAAAACTTTTAATTAAAGAAATATCAGTAAACTTGCAATAATAAAACAGTCTCAATGCACAAAAAACATTTAAACAAATTAGGAAAAAAAGAAAAACATTTTCAGCAGAGAGATCTTTATAAAAGATGGACATGAAAGAGGCGGTGCCTACTGTTTTAAAAGATATAAAGCCATTTAGACTTTGACACACGACAGCATGGACGAATCCCACCTCACTATATTTTCCACCACAGTACGATTGTTCTCCCCCCCAAAAATCAAAAGATGGGTTTTCTTTGTTGTTGCATTTTTTAAGAAGAAAATTATGAATTCAATGTCTTTGGAGTTAATATTTTGTTTTATTTATATTGCTTTAAGGCGTGCAAGCATAGATAGGCATGTTTATATACAGGTAGAGTCCTCATCCCAACTTACGGTGTTTCAAGTGTTTCGTGGTTATGAACGCACCCTCACAAAGAAATATATTGCGCATTATTTCATATTTTAAAAAATGTTTTTTTAAAAAAACTTTTGTTTTTTTATGGGGTAACGAATTGTTTTCTCTATTTGAAATAAAAAATTCATTAACATATTTATTAGGGCTGCGGAAACTAATGATTAATTTTTCAATTAATCAGTAAAAAAAATTTTAAGATAAAAACCCATTTAAAGTCATCAAAACACATAAATAACAAATATTTTATCATTAAATACTTCTTTTATTATTGAATGTGTTTAATTTAAATTATTAATAATTAAAAGTAGAGAGTTTATATTTTGCTATGCCTATAGCCTATAGACAATACAAAAATAATTTGCGCTAAAATAAGAAATTACCGCTTATACTTATATAAACTATTATCAATATTACTATTATTCTCATAAATAAAAAAATCCTAAAAACTTTAATTTGAAATCAATTAATAATACATGGCTCAGGGGCATGGCCCCATGGACATGGAGGGCCATGCCATGGACATGGACGGCCATGGGGGCGCATGGCCATGGCTAAATTAAAATTAGTTGCACTCCCATTATTATTTCTTGCACTAAAAATTATTTTAAAAATTACATGACGATGGCAACTTAAACTTGTCTGTTGTGCAAACAAGTGCACAATCCTGTTAAGTATGCCTCAAGCCGGAGTAGTGCGCCAGCAGCCACTCACTCTTGAGGCCCTGATGCGACTGAGGGGGTTTGTTTCAGTTTCTTGTTATTAGAGGTCTGCAGCTGCAGCCACAATCAAAATATTTTGAAAAAACATGGATGCAAAGTGTAAACTCACCCCCTACAATCACTATTCCTGCAACCACGCCCAATGCTATTGCTCTGTTTTTCATCATTTTGCTACCGAAAGTTTTTCAAATAGTATGTTAAATGTTACAGTTGGATCTAGTCGAGCTTATTGCTGGTGATTCTATTATGATTTATGATAATGAATGACGGGGCTGGGGGAAATTAGCGGTAACTCTAAAATATTACTAACAATTCGTAACCGATGCTTGACTTTTTTCTCGCATACAAAAGCGTAATATTAAAAACCAAACCATTTTAATATTTTTTTTTAAAGCTTGATTTCTTTTATAAAAAAGTATGTAAATTGCAAAATGTTTTTAACTGATAATGGATTTTTGAAACATAGAAAACTCTAAAATTTGATATGCCATTTTTTTCATTTTAGTATAGGAAATGTGAAGTGTAATTAATTCCCTTTATGTGACGTCACAGCAATGGCCGCAGCCTGTGGAATTTGAAGTGCATTACAAACTAAGAAGTGCATGAGATTGAATTGATTGAATTATTTTCGAAATCATTAATTCTTAAATATATTTAAAACGAATTCTCAGGTTTGTAGAAATTACTAACTTACTAGTAGTATTACTATTTCTAGTCTAGTCACTAGTAAATTTACTAGACTTATACTGACTTATTTTTTTTGTATACTTTTACTTTTACTTTGTTAGTCTTAGTAATTAATTTATTAATTATACTACTACTTTACTTTATAACTTTATTTATTATTACTTTATTAAATTTATTACAAACTAAGCAGTAACTTCAGTAACAAGTGCATGAGATTGTGATTGAATCATTTTTGATATCATTATTTCTTAAATAATAAATAAAAATAATAATATATTGAAATTTAAAACAATTGCCAATTGCTCAGGTTTGTCTAAATCTAAATGAACTAAATTTCCATCAGTCAAAATTAATTTTGATTCAAATTTTGATTTAGGCACTTTGACGTCTTTGAAATAAACTTAAAAATATAAATAACTAATGACTAATGAGTCTAATGGCGGTTTAGTTATAGTTTACTTTTCTTTTAGTAAAAGTAATAGGATGACCCGTCTAAAAGGCCCTGGTCACATTCACATTGGCCCATGTCAAAACGGGCCCAGACAAATCACCTG
This sequence comes from Radix auricularia, assembly GCA_002072015.1. Classification (NCBI taxonomy): domain Eukaryota; kingdom Metazoa; phylum Mollusca; class Gastropoda; family Lymnaeidae; genus Radix; species Radix auricularia. The sequence continues at coordinate 665,283 of MUZC01000233.1, read as the reverse complement.
TGGCCTGTGGTCAAAACGGCCCCGGTCAAAGAGGCCCCAGACAAATTGTTCACATTTTTTACATAAAATGTAATTATTTTTTGCAGATTAAGTTAATTTTAATTTTTAACCTTTTTTTCAACTTATTCACCTTTTAAGAAAGTGGTAAGATTGTAAAATTATTTCTTGTGACGTTATGATATCATTTCTTCTCAACAAACAATTGTGACTTGCTACCATATACAGTGGAACCCACTTACCTCGAGCTCGCTTAGGTCGACCACCCCATTAAGTCGACGGTTTTTTTTGGGACCGCCAAATTCTCTCTTTGTCTTAGTATTTTCTCGTCGTTTAATTCGATTTTTTTAAGTCGCCGAAACCTCATAACACGAGCACAAAAAAGGGTCAAATTTGCCACTTAACATCGGTTATCTCGATCGCCATGGCCAATCGCCAATTCTGAAAATGTTAGCTATGATTTCTGTCTCAACATGGTCTGCTGGTGACGTCACAGCCCACTTGTGTTTTGCTCTCAGCGCTGTATTTCTTCTAGTACTATGGCAATGGCCCTCAAGGCCACGAAAAATATCAGCTGGCGACGTGTGCTGGTGACGTCACAGCCCTCTTGCGTTTTGCTCTCAGCGCTGTGTTGCTTCTAGTAATCTAGTACTATGGTAATTGGCCATCAAAGCTACGAAAAATATCAAATTGCGACGTGTGCTGGTGACGTCACAGCCCTCTTGCATTGAGACCTGTGTCGTTAACTTAAATCGCCAGCTTTTGAAAATGTTACTTATCGTTGCCACTCACCATATCACTTCCGTATTTTTGCGCGTCTTATAAAAAGTTTTACGTTGGTTACGTTTATGCTAGCTAACCAATAAAATTGATCGTTCAATAACAGTTCACAAAGTAACTGCATATATACGATACGTTTCAGAGATGTGTTGGAGAATAATAAAAGTTTTTATCGATAATCGACGTTGGTTTTTATTTTAAATTTGTACATTTCTGCTGTCAGTTGGTGCACATATACCTTTTGTTGTTAGCAAACATGTATGTAGAATTTTATAGCATGCCGATAGCTTCATCAAACAAATAACGGCAATGCTGTTGTGTTTAAAAAAACTCTTAAAACATGTGCATGAACATTATCATTTATTAACGCTAGTGATGTGACAATACCAAAATCATAGGCTCCCCGGATTTTTAAATATATAATATAACAGACTAAAGACAGTTTACCCACCCCCACTCTCAATCTCCCACACCATTAATGTTGGTTAGTCCTATTAGCATCAAGTTACCGAAGGAATTTTAAGCTGATTGGATCGTATGGAATAATAAAATGTACCGTGAGCAAACTTGTTGTCATTGGAAACCATTCATCCTTCAACCTCATTTTGACTATTACATGCACTGTACTACTGCTTTGTTCACATAGTTTCATTCATAACAAGTGGCCGTGTGCAAAAGCCATTTAACTATTGGTTAGAATTAATTAAAATATGTCAAAGTTGAAGGTTCAAATGGAGTACCTAATTTATTTGTGTACGTTTATATAGAGAATAGTTCGTTTTGTCATGAGTCATATATAGGTCACGATACACCATTATTTGTGTAGCTTGTAAGGAAAATCAAGCAAGTGGCTTCGAAGGCACGGTATGGCTCAATCTGGGAATCGTCGCAAAACGGCGATATATTTAAACTTAAACGGTCTTTTAAAACGAACGGTCTTAACAACCGTAAGAAAGAGTGAAGAAATAGGGTCCCGATATTCCTATACGATTCTGATTAATCGTCCCAACGCACAACACGTACATAAAGAAATTTCAAGCGCATGTTAATATTTTGCCGCCATATTGGTTTTCGCTTTAACTCGATCATCAGTTATGTCGATGCCATTTTTCATTCCCCGACGCCGTCGACTTAAGCGGATTCGACTGTAGTTAGACTGATATTAAATTGTTTCTTTTGATGTTATTATGATTGTTTTTTGTAAACTAAAACTGACTCTGAATCGGTGAGTAAAAATAATAATAATAAATTTTTTTATTCCATTAACATATATTAGTTATTAGTCCAGGGTCGGTTTGTCTGGGGTTGTTTCGACCGGGGCCATTTTGTCGGTGAACCGTTAAATAGAGCTGATATTAAATACATTTTAATTTTAACACCAAAATTATAATTTTAGGATTTATACTGTAAAAGTTATGGGTGGGATAGAGACAGACCTCCGGAAGTATTTAAAAATGTACCTCTCTGCTACATTTTTACGTATTACTTCTGAAGTTGTGCTTATAGTGCCTCAAACTATATAAATATTAATTATTAATTTAACAACACTGACCCATGGCAAAATAGTTTTTGTACATGGCAACATCTTATGAATCTTCTTCTTCGTTCTCAAAATTGAATATTAAGTTTTGCGTGCCACGAGTTTTGCGCCAATTGGCCCGTGGTCTCCGACTTCAGCCTGCTGTATTTTCTGGATTTGCTTCCATAGCCTTTGGTGAGCCAAGACCATCTGCAAGGCAGCAGTTGTTTTTGGCAAGTGATGCAGCGTTCACATGCCACGGCTGAGGGTTCCACGCATTACCCCGCCGCTTTTCACCCATTTGGAGCTGGGTGTAACTCGGGGACGCCCTAGGCCCCGGGAACAGGTCCCTGGCTTCCCATGGATTCGAACCCGTGACCATCGGAGCGCCAGTTAAGCGCTCTTGCCACTCGACCACCGCGGCCCCCATCATATGAATGAAACTATTGAAGACAGTTTAATAGGAGCCAAAGTGACCTTGAATGAATAGTAATGGTTGCCAGGGATAACAAGTCTGCACACGGTACATTATGGTATTTTATAATACCAACTCTGCAGGGTTTAGCTGTCTAAATTAAGTATGTTATTGAATTAATTCCATATTAGATCATCTATAAAGTTCAATTATCAAATATTTTAATGTTTAAAGGCAAAATAATTGAAAATGTTACAAAGCATCAGGAACTTCCACTATTAAAAAAAGGGGCAGTGTCACTTATGTAAAGAAGGGTCATATCACTTTAAATGAAAAAAGTAAGCTTGTTAACGGTTAGCCGGTCCTCAGACCAGGATCGGTCCTCTTTATTGAGGACCGAAGAACCGCTTAACCAAATAGGAAAAAAAAACCCAAACAAATAAACTAGCGGTAACGTAGTAAAAAAAACCAACACAAGCGGTAACGCGCCTCGCGCCTCTCCCTCTCGCTTAGTCACAGTGAGTAAAAGCGATACCACGATCCAGCTGACAAGTAGGTTGGCATTCAAGCCTTCAGTCTTCTAGCTGTAAGCGTGCGTACATGACGCGTTATAGCCTGGCTTCACTGAAGTTCACAACTAATAGTACTAGCGGGATTCAGCTGTAGACTGATGCGTATGCGATGTGCGCATACACCTTAGTAATACAAAAAAATACATGGTACTAATACGATAGACTCAACTCACCCCCTCCCCCATAATAATTTCAGAATTAAGCTTGTTAACGGTTAACCGCCTACCGTAGGACCGTGTAACCAAAAAAAAAAAAAAACGTAGTAAAAAAAAAAACTAGTGCAAAAAACAACACGCGGTAACGCGCCTCTCCCTCTCGCTACCAAGCGATACCAAGATCCAGCTGATTAGCTGTCGAGCGACTGTGACTGTACGAGAGCTAACACAGTGGCGTTAGATGTCAACAACGGTCAAGGCCGAAACTGTTTCTATTTATATTAATTATAGTCTGTTTCTTATAAAGACAAAGAAAGCTATAAAAGCATATGACCCCGTGACCTATCCGCATTTTCTGATCACCGGTTTATAGTCTGTTTCAGTTCAGGCATTCAAAAACTTATCGGTGCACGCCGCTTAGTGAAGTACATGTACCTATATTACGATAGGTATTTGAAAGACGTAGCAAAGAAATCGGACGATTAATCGGCCCACAAATTCGAGTTTGGTCTTTTAGTGACAGTTTTCCTGCTAGTCAAAGGCATTTGATTACCACATTAATAGTACTCCGAGTGTAACTCAAACCCTATTTGAACAGAAAAAACGGGGAGGGGGAACGTGTGCGTCGCAAAATTCAATTATTCTGGCGAGTTGACGATTAAAAAATAATGTTTTTTTAAATAAATTCCATTTTATCATCGTTTACTTCGTAGCTTTAGAATTTTATTATATTATTAATTTTAATACGCGAGTTGATCGGCATCACACATAAGAGAGGTAAACATGACGTCACAACGGACAGGGCGAGGCGTTGGTTTTTGAAACTAATGAAAAAACCTCGCTAACTTTAACGAACGATTGAACATGACCTCTTATTTAGACCAGTGAACTACGAGTCCCCAAAATAAAATATAAAAAAGACAATTAAATATCACTGTTTAGTTAATTTTTTGGATTTAAAAAAATGCTTTGAATTGAGGGCAATGCGGAAAGAGCATTCATTGTAGCTTATGAAAAAAAAAAATCAAACATCAATGTTATCAACGGCTGCTTCCCCCAATTGCTTTCAGCTCTTTTTCTTGATGCCTTCAATTTAAACAAATTAATAAATATTCCAGACAATTTAGACCCGTTAAACCATTAGTTAAAGCTAGCAAGGTATTTTCCATAGTTTTAAAAACTCACACTCTTGATATTTATCGATTTCCAAAATTGTATTTTTTAGGTATTTTTTTTTTTTTTTTAGATATTAGGCTATTTGCGTGGGCATTATTTGCCAAGGTGAATAGTTCCGAAAAACCCCATATCCGATAGGTTAGAATGTCCCGGTTGGTCCTTAGTATTTTCTATACTCTTTATGGTTTTAGGCCTCTGGGGCTCTACTTTTCTCCATAATGATCTACATCTTTTAATTACCGTATATACTCGTTCTATAGCCCGTTCATTCATAAGCTGACACCCCCCCCCCCATTTTCGGAAGAGAATAGTATTGAAAGTTTGTAATCCGCTTGTAAGCCAACCAGCCAAAAAATAATAGCACAGCGTAAACAAGATGGTACACATTTTAAAAAAAACAGCTACAAGCTTAATCGATTATTATTATTTTTTCTTTGTCTTTGTGCTCTTTGCTAGGCAAGAGTTACCGATATTTTAAAAAACAATTCTTTGGTAAACAGTGGCAAAAGCGCGTAGATTCAAATTCGTTGGTTAAAACAAAAGATGTAAAACAATTCATGAAAACATTCACAAAAATAAATCATGATTAACTAAGGTAAGTGCAGATGTCTAATAATATTTTATAGCTTCTTATAAAGCAGTAAAGTTTAGAAAGCGGCCTTGAGGATCTACAATAACAACACCGATATTCAATGTACATGCAGAAATCACCAATGACCCACTCGTAAGCCTCCCGCGCCCCCCCACCCCCACCCCCACAAAAAAAAAAAAAAAAAAACTTTTCCGCCCTAGATTTTGTCCAAAAAGGTCTGATTTAGAATTAGTAAATACAGTATGACACATGAACATTTTGGTCAGTTGATACATTTGTGATGATTTCATTAATAAATTGTAGTGATCTACACAGGGGAAATGACTGCTGGCAAATAATTAAATATAAATGGCTATACAGAAGGGATCACCAAAATGATAACTAATTAATCAAAATAAAGCTAACCTACTTTATAACAGTATTCACTAACAAGGTCTCTCATTCTTCTCAGTGCGGATTAAAGTTGAATTATGTGTAAGCCAACCAGTTCCCTCCTATCATATGATAAAGAACCAACCTCAGAGCACTTAAATTTGTCATGTGCCCGCTAAGAAATGACTTGGGTCCACTCCTTGCTGGGTTAATTTTGGACACGTCTTTCAAACAATCTACTGAACATAAAGATAATGTAGTGTTATGCTGTAAAAATAGTATTGTAAAACCTCAAGCTAATGTATAAATGTTAAATCTCTGGTTTATCACCTGGCATCAAATTCCCTATGTGCTCATTGTTTCCCAGGTCTGCTCATTACAAGAGTCATGGCTCGATGGCATTTTCGTGCATTCCTCATCATTCTCTCACTCATTACAAGGACATATAATTAATAAGTCGCAGTCTGATGTTGGTGAAAATCTGTTGTAGTGTACACTGGGTGGTAAAAAACTATCCTCTTATATTAATTTGTTTAAATGGATATTTTAGGTTTCCACTTGATAACCTGTGTTGTCATTTTGTTTGTTTCTAGGCACAGAGATTCAGTTTTCCAAAGATCTCCTCCCCCATTTTATATTGCAACATATATTTGGCTGTTGTCCTTTATTATCAGGAAGGTTACCATGAAGTACTCAAACAGTTACTCACTCAAAACCTGAGCACACAAATGCACACCATCACAATTCCACCTTTCCACCTATGTGCTGATGTCAGGGAATTCACCCCCCCCCCCCCNTGCTGATGTCAGGGAATTCCCCCCCCCCCCCCCATCTCCTATTCCCCATCCCTCCTCACTCACTACCTGTTCAGGAGCAGGCAGCTCCCAGCACGTGTGTTCCTCAATAATTTCTCTTAGCTTTACTCTGCCTGAGCACATGGGCTTATTGTAAACGCTTCACAGTTTTGTTCTTGAAAAATGTAGTTTTTATTTTCCCCTAGATTTTCTATGATCATTAAATTCTTTAAATGGTTAGAATACTGTTGTGTTTTTTTTTTTAAATTTCTTGAAATAAAATCAGTTGGTGGAAGATCTCCAGTGATGTAAAATAATAAGAAATTATTCCGTATAGATAAGTTAACAAGTTTCAGATTTGGGGAAAGAAGGGAACTCATATCAGAAACCAGGGTATAGAAACTCATGTCTGAGACAACCATCATAAAGTATTTTCTGTGTTGTTTTGATGAAAATCACGTAAGTGCATTGCTGAATATTTGTCCTATTTGAAAAAAAACATTTAGCTGTACTGTTGGCAATCAGCATGAAATTTTAAGTGGGGAAAAAACACACACATCTTATTAGTTTCCAAGTTTAAGTCACTGAAACAATTAAGCTATCATCTTTTTATCTTCTTATCTTATCTGTTACAGACACTCCTTGTATACAGAAGATTATTGTGTCCTACATTTATCTATGGTTTGTGTTTAGTCCTGCATTCTTATTAGAGTTTTAAATAATGATAAAGTGTTGGCTTTCCTGGTTTCTTCAGGCAACCCATTCCACGCCCGAATTTGGGACAGGAAGAAATGAAACTTGTATGTGTTTGTTTTTGCATATTGAATAAGAAAGGTGTTTTAACCCTTATGTCTATCTGAGGGTTGTATTAAGTTATCTCTGTGTTGTATTTCTAAATTAGAATTAATCCGTTATGAATAATTACTAATTTACTCTTGGTTCTTCTATCTCTAGTGTTTTAAGGTTTAATGATTTAACAAATGGTGTTACTCTTGTCAGTTTTGAATATTCTCCAGTGTCACAAGCGTCCTATTAATTGTATCTGGACCGCTTGCTCCAAGATTCAGAAAATTCCTAGTACACAAGAAATAACAACACTACTAACAGAAACAAACTTTAATGGCATCCCGCCTTGCCACAACACCCGTCTACACAAAAATTCTCTAAACTTTTACACATATTCTAATGACGTCAACAAAAACAATTACTTTTGCACAGACTAACAAATAACTTTAATAACATTAAAATGACCACCAAACACACCACCACGTGCATCTCAAACAAATTACAAGGACAAATTTGTCATCCGTGGCATCCAGTAATGAATCTTGCAGTTCTTTTTTGAATTTTTTCTAGTTTATCAATGTTTTCTTTGGTGGGTGAGTCCCATACAGAAGATGATAATTTATGTTATTTATTTAGCTTTTATGGAAGAGTTTTTCTTCTCTCTGTGTTTTATTTTATCCTAAAAACTTATCTCCATTAGAGAAAATAAGACACTAAAATTTTTTTACTCTTTTTAAAAATATGTTTATATTATCTAAGCTATACTATACTATTCACTTAAATCTAAAACTTAAAAAAGTTTTAATTCATGCATAAAGTTTTTATAAAAAGCCTGACTGACATCAAACACTAACAGTATCTCTAAGATACCGGGATGGATTGAAGATAATAGAAATGGTCTAAAATTGATGACAGAAGATAAAAAAAAGGAGACAGAACAACTTGAGATAAGTGGAGTCATGCCCCCCAAAACAAAGTAAACTTAGAGGTTTGGAGGGAAAAGATGAATTGAAGCAGATATGAATGGCTAGAAAATTGTTGACCAGTAACAATTCAAGGAAAGCTATCTCATTTGAAATTATTTTTCTTTATTTTCAGCCCAGTGAGGAAACAATTACCTGTGAAGCGAAACAACAGGAAGTTAAAATGTCTGCACCAGTCACCCAAACAGTCGTAGACGAGCAACCAAATGTTCCCACAGCTACACCTGTGGCTTCAGATTCAAATACAAAAGAGCAACAACCCTCTTCATTGCCACTGACATCCGAAGAACGTTTACAGGATAATCATAAAGATGAACCTGAAGCCCATGCTCAAAACAGGTTGGGAGTTTAGTCATTTTTTTATTGTTTTAATAGAAAGATGAACACTGGTCAGTTTTATTATTAGGTTTGTAATAAAAAAATTTCAAATCCATTTATTCATTGTTACTTTAAACAAGTAAGGATCATGTGACCGGATCAACATTTTTATAAAAACATTTCAGTAATGCTGATGTAAAGAATGAGATTCCAGGTGATAGTAAAAGCGAGGATAATTTCAAACAAAACAACATTGTACCTCACAATACACCGGTAGCTGCAGACTCTGGCCAAGTCTCCCCGACAATGAAGGTTTGAGAATATGTATTCGTGTCTCTCTTAGTTCTTTTAGCCCTTGCTTTCTGATGTTTATCTCTTCCCATAATTCAATTTATATTTTAACTCTTAAAGTCGCAGAAGGGTTTGCAATAAACTTCCACCTCAGTCCCCTAAGGATTTCCCGTATTACGATCGACCGGTTATGAAATTATAAAATTTGCGTAGAATCCATTTATAACATTATTGTCATACTGACTTCATTTTTTAGGCTAAGAATGGTTATTTTACGCATCCAAAAGACCGTTTAAAACAATATTTACCTGTAGTTTAGTACTATTATTTTAGTAATAAAGTATAGCGAAAACATATCTTAAAAAAAAAAAACCGTTAAAACTACCAAAAAACATCGCGAATCAAGCGATAACACTAGCGCGGCTAACGGCCGCCATTGCCGGAAGTCGAATACATCATTTTTCAAGCATTGAAGAGTTTTTACTTTCGGAGATCTCATTTCTAACAAGAGTGGTATCTAGGGACGCATTACGACGCTTTACGGATAGCAGGAAGAGACGCTTTACGGATAGTGGGAAGAGACGCGTTACGGATAGCGGGAAGAGACGCTTTACGGATAGCGGGAAGACACGCATTACGACGCTTTGCGACTTTAAGAGTTAAAGATGTTGTCGATGAGATTTTGGTTTAACAAGAGCCTCGTCTAAATATGTTTTGTTTTATGGTTGGGTCTAACAGAATCTGATTCTTCTCAACAGAGCAGCACAGAAAGTCTAAGTGATGAGGCAGCCATAAAGGTGGAAGCAGACACTAGTTCACCAGATGCATCCCACCCCAACCAAAACTCTAACTCTTCCAATAAACCCGAGTCTGATTTCAAACAAATTGTACCTGCAGCAGCTAAGCCATTGAAGGAGTTGAAGAAAGAAGAGAAGAAGGAAGAAAAAAAGAAAAGCAAGAAAAAAGAAGACAAAAGCATTGGTAAGTTTGAAAGGAATTATTGTAGAATAAAAAGTCATTGCTAGCCTTAAATGAAAGGGAATAGATAAAAGTACTTTCATTCACCTCGTCAAAATGTTGATTTTTTGAGATGCCATGCAAACAATATAATTTGAGGAAAATGTTTTGCTCTGTCCCAATAGATAAATAATTATATATGACACTTTTGACCAAAAATGCCAATGAAAGCAATGATAGGCGTTTTTAAAAGATGATGATTATGTGAAAGCGACAGGAATTACTTTGCCTTTCAGTCTCACCTGAAAAACAACGCACCAAAGTTTGGAAACAGCTTATTAGAAAGTTAATATGACTCTCATAAATATTTTCTTAAAATAATATTAATCACAGGATATTTAAATATTCCACATGTACTCAAAATCTTGAGCTCACCCTCAACCCAACCTCATTGAGTCAAGGCCTATTTATTTGTTCCCACTCCTAGACCACAAGAAATGTTTCATCTTCACAGGTGTATTGGCTGAACCCTCAACATTCAAAGCAGCCATAATGATCTAAGCATTAATTGTTAGCACTTAATAGAAAGGAGGATAGTTAGTTTTAAATTTTACCATGAAAGAAATTTCTGGGGTCTATACTTTTACTGAACAATAATCAACTTTTAAGTTATGTCCCCTTGCAGATTACATTTTGAGAGCACTGAACAGCCTCCAAAGTCCAGAAGAGAAGTTAGCAGCCTTATGTAAGAAATATGCAGATCTTCATGAGGAGCATCGGGTGTTGCAAACATCATTCAAAACTCAACAAAGAACTATGGCAATGGTAAGGAACATTTAACTAATTTTATGATTACTTTTAATTTTAAAAATCTAACTTTGCCATTAAACACCTGTCAAACTTGCATTGTCAATGTGCAATAAACTTTTTAGATTTTAAAAAATGTAGAAAGATTTTTATTTTAAAAATAAAAATGTTCACAATTATGAATTACATAATTTTATTTCCATTCAAATAAAACTAATTTAACAATTTTTGGTGAATATACCTTAAGTACCAAAGGCTGTAACACTAAATCAATATATGTTGGAAAGTGTATGGGTATTCATTTTGAGGTTATTAATTTGTGATGTGGTCCTCTAGATAATGAGGGAGAAAGACCAGATCCAGTCAGAGCACACCAAGGCAATCATGGCCAAAAGCAAATTAGAGTCTCTGTGTAGAGAGCTGCAGAAACACAACAAAATTATTAAGGTAGATTTTATTTTATTTTACATGAGTTAAAGTGCTCTTCCATTAATCTGTGCTCATCATTTAGTAGGTTAAATTTAAATACATTTGAAGATGTCAAGAGAAGAAACAGGTATGTGACATTTTAAATTTTTTTTAGTTTTCCCCTTTATCGGATATAGGGTCAAGAATAAAATGTTCTGAATGTGGTTTTATAGAAAAGTGACGCATCTGACCCTATGAAAAATTTAAATGTATTCGATTAATAAATGATAGTATAGTTTTGAACTTTAAAACTGGCACATCTAAAAAAAATTAAAATTTGTATTAAGGTCTTCTGCACAAACTGAGATGGTTAAATTTGCCCTTCATAGAAATAAGCTAGCAAATATTTCACCAGGAATGCATTAACTTATCATCTATTAAATTTTTGTGACAAAACAAGAGTATTCAACTAAAAATTTTGTGATTAACTAAATCCAGATATCATAATTCCCACACATTTCACACACTTAACTTTGTTTCAAACCAAAGCGTTTTGAATAAAAAAAGAAGTGTTTTTCTACCAATGAATTAATGCTGTTAAACATTCACACTTTTGCTCAGTTTTGTAGCTCACAATTATTTGTATTTTAGACCTATGACAAATAACATATTTTGTGAGAGTTTTAATCCTTTGAATTATTTGCATCCTGCATTTAGTATGTAATGGTTATTTTAAAGTGTCATTGTCAGTCAACTTTTGTGTATTCATATGAACATTTCAAAATAATTTCAAAAAATGTAACCTATTGTTTTTTCTTCAAGGATGAAAGCATTAAAAGAGCTAAAGAAGATGATGAAAAACGAAAAGAAATCTCAGCTCAGTTTAACGTAAGATTATATTGTCCTGAAATATGGAGCCTTCAAAATATTACTTTAACTGCTAAACATTTTGTACCTGGTGTTTACATTTATAATTTTGTTACTGTTTTGTACTGTATTGTCTTTAAGTTAATAATGAAATCACATCCATGTGTCTTAATCTTTAATTACGATCTCCAGTTTTGTTTGACATCAACCCTCTAACCTCGTGACTCTGGTAAATGTTATTTGAGATCTAACCCAAGCCTGGTCCATCCTCAGCACACCATTGGTGAGATCCAGTCCCAGATGACAGACAACAGTGAGAGAAACTCCAAACTGAGGCAGGAGAATGAGAACTTGGCAGCTCAGCTCAGGACGTTTATCAAACAATGTGAAGTTCGTGATTTGGTGAGTAAACTAATAACTTCATTTAGTGTCTTTGTTATAATAAATTGAGGTGATTAGAACTTTTCATTAACACCATGCACCTTTCCCTTTTGGGCTGATGATAATAGCTTTCATTATTTAACGGCTTGAATAGGAGTAAATATTTCAGTCATGATTTCCAAAACACAACCATGTCAAGTGTTGTCTTTGCTTTAAAGGTTATTTCTAAGTATCTTGTTTAAGCATTATTCTCAACAACTTTGAAAATGTTTTAAAGAATTGGAAAATACTTTTATACTTAATAGATAAGAACTGATAATCCATTTGAAAGATTTGGTAAAAAAGATATTAAAAGATCCACTAAAAATTTTTTATACCACTTCATCTACTTCTATTTTACCTTATTTCGTATATTTTCATAGACCATTTTGAAATAACTTACATTTTCTTAGTTCTGTTCTATACTTGCTTCATTTTTAAAATTCTCCTGCTCCTTTTTTTCCCATAGCAAGTGGAAAAGCTTCATGAGCAACATGAGTTGGAGAAAAAATTGGCTGAGGTTAAGATGAACCAAGCTCAGGCTATAATCAAGGAACAAGAAGAGAAAGCTAACAAAGAGAGAGAGTTGGTAAGGTGCAAAGCTTGCCAATTAAAAACTCTGGTACAATGTACCAAAAATTAAAACAAATCAAATCAAGCTGATTGTATTATTATACTTTGATTATCATCTCCAGGCTGGGTCTGTAGAGGGTCAGAATTTAATCTAAGGAGGTAGATTGTTTTGAATAGAATTTAATTTAAGAAGGCGGATTGTTTTGTGCTTTTGGATGTAGGTAAATTCTCTTGTTTGAAAAAGCATTCCCAGTTTTTTCATTGCACCCACAGATGTTGCTCAAGTTGGCTGAGTCAGGGAGGAAGAGTCAAATACTTGAGGCACAGGTAAAATAGACAACTCGTACCTTACAAATTAGCTAATGTCGTAAGATCTTCTGCTTCCGCTTTATAATGCCTCAAGACCTTACACCACAGTAATGAAATAAAGAAACACCTGCTACTCAATTTTTTATATTTGCTTCTCTTACTGTATCATGAGAACACTATCCATGTTTACCTCCCTTTTTATGATCTTTATACTTTTATTAACAATAGGTCGGTATAGAACAAAATGTGTAGTCCAACTAAAACAATATCTCTATACCCAAATATTGCAGGTGAACATGTTCAAAGAACGATACGATGAGTTTGAGCAGCTCCACACTAGAAGCAATGACACCTTCCAAAAATACAAGACTGAAATGGACAAGGTATCTATAGCTTTTTAGTTTTGTAATAGGTCATGGGACAAAGTGAGCGATCAGATTAGGGGCCTAAGGTCTTCTCACCAACAGTTAATGTGCTCTGGGCCAAAGAATAAAGCTTCACCATGTTTTGTTTCAGATGACTAAGAGAATCAAAAAGTTGGAAAAAGACGGTCTTCAGTGGAAGAATAAATGGGAAGGAACCAATAAGGCTCTCATAGAGCAGATTGAAGCAGTAAGTCTAAAGTTTGCATACTCTGCTGTTTACTTAAATCTAAAGTTTGCATACTCTGCTGTTTACCTAGTATATGATCAAACAAACATAAAGTAAATTTTGAAGAAAAAAATACCTGGAGTGGATCAAATTTTTTTTATTGAGAAATAAATTAACATGGAATTTAACTTCTTATATTATTCTGTGCATTGTTTTATATAATTTGATTGCGCTATATTTGATGGCAGAGAGACAAAGCTAAGAAGCAGTATTTTTTTAATATAATTTGATTGTGCTATATTTGATGGCAGAGAGGCAAAGCTGAGAAGGAGACTCTGACCTATGTACAGAAGTCCAACAAGTTGGAATCATTGTGTCGAGCTCTTCAGGCAGAGTTACGTGGCAGTGGCAACAAAGTAGCTGTCACTAACACCAACAAAGCTGGTAAATATTGTGGAGGCTTGATTTTTTGTTTAGAAAATCATTCTAATTTAGCTCCTATACATTTTTTCCTTTATGACTTCATGTAATAATTTGTATCATTTTTTTTTTTCATTAAAAAATTTGTATCTGTGTAAAGGAGAAACATAGTGAATTAGTCTCAGCTGCAGTTGACCAAAAATATAATATTCCCTTTCATTAATGTTTTAATGGATGAAAGTAGTATAGAAAGGTATCCCACAAATGTTCTGAATATGTGTTGTTTTAAACAGAAAATCCTGCGGCATCTCCCCCACCAAGTGGTGCTGTTGTAGCCAGCACAGAGGGCAGTAAAAGTGAAGCATCATCCTCTCCAGCTATTTCTCCCTCCCCATCACCAAAGACAGCTGAACCTGTGGCCCCAGCAACTGCCCTGGCCAATGAAGAACCCTCATCGCTATCACCCTCCCCGTCACCTCAAGTGCTGCCGTCGTCATCATTACCTGAGAGCATTCAACCCATATCACCAGGAGAGGAGACTGCTGCAGCCGCCTCAGAGGTCCTCCCTGTTGTGCCTGCCGCCATCTCAGAGGTCCCTTCGGTTGTGCCTGCCACTGTCCCAGAGGTCCCCTCGGTTGTGCCTGCCAATGTCCCAGATTTGCCCTCGGTTGCTGCTGTCTCAGAAGTCCCCTCGGTTGTGTCTGACGATACCCAGTCTGCAGATAGCCCTGTGGTCTCCCAATCAGCCTCTGATTTAACATCGAATCAAGCCGAAGCGTGCCGAGAAGCTGCAGCGCAAGAAACCATTGCAGCAGTGTGATACATCCTGCCGTTGTCTTGTCCTCTCTTCTAGGAATGTTTGCCTGCTGCATGAAGTTTGTACAACTATTGCTGTCGTTACTCTCTTGTTATGTTAGTGCACACAATAAAATTTTTAACTGCTGAATGTTTAGGGTTGTTAGTTGATATAATGTTATAAATTTAGTAGCCTTATAGTTTGACATATGAAAGTCATATTAATGAAATATCTGTACATTTCTCAATTTTAAACTGCCCAGATTTAATCCTTTGTCCTGATAGATATTTGAAGCCTGGTTTGCTTTATATTTTATAACCTTTTCATGCCTACATGTAGTGAGGACATTAAAAAGGGGAAATGAATAAATTCTGTTGTGTGGATATTTGTGTTAATTTAATACCAATGACTAGTTAGTTATATGGGAAGGGAGATGATCTTTAATTTTACCTAAAATTGTACAATGGACTTCAATTATTGATCAGTAGACAGTGTTTTTTTTTGTGTTATTTTAGCCTGTGAGCACTTGATAAAATGTCTATAACAAGCTATGTGGAAACCTTTTACCCAAGTCTCACACCATAAATCTATTAATGAGGCCAAGGGACTCACGTTCACAAATGACAGCAAACCTGGAGTTAGAATTTCATTGTCAGTGTGTGTACTTTTGACAGAATGATAAAGTCTTTTCGCTTAAGTCTGTTATGTTATTTATTTGTGTGCATTCTATTTTGTCCCAGCTGCAGACATTCTTACATTTACACCTAAGGCTGTGGTATACCAGGAGCACATCTGATCAAATTCTAGTTGATTTACACATCATTTATTTTTCATTAAAAAACTTTTGGTTTGATTATACTAATTTAAGAAAACATGACTTTTTTAAGTAAAATTTTTTAAAATATAATTCAATCTTGTGAATTACACCTTTCATGCACTTTAGTAGAGTTAGCCCATTTAAATTCTCAAGGCATCTTAGGTTGTAAGAACATTTATTTCCATTTGTTGTCAGAGATCTATCAGCTTTGAACCACTTAAACCACATATCTACTACTATTATCTAGCTTAATATCATTATTTTTGTTGTCGCTGAATGAAATTGCTTCTCAGAAATCCTACTAACACTGGTGCATTGTGCGAGTGTGTGATGTGGAGGTTCCCATTATTTGATCATTAGGCCCACACTTTGGATGCTGGTTCTTTTTGCAGTTACTGGATGTCACATAGTAAACAAGAACATCTTACTGATGGCACAGATGACAGGCAAATTTATTTTGTCATCTACAGCTGCACAAATCAAGTTAATTTAAAATTATATATTTATTTTTATGAGAATAGCTCAGCAAGAGCAATAGAAGCAGATTTTTGTTAAAATATGACAGGGCACCATGAATTTATTCTGTTGTTTTCTCAATAGTGACGGTAAGGTATGCAGACTGGGTGGAGGGAAGGGGTGGGAATGAGTGCATGGTGTTTGAATCATCCAGATGGGGCACAGCTTACAGTATTAGTTTTGTGATTTTGGCAGGGGCATATCCATCAGAGAATTATTGGATGTGGATGCTGGCTGTGTGGTCTGTGACTAACATATCTTTCGTGGCTGATATCAAGCTAGTGTACCAGTCAATGACATGAGCTATTATTTTCATGCAGCGTTCCATGCTGCTTTCCGCATACATGACAAGGCATTTATTCACAAGTCAGTTTGCATTCGTACTTCAGTGACACTCTTGAATGTGCATTTTTTTGTGTGGCTTGCAATGACAACTTGTTTTACACTGTGCAAGACTGGCTTGTTACGTCCTACTATGGCACTAAACTAGCAAATAATGGTGAGGCATCTTTGCTGTAGTGGTAGCTTCATTTATATTAGTTCTCAACTGTCTTTTTTAAAGTTCTGAGAGCCTGGAATGTGGTACCGAATTCTTATTATGTTTGGTAGTAATAAATTAACTAATTTTTGCTCCATATTGAAAAATAACATTAAAACATTGCTCTTTTTCTTTTCCCAAGAATAAAAACTCATTTTTATATTTTGTACACTGCCTTTGTGTTATAGTTTTTTTTTTAAATATTACCAATGCCAATTCAAGCTAGACTCCACAAGACTTAAAAACTCATTGTCTTTAAATGTTACCCGAAAATTGAAGTGTGCTCCATTCACAGAATGGAATTAAAGCCTTAAAAATCAGACCATAAAGCACGTGATCAAAACATAAGTTAGCTGTACACATAAAGTCATCATATGCCTTTCAATGTGACCTAAACACTAAAATGTCCCAAAAGGCTTTTAAATGTGCCCTATACACCAAAAGGCTTTTAAATGTGCCCTAAACACCAAAATGTCCCAAAATGCTTTTAAATGTGCCCTATACACCAAAATGTCCCAAAAGGCTTTTAAGTGCCCTAAACACCAAAATGTCCCAAAAGGCTTTTAAATGTGCCCTAAACACCAAAAGGCTTTTAAATGTGCCCTAAACACCAAAATATCACAAAAGGCTTTTAAATGTGCCCTAAACACCAAAATGTCCCAAAAGGCTTTTAAATGTGCCCTAAACACCAGAATGTCTCAAAAGGCTTTTAAATGTGCCCTATACACCAACTGTCACTAAAATATCTTTAATTTATGTGCCCTATACACCAACATGTCATCAAAGCCTACAAATATGTTTAATGACGTACACTTATTGCCACTCTGCAAGGGGGAATTATTAAAGGTAGCTTTAAAAGTACTTATGGTACTGTTCACATTATCTCCCTTGCAATACAATATATTTTAAAACTTATTATAAATAAACTAGTTATACCCAGCTTAACCTGGGCCAGTATTAGGGATCCCATTTTGAACACCACCCATTATGACCCTGATCAATAATGGGATCCCGTTCTTGTTCAAATCCCTTTTCCCCCATATGATTCCACATTTCTATGAGACCCCATTATAATCCCGTTGTGTAATGGGATCCCATTCCTAAATAAAATCCCTTTCCCCTATAAAATGTATTTATTTCAATGGGATCACATAGCTCAGTATTACTATTATCCCATTGTATAAAGTGATCCCATTGTTTCCACGTTTTTATTAACTTGATTTCGTTTCTTTTTGTGTGTCCGAAAAATTTAAGATTTTCCAACGTAACATTTAACCACTTCTGATGGTCCTAGAGATCTCAAAATTTTACCTTGTTTAAAAATAAATTTAGGTAAAAAGATTTTTTTTAAAACTTTTTTTAATAAGTGGACTAAAAAGAAGAAAATAAATTAAAACGTCTAAGTTCAAGTACATTAATTTAATACGACTAAAAACGTGGGGCGGGTGCTTCAAAATCCCATTCTAATTTAGAAATACACCACAAAGAAAAGAGTTTGGTATAAAAATTAAAGATTTATATTTTAAAAGGCAAAAGAGAGATCTATAAGTGAGAGCATGAGTGAACTGCATATATAAAACCTCATAAGTGCCCGCCCCACGTTTTTAGTTTTAGAACATTGGGGCCGTCCATAAATGACGTCACGCGATTTTGGCCGATTTTTTACCCCCTCCCCCCCTACGTCACGCGTCGTCACAAAATCGTCGACCCCCCCCCCC
>MUZC01000233.1:629995-640983 GCA_002072015.1 Radix auricularia | reverse complement strand
GACTTTAGGCATAAGCAAACCGGCAACCATCTATGGCCTCCGATTAGTCTCATTATTGATGGGGGCCTCGCACAAGAATATTTCAATATTTTTTTCCTAATTTTTTGTTACATTTTAAGCCACCAAATTCACTTCGATTAGGGCCTCTAATTCCCTTAGGCCGGCCCTGCTTACAGCATTATGGCGGGCTGACCATGTTGTGTCAGACAAGGCTTTGTTAACTTGTATCACTTTTATGTGTTTTGGAAGTATCTGTCAACGATGAGTAGATGCAACAAGCCAGATATAAAGATTTTGCTGAAGACAACTGCTCCACCTTTCCCAACCAAGTGAAGGCAATAAGCTGTACACGGCACATAATGAGCAGCACTGCACTCCTTACAAAGATTAGCCCAGACTCTGTTATATTTCCTACTAATAACTGCAGCATTGACTTATGACTGTCTAAGGCATTTTCAGGGATTCATACAAAATTGGCACATCTTTATTATACATTATGATAACATTTAAATTATTGGGGGCCCTGGCTTTAGCCTGCTCAGCCCCCTCCCTTTAATTCAACCATAGGGGGAGGGGTCACGCATCTGTGACGATGTGTGACTAGGGGGCGGGTGTGTTTAAAAATGTGACGTCACATAAAAAAACCCGCAACTTTAAATAAAAGTCCCCTTAAATATTTGATTGCTTACAATTTATTTAATGACGTTTTCAATGGCTCCCCGCGTGTTGCGATACTAGAGTGCATACTTACACTAAAAACATATTTAAATGACAAAATACGTATTTGCAACATGCTAATTTTTATTGAGAAAAATATGGCTTGGGAGAGGGGTGTCTAAGATTTGTGACGTCATAGCGGAACAAGGGGTTGGGTTTACGTTTTTGTGACAAAGTATGACGCGGGTGAAAAAAAAGGGGGGGTGAAAATTGGTAACCTCACGTGACGTCATTTATGGACGTCCCCCTTTAAATTACGAAGGGGTGACACCATGAGCTACCGCCCCGGGTGACACCAACCCTAGCGACGCCCCTGGCTGGGCGTATAAGAGGACCCTCTAACTTTTCCTGTTAAAAATATAGGTCAGTAGATGAATAACATGTAAACGGGGTATGACAGAACGTAACGTTACTCATACCCCGTTTATAAATTATTCATCAACTAATCTATAAGCCTGATTGTAGTCTATTTTCTTCAATAAAATTTAGATTATACGCTAATTTCGCCGTGTAAGACGATCCTCTTCCAGCACACTTTAAGATTGAAACTTGCTTCACATTTTTTTTTTTTTTTTGCTAGTGAAATTATGATGGGGTCTTGACTGTTAGCCATTTGTATACTGCACTGTATTACGATACTAATGCTGTACTGTATGAACAGGTGCACATACAATAAGACGATACCCGGTGTATAAGAAGACCCCGGACTTTTGAGACTATTATAGACTACGCCGGTATATAAGGCATTTATTTACATCAACAATAGATAAACACGAAATTGACGGGACTGAAGTATTTTTAGTGCTAATTTAAAAATAATTTTGAGTTAAAGGATATTAGAAAATACATGCTACTAGTTTGTCGGCGGGACCGCAGAATTCTAGTATTATTTATTGATAACCTATGTTTTGCGTTAAATGTATTTTACTGTGATAATGTTACATTTTTAAAAAAAAAGAAAAGAATTTCTGCAATGAATCACAAGAAACATCGTTTACAGGGCTTTCTCTATACAAAAGGAAAGTTGTAGAAGTTTAATCAGTTTTTGCCATAGCTCACA
Organism: Radix auricularia; assembly: GCA_002072015.1. NCBI lineage: Eukaryota > Metazoa > Mollusca > Gastropoda > Lymnaeidae > Radix > Radix auricularia. The sequence goes on along the minus strand of MUZC01000233.1, from coordinate 639,206 downwards.
CTCAATAAGCTAAGAGGTCTTCAAATACATTCCGTTCGATTATTGATTGCGTTAATTGTTTGGAAAAGTTCCAGTGAATAACACAAGCGTTCCAAACATTTCGTTTATCTGTAGCGGTATGTTCGTTCCAAACATTTCGTGTATCTGTAGCGGTATGTTCGTTCCAAACATTTGATGTATCTGTAGCGGTATGTTCGTTCCAAACATTTGATGTATCTGTAGCGGTATGTTCGTTCCAAACATTTGGTGTATCTGTAATGTATGTTCGTTCCAAACATTTCGTTTAACTGTAGCGGTATGTTCGTTCCAAACATTTGGTGTATCTGTAGCGGTATGTTCGTTCCAAACATTTGGTGTATCTGTAGCGGTATGTTCGTTCCAAACATTTGTTGTACCTGTAGCCGTATGTTCGTTCCAAACATTTCGTGTATCTGTAGCGGCATATTCGTTCCAAACATTTGGTGTATCTGTAGCGGTATGTTCGTTCCAAACATTTGGTGTATCTGTAGCGGTATGTTCGTTCCAAACATTTGGTGTATCTGTAGCGGTATGTTCGTTCCAAACATTTGGTGTATCTGTAGCGGTATGTTCGCAAGTTACTTTGCTTGTCGCAGGAATGAGCTCACCGAAAAGCTGTTACTGTTACTTTACTTTAATCTGTTTTCCTAGGACACACGTCGTTTGTTGCTTCTGTCATACACAAGTTTGATAAAAGTCGCCATCTATTTTTATCACTCTTTCATCGTAACCATTTTTTGCAACTTGTACGAGCAACAGATTCCTTTTTAACAAACCTAGTTACAAATAATTTTCTTAGGGTTTCAAAGCATGATTTCATGGACTTGAAGGTCGTTTTTTTCATGAAAACGTTGAATGTGTATTCCTAGTGACATCGAAGATTGAAGTCTTTCAAAACCGCAGCTCCATCTTACACAACTAGTTTTGTGTCCCTCATTTTTACGAAGAAACCAGAAATAGTCCACTCTTATATAGCTCTTCAATGGAAATGGACTTCAGTTGACAGCTGTACGAATCTACGCAGCTAACATTAACATTAACCGAAGAGTGACTGTGTATGGCGCCAAATAAGCAAACATTACAATAAACGAGGAAAATATGTATTATTTTAATTTTAAAATGGATAACTTAATGCACATAATAGCCAGCTATTCTTCGCATGCGTATAAATTTCCCAGTAATTTATTTTTTTAAAAAGTGTTTTAATCGAATCCTATCACAGTCTATCGTGTTCCATACGTCAAGAAAATTAAGGTATATTCTGTGATTAAGTGACGCGACGAGATCTTGCCCCCGGGCTGTAGTTTGGCGACCACTGTATAATACAGAGTATTAGAGAAGGGGTCTCCAAACTTTTCTGCCGGAGGGCCGCATTAACTCTCAAACAGCTGTTTGGGGCGACTACACACTAGAGCTCCATATAAGAAATAAGTAGTAGAAGGTAAAAATAGTACATGTATTTTTTTTAAAGCTTAAAATGTCACCAGGGGCCGAATGAGAGGGACTCGCGGGCCGCAGTTTAGAGACCCCTGTATTAGAACATCATACTACCAGCTACTTCAAGGTCAGCGTGATCCCCACTGTGAAATGAAATCTGGTTGAAAGTGGATTGAGCCGGGCGTACAGAGAAATCCAACGGGAAATAGTGCTTGGCCCTTTTTTCCCCTCTTGTAAAATAATTTGCATTGTTTTGTTTTTCCTTAAAAAATTTAAGATTTGTTTCGCTAAATTCAAAGTTTGGGTCGGAGCAAAAGTGAATGAGGCCTTGGATAATGGTGGGTAACTTTATTTTTTCTCCGTAATCTGTAACGTTTTTACCATAATGAATATAATGCAGCGGCGTCACTAGGGGTGCGATGGGGGCGGGCCGCCCCGGGTGACACCGTCAGGGGGGTGACACCAGACCATAAAATTATATATATTCCTGTTATTTGGTACTGGAAAACTTGGAGGAGTTCTATGGGTTAAATCGTGAGAGGGTGACACCATGAGCTACCGCCCCGGGTGACACATTGAGCTACCGCCCCGGGTGACACCAACCATAGTGACGCCTCTGATATAATGTATTGCCAGAGTGGCAATATAATAACTTACTTCAGCAAACGGTTCCACAGCTCGATGTAGCCGACTTTAGTCAAAGCGATCCAAGATCTAATTTAGATACTAAAATTTCAGCTCTTTATGACTTAAAGTTTTTAAAAATCGATGTTAAAAAATGTTAAACTTCAAATGTATTAATTAAAATATTTAAAATAGGAACTTAAAAAATATTTTGATAATAGCTTTCAAATTTTGAATACAAAAGTAGGCCTATAGACAAATTTTAAAAATTAGAATGCAAATTTGTTGTTTTAATAACTAGATCAATTTAAAAATAGCTAGCAAAACAACACAATGGTAAAAACTAATTGAAAAAAATTGGTTACTTTGATAGTTTATATTGAACATAACATGTGCACTTCTCCCCCTGGCTAACCTAGGGCTCGATCCTTCATAAAAATAGGAATGCGGTGTGATAATCGATACTTAAAGATTCAAATCACATTATTTCTTAGAGTACATATTATATACAAAGACAGTTCGTGGTGAGAACATTTTGTAATCCCAAAAGCAAGAGAGTGTATCAGCCAGATTTTAGTTCTTCACAATATAAACAGTTGTGACTTTGCTAGGTGGTGAACATGTAATACATTCTTTTGGCTACATTAATGATGTGACAGGTGGGGGGGGGGGGGGGGGAGCGCTGACGTCCACGTCTCCAAGTCTTCGAGGCAATGTGGTGTATTATTTTATTTATTTATTTAGTTTTAACATCTTATTTTACATTTTCTTCTGTCACAGATTTAATTATGCTCATGAATTCAATATTCTTTAGGTAGTTGTTCAAATGATTTTTTTAAATTTGTAAAATATTTGAAGGTAGCTTTGAAAGGCGGAACCTACGTACGATATATTTGATACCCCCACCCCCACACACCCCCGAACCGAAAAAAATGCTTTTCCCACAAAAGATAAATAGGACCTCAAACACTGCTTATAACAGAGACGACAAAATTTCTTCTCAGTGTCTTAGGACTAATGGAAACATCCACCACTAACTGACAGACAGACAAGTAAACCACCACAATACAACAGACAGTAAACCACCACAATACAACAGACAAATAAACCACCACAATACAACAGACAAATAAACCACCACAATACAACAGACAAAATAAACCACCACAATACAACATACGAATAAACGACCACAATACAACATACAAATAAACCACCGCAATACAACAGACGTATAAACGACCACAATACAACAGACAAGTAAACCACCACAATACAACAGACAAGTAAACCACCACAATACAACAGACAAGTAAACCACCACAATACAACAGTCGTATAAACGCCCAAACACTAGAAAGTTCACTTATAAATAATAAATCACTCAAATAAAACAGCTCTGCCCACTTTCGCGCCGTCTTGTTAAAAATGCAGAGCTTTAAGAAAACATTTTGATGGTAATCGTTTCTCTGGAGCAGCACCAGGTTACCCCCCCCCCTTTTTTTTTTCCAAACAAGCATCCTTTAAATTTATGCTTTCAGTTCAGTAAAAATTTAAACACAGGTGACGTCATCAGAGGAATTTTAACAAGCTCTTTTAGATAGGAGGTTTTTAAAATCCACCAAAATACAAACAAAACCAGCTTTTCACAAGCAACGAGTAATTTTTTTAAAAAAAAATGTTTATTTGTTATCCATATGCTATGAATTGATTACACACATTAAAAAACATATATTGTTTTATTTATTTAACTCAAAATTGCTACTTCAACAAATACAATTAGTTTGAATTAATTTGGGATGGGAGCGCGAGGGGCACGCGCCTAGCTGCTCTTAAAAGATCACTTTGACGTTGCCGTCGTTGCTGAAAAATATGTTGAAAAGTTAAAAGTAAAAAAAAAAAACCCAAAAAACAACTGAAGGTCGACCTCTTTCCATGAAAAGTAAGGATTATTTAAAATACATTAAAAATATGCAACTGTATTCAGAATACTGATCGGGCCGTTGTTTGTATGGCTTTCACGAGCCTTCTGCTAAAATAAATGAAAGCTAATTGTCGGTAGGTCTCCTGACATGGCATTGCAGAGCGTGACGGGTAGAGAGCGGTTACCTACCATGGTTCACTTGAACACGACGTCAGAGCCGGAAATACCACCAATGAAGGGCAGACCTTGAGGATCCGATGACACGGCTCGCTGGTTGGCTGGTTGCGCACAACGGAAATGTTGGCCTACCCAATCGTGGGTACGGAAACACGTCATGGCTATTCTCGTGGGTGTCGTGTAACTGACCGACTTCTCGCATCAAAACAAACATCAATCGCCCCCCCCCCCAACACACACACAACAGCTGCATATTTGAGTTCCAGTCTCACACTCTGTTCTTTAATTGGGTCAGGACTGCCGGGAAAAAGTGACGGACAGAGAGAGAGAGAGAGAGAGAGAGACAGATAGAGAGAGAGAGAGAGAGAAATATGTTTTAATTTATTTTAAAAAGAATTTTTAAAAATAAAACAGCCAGCAAAAAAAAAAAAGAAAGAAACTATCAATCGTCAACATTTGATCAGAATGCAAATTCCTCCCTATTTTTTCACCACCTTTCCGAAAGCGATTATATTATATGAAATGAAAATGTCTAGTACCCACTGGTGTAGCTAGGGGAGGGAAGGGAGTCCAAATTTGAAAGTCCTCCAGGGCCCCCTCTTGAAGTGGGGTCCCTAAAGGAGCGTCTGAAATTGTTTCACATTTAATATTATGTTTTCGTGCTTTGATGGCAGCAAAGTCTGCAAAAATTTGTGAATAATCCAGAGACTGGACGATATCTTGTTCGATAGATATCATCGCCAGACTGTTCAGGCGTTCTTGCGTTATAGTCGTTTTCAAATAGTTTAGCTATTAATTTTAACTTGGAAAAACTTCTATCCCCCGATGCTAAAGTAACCAGAATTGTCAATGTTATACGTAGGGCTATAGCGATTTTTTGAATAGCAGAATAGCAGTATTCAAACCATAATCATAAATAAAACGGAAAGTATCAAGAAAAGACGAAACTGTATTTGGAACAATGTTTGAAATCATTTGCAATTAACTGCATAAATCATTCTTATCAATATCTGAATCAGATGCATCGGTAAGCACAATATTCAAATCCATGCAGCATTTCGTAAAATCGTTTTTTTTTTTTTAATATGCAGAAATCCAAAAATCCATGACATAACTGCTTGATCTTACAAAACATTTAAAAAGTCCACTCGACATTTTTTCTTTTAAATCTGTCAATGTTTTCATAGTGGAACTATATGTGCACTTTCCGTCGTCTCAAGTTGTGGCAGCTTGAAATATAATTTCATCTGGTTCCATCTCTAATTTTTGAGCCAATTATCGGAACTAAAAATATGAGCGGACACAAATCCATTTTCTTTGTATTTTTAATGAACTCGGTTGCTCTATTTATACATTACAGTGCAATGTCAAATTGCATGTCTTTCGATTGCATCAATTAGCTGATAATATTCATTTGAAACAGTAAACCTTACCAGATGACAAAAGTTACCAGAAATTGAATTTTAAAAATGTGATTTGCCAATCAGTTGCTTCGGTCCTTGGTTTAGGATCGTTGGAATTTTCAGATACTTTTAGCATTGCATCGTCCACTGCTGCTATTTGATTATCAACAACTTTAACAGTATTGTTCCTGCATTCCCAGCGTGTGTCGGAAATAGGTTTTACTGTCAGATTTTTTTTACATGAGTTTTCAAGATCTTCCATCGCTGTGTTGAAGCACCAAACAAATCATAACTTGATGCAAAACTCCAAAGAGTGTCTTTGCAACCACTGAAGATTTTGCCATGTCTCCGAGAATTACATTGAGACTGTGACATCCACTTGGTACAAGGAGAGTCTAATGCAACCCTCATCATATACACAGAGATAAAACACATTTTTTAAAAAAATCCGTATGCAAGAACAAACACATACAAATGTTCGTTCTTCCCACCTGGGCGTGGAATGGTTACTCAGATTACACTAGAAAATCAACATTCTAATTATCCTTTCAATTTCAACATTTAAAACATTTTAAATGCAAGACTAGACATATACCATGGATAAGTGTAGAAGGCAATAATCTTCTGAAGAGAAGGTGCGTCTGTAACAGGGAAGATAACATTTAAAATTTGGGTCAATTAATCATAAATTTATTTTAAAATAACAACACTTTAAAAAAATAATTCAAATTTAATGTAGTCTTTTCGAACTTTTTTTTGTTTGTAAGGCATTACAGAAATACCAAGGTAAATAGTTTGATGTTTTAAGATGTTATATGGGGAGAATAAAATTATCACCCTTTGCGGTAAATCTTTTAATTAAAAAAAAATATTTATAGCAGGGCGTAACTTATTTATTTTTTTATATTTTTTGCCTTTCAATTCCGACGGCAAGAATTTGAAATTAACCGACAATTTCCTTAATAAAACACGAACAAAATTAGAGAGAAATACAAGTAGGCAGGGGGGGGGGTAAAGAGTTATCTTGTAAATCAATTAGGCATCTGTCCGAATGGCAACAACATTATCGTCCACTTACACACATGCGCATTTGTATCATATTTTGGAAAAAAAATGCACCACTAAATTTGGACTTTTCTCTGGGCCCATAAAAATAGACTTGCTCTTCAAATGGAAAAATACATACTACCCACAACATTTTTTAAAAAAATACTACTGCTACTAATAGTTTTTGGATACTGAGACATTAAAATAAATTCCAATACTGCATTGACTCTGTGATTTTGAATGTTATATTTACATGCCAACTGAGGGATTAACAATGGAAAACCCGTTATTATAAATATAACATTAATTGTTATCTCCTCGCGGGAAACAGAAGTCTTAGTACTACGGACTAAGTCTGATTTCAGTCACTCTCTGGTCCCAAAGTTTACATCATACAACTTTTCAATGTAAAACAACAACCACACCCCCTCACCCCAGCCCTTTTTGCTGCGGTCCTGGTTCCCATACCTCCACTGCTCTTAAATCATCGGATGACATCATTTGTGTCCACCAAATTCCACTCGAATCACCCTGACCAGGTCACGGTGCCCCAGTCTCTCTACACCAGGGCCATTATTTTTTTTTGTTATTTTTTTTTTGTTCATTTGCGGCTCAAACACGTCACGAAGTTGACAAGGCGCCACCCCCCTCCCCAAATCCCGGGAGTCAATCTCCTTTATAAAAATAATGAAGAAATTGAACCTTTATAATTGTGGTTCCACACTAGCTTTGTTGAGGTTGGGGGGGGGGGCATACGCAATAATATTGCCAGTGCAGCGTTCTTATTTAGACGTTGGGCAGACAAGTGAGATTCGCAACCAACACAAAATAATTTTTATTACATACGCTATGATGAGTGAGTCTGAAAATAACATCACAAAATAACGGACCTTCGTCAGCGAACCAACCGAAACAAAGAGAAGCACGAAAATAAAAATAAAACTTATCAGCAGTGTGAAGTCTAAGAATACATAGAAAAGAAAAATTTTCGACTTTCCGAATGACCGCAAATGAGCACAATATTAACTAACCGATTAAACGAAGCTCAAACCAGAAAACTATTCGACTCTCCGAATGACCGCAAATGAGCACAATATTAACCAACCGATAAAACGAAGCTCAAACCAGAAAAATAAACCAACATTTCCGGGTCAGCGCGTGACAGTTTGTTGACTGCGCATGACGCTTAGAGCTGTCACAAACAACAAAAATCCTCGGGTTCCAGACGAAGCAGGCGGCTTTAAAATTTATGTCATGTCATTAAGTTCACCGGACATCACCTTCTTCGGTTTCCGGTTGGTTTTTATTACCTACCAATTTGAGTGTATTGATTTTTCTATACTGTTTCAGATCTACATTCAGCTATAAGGGGCCGTTCATGAATGACGTCACGCACCTAGGGGGGAGGAGAGTACCCCATTTGTGACAACATGTTACGAGAGGGGGGGGGTAGTTGTTTAAAAGTAGTGACGTCACGTCTGAAAAAATCCTCTATTTTCAATCAAAATTTGCATTAAATCTTTGATTTAATTAGTACTATTTATTTTATGACATTTGACATGAATTCTCGCTGTTAAGATATTAAGAGTGCCGCCTAACACTAAATACAAACCAAAAATCACAATAAAGTGATTTGAAACATGCTCATTTTCAAATAGAAAATACCGCTTTTTTAGGGGGGGGGGGTCGGTCAACAGCTTTGTGACGTACTCTTGAATAGTTTTTGTTGACGAAATGTGACGAGAGGAGAGGGGTGGGGGTAAAAATCGGCGATTTATGGACGGCCGTTATTAACTCGTGCATTGTACGCGAATTTCAATCTATTGTACTACTATATATTTCAATAATTGTGATCTTATCATTAATGTAAAAGACATACTAATCAATGTATGGGACTGAAGTTACTGAGCTGAACGATTTCTGGTAGTTGAGTTACTAACAATTTGTGGACTAAGATATTCTTTAAGGATACATTTTTTTAAGCTAGCTGAAACAATAATAATTGAGCTTTACATTTTCTCTAATATCCGTATGCCGATGTCATCATGGCCATGCACCGTGTAATTGTTGTTCAGGACTGCAGGGCCTCTCAGCTTGTGATCCCTGGAGTGTCTGGGTCCTTGGGAATGTGTCAGTGTTATGTGTTAGGGTCTATGTGCCAGTGCCTATGTGTTAGTGTCTATGTGTCAGTGTCTATGTGTTAGTGTCTATGTGTCAGTGTCTATGTGTTAGTGCCTATGTATAAGAGTCTATGTTTTATAGTCTATGTGTCAGTGCCTATGTGTCAGTGCCTATGTTTTATAGTCTATGTGTCAGTGCCTATGTTTTATAGTCTATGTGTCAGTGCCTATGTTTTATAGTCTATGTGTCAGTGCCTATGTTTTAGTGCCTATGTGTCAGTGCCTATGTTTTATAGTCTATGTGTCAGTGCCTATGTTTTATAGTCTATGTGTCAGTGCCTATGTTTTATAGTCTATATGTCAGTGCCTATGTTTTATAGTCTATGTGTCAGTGCCTATGTTTTATAGTCTATGTGTCAGTGCCTATGTTTTATAGTCTATGTGTCAGTGCCTATGTTTTA
>MUZC01000233.1:590331-602893 GCA_002072015.1 Radix auricularia | reverse complement strand
ATCTTATAGTAATCTAATAGTAATCTTATAGTAATCTAATAGTAATCGTATAGTAATCTTATAGCAATCTAATAGTAATCTTTATAGTAAACTAATAGTAATCTTTATAGTAATCTAATAGTAATCTTATAGTAATCTAATAGTAATCTTATAGTAATCTAATAGTAATAATCTTATAGTAATCTAATAGTAATCTAATAGTAATCTTATAGTAATCTAATAGTAATCTTATAGAAATCTAATAGTGTAACCTTATAATTTGAGAAGAGTAACTGATGGAAAACGATTCAAACTTTCAATGATTGAATGAAAATTAATCTTTCAATCACTATTGAATAAATTCTTTTCTCATCTCCTTGTCGGGGCCGACAATCTCACGATTGAGAGTCACTGAATAGTATCTGGTCCTTTTCCACTTTTCCACAACCCCTCTCCACTTGAATATAAAATATCCGCTTAAATTTACTGTTCGGTCCGGCGTCAAATAATCAATACAACTAGAATGTCTAACCTTTGGCCTTTGACCTTTCCATTTGGTGGGCATTCTGCCAAGATAAGAACTATTTAAAAATGTCGCCCCCCCCCTTCCCCTTTTTTTCCTTATTCGCTCTTGAAATATTTTAAACCAACAATGCCAACAACTCACTTTTGCGGCAGTGATATAATATCATGGACCTCTATTTCAAAGTGTTCGTGTAGTCATTACTTACTCCTGCAATCTTATAATGATGGATAACGCCAAGCGACTGGGAGGCAGGGGCGCAGCGGTGCACCCGTGTTTCGTCCTTGACACCCCGTGGAATAACGCGGGTGCTGGTGTTTTTAAAATTAACAGAGAGAGAGAGAGGAAAACACTCAGATAGATTTAGAGGCGTCAAGAAGCATTAACTCTTGTCGGATCAGCGATGGTCACATTCATATAGAAACTCTATACACCGTCATAGTTATTTCAACAAGTACCCGATACACACTACAAGTAGATGGTCACATTCATATAGAAACTCTAAACAGAGTAATAGTTATTTCAACAAGTACCCAATCCACAGTAGAAGTAGATGGTCACATTCATATAGAAACTCTAAACACCGTCATAGTTATTTCAACAAGTACCCGATACACACTACAAGTAGATGGTCACATTCATATAGAAATTCTATACACCGTCATAGTTATTTCAACAAGTACCGGATACACGGTAGAAGTAGATGGTCTCATTCATATAGAAACTCTAAACACCGTCATAGTAATTTCAACAAGTACCGGATACACAGTAGAAGTAGATGGTCACATTCATATAGAAACTCTATACACCGTCATAGTTATTTCAACAAGTACCGGATACACGGTAGAAGTAGATGGTCACATTCATATAGAAACTCTATACACCGTCATAGTTATTTCAACAAGTACCGGATACACGGTAGAAGTAGATGGTCCCATTCATATAGAAACTCTAAACACCGTCATAGTAATTTCAACAAGTACCGGATACACAGTAGAAGTAGATGGTCACATTCATATAGAAACTCTAAACACCGTCATAGTAATTTCAACAAGTACCGGATACACAGTAGAAGCAGATGGTCACATTCATATAGAAACTCTATACACCGTCATAGTTATTTCAACAAGTACCGGATACACAGTACAAGCAGATGGTCACATTCATATAGAAACTCTAAACACCGTCATAGTTATTTCAACAAGTACCGGATACACAGTACAAGTAGATGGTCACATTCATATAGAAACTCTATACACCGTCATAGTTATTTCAACAGGTACCGGATACACAGTACAAGTAGATGGTCACATTCATATAGAAACTCTATACACCGTCATAGTTATTTCAACAAGTACCCGATACACAGTACAAGTAGAAGTAAGACACAGCGGACACATTTCAAATCAAACCCATACTCATAGTTGAGTTGTTATTTATACTCTAAGCATTGAAGAATCCAAGTAGATAACTATTTGTGATTTAAAAGAACCCGGCACAAGTCACCAAGTGACGGTGGGTGAACTTACCACTGACCACAAGAAGTTTTGGTTAAAACGAAGTATGTTGACCGTGACGTCACGGTCATTACCGGCGGCCATCTTTGTTGTCATTGCACGTTCTTTAAAAAGCTAAAATTAAAACTCTATAGCTATACCTAACCCAAACCCTAAAACTTTCCATTTTTGAAAATCCTTTTACTTTTAGAATTTATAGAACTCTCTTTTCCAGCAACCGGTAGCACCGTGACGTCACGGTCGACATACTTCGCTTCAGCCGAAGCTTTTACCGTGGAAAAAACAATAACATCTGACTAACTTGTCGAGGTTTGATTTTTAAATTTAAATCAAGTATACAAGGCAGGCGATCGCAACTACAATTTAAATAATAAGAACAGAGTGCAGCTTCACTGTGCAAGTTATTGCCCTCAGAGCGGTGGTAGAGTCTGTTTATCGCAAACGTACTTTTGTGAATGACCCCAGAGTATGATTACACAAGTTCAAAACAGGAAAAGGAGGATCAATAGTGGAATGTTTCATTTTGTTTTACATCAAAAGATTTATCCAAATTTTATGTTTTGTGTCGATATAAAATATTCATATCCTGCATCTTACTTTTTGTTGGCAGGCGCTACAGTGCACATGACAAATACCAGCCCCGTAGGCAATATAAGGACATTAAGTTAACACCGTCGCGAGCAAATTACCCAATCACACGACAACAGTACAATAGCAGTGCAAACTTAAGTTCAAGTCAATGGCCCCTACCCCCAGGGCACCACCTCAATAAATAAAGCACTGCAACAAACACATCAGATAATAAAATGGCATTGTCTGCCACTGGTCATTTGGCCCAGCCCCAGGGCACCAAAACATTCATTGTCACTGGTCATTTGGTCCAGCCCCAGGGCATTGCCTTACTGGCCATTAGGGTCAGCCCCAGGGCGCCAAAACATTGACTGTCACTGGGTTTGGCCCAAAACAATGAAGACGGCTCTGAATCTATCACTGTGCACTAAGACTAACATTACTAACGAGTAATGGTTATGTCCGTGTGTCACAGTTACCGGTGCTAGTCAATGTTCCCTCTAAGGTTTCATTGGTCCTTGTGCAAAGTAAAAAAAAAAAAAAGCGTATGTGCAAAGCATCCATGTTTATGCAATATATTTTTTTAATACAAAATTTGCTGCGCGGTAAATCTAAACTGCTGGGAACATAGGTGCTAGCCCCTGGGCACGTACAGACCCCACAACTGTTTAACATAAAGAAAAAACACAAGCCCATGAAGTCATGTTCAAGAAAACCAGATTTATTTACATGGAAATCACATGGTAAAGAAGCTGGTAGAACATACACATCTTTGATATGGTGTGTACATTGGAACCAGTCCCTACAAACATTACAGTCAAAGCAAACTTCCTAACCCATCACTTCATACTTCATATATACACTACAGTCAATGTATACTTCCCTTACTAAATACATAGTAAGTGTATACTTCTGAACAAGTCCCTACAAACAATACAGTCAAAGCATACTTCCTAACCCACCCCTTTATACACTACAGTCAATGTATACTTCCCTATACTAAATGCATAGTAAGTGTATACTTCCGAAACCAGTCCCTACATAATATTACAGTCAATGTGCTTCCGAAGCTATGCCTGCATGCATACAGTAAGATGTAATATACTTATACTTCGTATCAGTATCAGTGCCTGCCTTATTACAATAAAAAGCCAATCAGAGGTGCCTTGCCCAAAATACCCCCATTTACACTTTGATAAACCTTTTACCACACTCTAGTCTAGTCACAGGCTACATCAACACATATCAGCTTGTGAAATAAAGGAGTAAAAATCATCGTTCATTACATTTACAGATAATACATGGCTAATAGTCAATACATGGCATACGATCAAAACATTTGATGTATTTAATTTAAGCCAGCGAGAATTTAAAGCAAGATATTGATATAAAATATAATTATAATGCAGGTTTTGTTGTTGGGGACCATTGATGTGGCTATACATGTTGGTTAAAATGTAGAGAATATTTATCTATGCTATAACTGTAGCTGTAATTGCATATAAAATTGACACATGATGCACAAGGGTAAAATAGTTTTTAAAAATGTGTTGAAATTAAGTTTATAGCTATTACTAAGATAAACAAGATTTCTGATTTTTAAGTATCTTTTAATTATTTACTTTTATTTTGTTTGATATATTTTTTAAAACTTGTTTTTAATTATTTTTTTAAAAAACTTACGCAGTCACAGTAATCTTTAAAAATAATAACCAATTTCATAGAAATATATTTGTGCACAGCAGAAGACAACACAGTTTACTCCACAATAGAACAATTTTGTTTACATTTAAAAAAAAAACATTTACAAAAGTTCTCAGCTGTAAAAAAATACTTTGGTTTCTTGTATGGTACAATATTTAACAGACATCTTTTTTCATGAAACATTAATTACAAGAGAAAAATAATTGATAATAGCCATTTTCCAGTCCAGATTTAACTAAACTCACCAATCCCTCCACGAAATCAAATATTTACTTGAATAATTACTAGCTGAATAAAAAGCATCTTTTTAGAAAATTATTATTTTAAATAAAAAATATAAAAAAAACAAATCGTTAAAAACTAAAGAGAATTAAGGCTAATCAGAGAAGAATTCAGTTATGCCTGGCGTTTCTTTTTTCTTTTAAGAGACCTAACCACTAACCATATGAAGATGTAATATATTATAATATAATATGATCTAAGAAATTTTTACAATTTGAAGGCTATTACGACTACTTGTACTAATCTTTTAAACTAAAAAAAAAATGTATTGTATGTGCAAACCACAACGCAGTTGATGACAGTGAGCAGTCAGTGTTATTATAAACATAAAGGAAAAGTTTCAGGATCAGGTCAACTTAAACTGAGCTGAGAAGGGATTCATGGATACTGAAGAGATTTAAAACCAGAACAAGTGGAAAAACTTGATGAATGCACTGGCAGACATCCTAAAATATTCAGTAAAAACTTTTTAAAAAAATAACTTGAAAGTAGTAGTATTAGCACTACTCTTCATCAGGAAATCTTAAAGCTACTTTAAATTCTTCAGAAAACAAAAGTTTACGGTACGGTTACATTAAAAAAACGTTATGAAAGTCATAGATGGTTAAAACCCATTTGGTAAAGGATTCTGAAAATAGTTTAACTCACATTGTTATTTCACTTCAAGATAAGACCATTCCAGTTGGTCAAAGCCAAAGAACTTTATCTTTATTGACAGGCTCAGAGTCAAAGGCTTAAATTGTAATTGTCAAATTTATATTTTATTTTTTATTCCAATGTTTTTAAGACATGGTGGTACCGACAATAAAATCGCGTGTCCTCAACTAACAATGGATTATGGTCCCTTCTGGCTTTCAATAGGAGTTCAATTAAAATATATTTTAAATTTGTTATATTTTTGTTACTGCAACTGCAATAAATGCAATAAGTCATGTTCACCTAAGTATTGATAAGAGGTAGTTTGTTGACTTGAAATTAGGATTTAGAAAGACAACGGTCAAGTCATGTTTGTCATGCCTATTGACTCTAGTGTATTTTTAAAGGCAGCGTCAATAAAAGATAACCTTACGATTAAATAAACCTATAATGAGACACAAAGACTGGCAACTTTTACACTGAAATACCAAGACTAGTGTCTAGTGTAAAATTAAAGTGTCAATGACTTTAAATGTAGGATTGGAAACCTGTATTTATTAATATATTAGTATTAATTTAAGTCAGTGGGTAACAAGATTTTGTGAACTCATAAACATTCATAATGTTCAATGCTTCAGCCCTTAAATAAACAATGTATTTAGTTC
Organism: Radix auricularia; assembly: GCA_002072015.1. Classification (NCBI taxonomy): domain Eukaryota; kingdom Metazoa; phylum Mollusca; class Gastropoda; family Lymnaeidae; genus Radix; species Radix auricularia. Next base: position 597,017 of record MUZC01000233.1, on the reverse strand, counting down.
TCCCAATGGATTGGTCTTAAAAAAGAATAAATCAATTTTACATTTTTATATGATAGACTAGTAGAATTCCATTGGTACAATTTTTAAGGAACTTTTTATAGTTATAGTCAATAGAAAATGTAATAAAAGTTAGAAATTAGGTGCAGTTTCTTTATAATTCACTTTACTTAGTTACTTCAGTTAATTATAAATGGATTTTTAAGAGTTTAAACAATATTACTACAGTCCATTACAAGAAGCCTACTTTTGTGTCTGATAAAGGGTGTCATTCAATTTCAAGTTTTGTTTTAGCAGCACATTACTACTAACTTTTATTCTTTTAACCTTGAAGGCGAATTTGTAAAAAAGCAAATTTCACAAATTTAATGTCTTCTCAGATATTTAAAAGTTTAATCAAGTCTATCAAAGTTCTGCCACACAAAATAATATGAATATTTCATAAATGACATAATTTTTATTCATCATTTTTATTTTCAAATATTTGCATAACAGACAACATCTGTGAAGAAAATGTTCACATAAAATAACTCTAACTTATAAAACTTAACTTATCATACATATGCATGTCAGGGATCCTGTATAAAGTGAACAAAGCAAGTAATAGCATTTGACTGACTGCATCAAAACCATACAAGGCTAATGAATGGGCACGACATATCATTATAGTTATGGCTCAGTATATGAATATAATATGATATTCAGTATCTTCATAAAACATAAAACAAATTCCACTGGTAAAAATGCCTAGCTTTAAAAACTAGGGGAAAATAAGGAAAAAAGTTTAATCTCTTTACTAAAACTCAAACTAGGTAGGCCTATTGCGAAGCAATGATTATCACTTAACAAGCCAATAAATTAAAAGTAGATAACAACTTTTAAGCAGTACAACAAACATTATTTTTTTTTTAAATAAATTTTTTAACTTGAAAAGTGAACATTTCTGATTCTGCATTGAATTTGAATGAGAGTTTGAACAATATTTTTAAAAAGATTGAAAATAACATGATTTGCCTCTTGCATTTAAATGTCACATTATCTCATCAGTTTTTAAAGTAAAAAAATTAATACAACAACTATTCACCAACTTGCAACTGAGTTGTAAGACAACAAGGCCTACAAACAGTGTAGTCTGGTGAAGAAAATTCCTGGTCAATACAATTGTGAACAATCACAACATCATAATTATCAAAGGATAAAGAAAAGAGGAGGGTCCCAACTACACAACATATATCAAGCCATGGAAAATTACAAAATAATGCACGTGATTTTATTTTTAAAGCTGCCTTGTTGAAACTAAATGTGGCATGTACCATGGAATCAACAAAAAATTATGCATTCCCCTCTAATAATCGAAGCAGTCCGTCCATATACTTTGATTTTGATGAACAGTTCAATTTCAATGTATACACAATGTTTTAATTAAAAGCTAGAAATTTAAAATAAAGAAGTTGCAACATCGCTTGTACTTGATTTGTATTGCAGTAAATTGCATGCACCACTCAACTTCGTCGGTGTCGTCATGTGGGGGGAGTACGGAGAAGAAAAACAAACCATGGGTACCAAAAATGGGTGGATGGGTTAGGGCACGTACAAATATTAATTGATAAAGTTACAAACTTAATTTAAATTTATTAGTAATGACTAATTTATGATAAATTAGTACTTAAATTAAATAAGTAGAACCGTAGTCATAACACAGTGGTCAGTGCCTTGGCCTAAGTCAAAATAATTTTCTTTTAAAATTTTGATAAATATGCAAATTAATAACAGGCTTCTGAATCAATGTTGAAAATGCTCATACTTTATGGCTATTACAAAAGCACCAAGTTAATAAATGAGTTACTTTATGATACTTTATCTTTTTAAGAGTGGCGTAAAAAAGGAAAGGCTTTTCATTTTTTATCCCTGACAATTAGTAAGAAGTATATTATAATTAAGGTTGTAAAATAAAGAGCACACTACTAGTAGTACTAGTACTAGTTACTACGCCGTACCGAGTACGAGTGAAGTGTAAATTTTGATGTATTGAGGTTGGAAGATGGTTTTATTTGTAAAAGTAAAAGGACAGATAGGCCCTAATCTTATTTCTTTTATGATAGGTATGTTGCTTCCACAATTTTAGAAGCGCCAAGCCGTGCAAAAAATGTGGATCTACCGCCGGGGTTCGGGAAAAGCCTGGCAAAGCCAAAAATATCATGGCAGCTCCAAACGTTGTCAACAACTTGTGACCTGGTTAAAAGGCAGATCTGACATATCTACGGTTCCACATTTGTATCAGAACATAAATTTACGTATTGTTTTACATTAGCAAGGGGAAAATCAAGACCCTAAAAAATTCATGCCCTAAATTAATTTAGTTGAAATTACTTTAAAAATAAAAGACATAAATTTAAAAGTTATTTTAAATAATATAGCAAAGAATATATAATATTAACTGAAAATAAATGTCAACAGCACACATTTTTTTCACTACAGAATTACAATGTTTAATACCAATCTCTTCCTTACAAAAAAAGAATCAGATGATCAATTAATTCCATAAAGTAGCACATGGTCAATACATTCCATAAAGTAGCACACCAACTCCAATAGGAAAAATTGACTGCAACCAGCCAAAAGCAATATCAGTAAGTTTTCGCATGTATTTTGGTTTCAAAACACAATTGGTAAACGCTGATTACTTTACTGGCACAGAGTCGGTAAACCTCCAGAAAAGTTTGGATGGTCAAGAAAAACTTAAAATGCATGTTTTAAAAAGCAACATTACAATTATATGACACGGCTACACTGTTTGAGGACAAAGTTGAGACTAGGATTCTGCCTAGCACTGGCCACATATAGGTTCCTTGACACTGAAGGTATCAGACAGGGGCCTGATGAAATGATAGTCGTTAGCTTTGCAGTAAGGACATATAATCATGCGGCTGTACTGGCTGTAGAAATCAAGGCCTATGGACACATCTATGACGGCTCGGCGACAGTGCTTACATGTTAATCGTTTCTGGCAACAAGGCATGGCAGCAAAGATATCGTAGGTGTACATGGTACCCACCACAAAAGATGTACCGTCCCAGAGCGTCTTGCAAGCAGAGCACTTGGCTTCACACGCACCTTCCAGGCAGCCAATACAAACTGCGTTCAGAAACTGGATCCTTCCTTCCCATATCACCTGGACTACGTGCTGATCGTACGCTTGTGGGGAAAGAAACATGGTGCCGTCAACCAAAGGAAACCGATCAAAAACAGGCAGCTGAGCTTTGCACAAAACACAGCGCAAAGCTGTCATGCGCTTGTTGGTTAAGTTGCTGAGGACAAAGTTACGAGTTTCTTCATCCTCCTGAACGTCTTCTATGTGTATGTTGTAAGGGTTTCGCTTGTACCGGGGTAGGGCATTGAAAGCAGACAAGTCTCGGCGATGTCGGAAGAAGCCTCCTTGGTTTGGGTCAAATGCTTCTGGCTTTTTCCCCTTAAAAAATATGTTACCAATGACCGGAGAACTGGACAGTGGTGACATGGAACCCGCAGAGCTCGGTATGCTTCCACTGCTGCTGGCTTGACTGCCAACGCTTCCAGTGCTGCTGACGCTGTTGGTGCGCATACGTAGTGCATTGCTCGGTAACATTAAGGGGTTGTTTGTGTAGGCGAGATTGCTGATGCTGTGGTGTGCACTGTTATCAAGTATTTCCAGATCGGTACCAAATTCGTTTTGATTGCTACTATTGTTTCTACTCCGTTCCTTATTAGGCACGTTTCCACCGGGGTTGTTGTTGATGGTGTTGTCGCTACCGCGACGCTTATTGTTGGTGGTAGTGCAAACCGGTTCTTTCTTCAGTAATTTTGTAGCGTTGTCTACATGTTGAGAAGGTTGTTGTATATGGCTGTGGTTGTCCACGAGATGATTATGTAGCGGTTGATGATTAGTGTTGGAGTTATGGCCTGCTTTATGATTTGTACTCACCACAGGCATGGGTTTATCGTTTTTCTTCTTGTTCTTACGCACTTTCTTGGCATTTTCATTAAACGGAGCAGGGAAATAATCCAAATCCTTTCGTAAATGCCCACGGCCACATTTACAATCACATGCTTTATAAGCTAGATCGTAGCCCTTCTTGGTCCAAAGGTTTTGTAATCTTTGCTTTTCGCTCCAACTTCTTGCGCGACCGCAAGATCTCAGGAAAGAAAGAACAGATTTTTCCCATTCAATGAAACAAAACTTATGCATCCAATTTCCTTCGGTGCAAGCATCATTGTTGCATACAACTCTAACAGCATCTTCTGGTTCGTTAGGATCAATCGGATCATCATTACAACCAGCAGGAACACAACAATTTTGGAGACGAGCAACACCGTTTTCACCGTTCTGATGATTTTGGTGTTCCATACGCTGGTTGTTTACAAGTTGATTTCCGTTTTGAATGTTATTTGGAGCTTCTTCGTGGCCGATACGGTGGCCTTTTTGATGCTTTAGATTAGGCATTGTACTTTGAAATAATAATTCCAAAAATTATACAAAGTCAATTACAAATTCACAGTTTGTAGCAATATTTTCTTCTCTCTGTGCATAACACAATGCCGGTTCGACTGGAGACGTGAGTGTTTTGATTCCGCGTAGAGGAGGTGTGTCAGTCGGGGTTTTGTTGGGGGAAATGTAAGCGTGGCTGTGATTGGCTGTTAGGTACCGTGCCTGTCGGCGGTGCATTCGATTGGTGAAATTGCCATGACCTTGTAAACTCATTCTGGTTTATGTTAATGAGGTGTTTACATCGCAAGGGTTTCTAGGTCGAGGTCTTGTACCTTGCTTGCCGGCCGGTGAAATAAAAAGAAAAACAACAGAACCTTTCTTCTTCTTCCAATAGTCACTAAGCCTTTATGAGGCAGGCTAAAAATATTGCTCGGCAACTATAAACTGAAACATATAATACGAAGAGTACTGGAAGCTGTAAGATGAAATTCTAAGGCATCTGAATGTTACAGACATAATTAAGTTAAAGTTTCGTTCAATTTGTATTACTATTACTAATTACTATTACTTGAGTAAGCCTAGCCAAGCACTGTTCAAGCACTAAGCACGTATTCTAATTCTATTTTTAGAGAAAAATATGTTGGAACAAATGTTAAAAATGCATTGTATTGGACAGGAAGCTGCACAATCATCTATGAGGTTGCCTCAAGTGGCGTCCATAGCAAGCTCATGATTCGTTGTAGAAAACAGTGTAACAATGCCACTCCATACTTTTAGTGGCATATAATTCGTGTTGAACTCTTGAGCTCTCTGTCTCTCATGCACGCTCTCACTCTTTCTTGTCTCTCTAACTTCCTCGCTTCCACCAATATGTCACGCACTCAATTTTCTGCTAATCTATATCTATGCATGAAACTATTTTAAAAGTAAATATTCTAGAAAATACAGACATTTTTTAAAAAGTCCTAACGACTTTATCTTAATTAAATCTTACTTCAATTTATTTTTCGGTGCAGATTTTGTGCTCGTTTCAGTTTTATGTTTATTCTTTATTTTAACTATTTTAAATTTATTTTTTTATAGTATATATCATTTTTGAAAAATGGATTGTCCTTGTAAGTTTTATAGGAAAGACAGGAAGAATGAATTAATCATAAATGTTTTCCCTTATACTTATGGTGCACCATACAGGCTGCAATCCGCAACTGTCGTACCGTACCCTTATAATACTTACATCGTGCCCCAACAAATGACAAACCTTTATTTTTCTAATATTCCTAAATTATTTGTTATTGTCGAATGGTAGTGGCGTTGGGTTAAGAGTAATATTTGTACATTTAAGGGTTCCTAGCTACACAGTTGTTTCTCTTTTCAACCAAGGAGGTCAACTAATTCTTTCCCTGAGATAGCGATATGGTTTCGCAACCATGGTAAGGTACCTTCTCTAAAATTTAAAAAAAAATGTGCTGCCTTTTTTTCACCCAAGATACAAGAGAAAGCGTGGACACATATTAATTTCAATCAAACCTGGCATCATATGAGCATATACTTTTAAGAAATCAGGATGCAGGCTGGTAACGATATATGTGTTTTTTTTTCTTCTAAAAATCTGTTTGCTTTATTTCTCAAGATGAAAATGTTTTTGGAGTGGATGGTTCACTGAGATAGGGAAGTAATTCTTGCATTAAATTCCTTTTGAGCCAATATTTTTTTTTCTTGTTGTTGTTGTTGTCTTTGCAAAAATACATTTTTTTTTCTTATACTTACAAAGCTATAGTTTTCCTCCAAAATGATTGATTTTTGTTTTCATTAATTTAGCTCATAAAGTTAATAAAATTTGGAAAGGGTGCGAAAAAAAATAGATTAAAGTTTAAAGTATTTTTTCATATCTTAAATGCTGAATATTGTATGGTCCCTTACTTCAAATTAGATATCTAATTAAAAGATGTTTACAGACCTAGGAGTCTTAAAGTTTTTGTTACCGTGTGCCTCTGGTCTATGTGATGTTCAACATTATTGTTGAGAACCTCTGGTCTATGTGATGTTCAACATTGTTGATAACCTCTGGTCTATGTGATGTTCAACATTGTTGAGAACCTCTGGTCTATGTGATGTTCAACATTGTTGAGAACCTCTGGTCTATGTGATGTTCAACATTGTTGTTCAAGTGAAGCAAGGACAAAAGACGACGGGATGAATGGGGTGGAGGGGGAGTGGGGCATGG
>MUZC01000233.1:579805-590138 GCA_002072015.1 Radix auricularia | reverse complement strand
TGGGGGGGGGGGTAATTAAAAAAAGTCGAGAGGTCAACACGGATGGGGACAAACACTAATGGCAGACGTTCTCTAGGGAGCATTGGGGTGGGGGGACAAGGCCGGTAAACGGCACGTGCAGGGTCCCACATAGGACAATTCCAAACAGTTGCGTTTTACACCCAAGGGGGAAAGGAGGGGATTTAAGACTTAAAGAAAACGTCGTTGTGCTATGACATTAAATTATTATTTTTTTCATTTTAAAATTTTCTTTTAAGGAGAGTTGTACTCACCACTAAACAAAAAGAGTTTTATTATTTAATATAAGAGTTTATTTGAATAGCAGGCGATTGTAAAATCTGTCGAATTCAATTTGAATCGCAAATTCATTTGATTTTTAAAATAAATTAATTATTTTTTAGGGAGATGGGGCAACAAGCAATTATTTAAGGTGACAGATATATCAACATCACCATCACTGACTTGGTAGGACTTTAACTTTGTTTATCGTTTATGTTGATGATGGCAACAGTGTCAATGGAAAACCTGTAGATCTAGTATAAATCGCTATCAGTTTTAAAATTGATTAAAGTACAAAGTAAACGTGCAACTAATAGTATGATTTGTGAATGTGTAAACATAACATAGTGTGATAATGTTTATTGTTTGATTGTCTCAAATCAGCTCGACTGTACAGTTAGTTTGTGCTTTAGTGCTGGAGAGGACAGCATTCGAACACGAAATGTAACTAAATTTTTATATTGCATTACAATTAGGGCTGCGAAAATTAACGATTAATTAATCGATTAATTTTTTTAAAATTTTAATTGATTATAATTATTTTACTTGATTAAATAGTTTGAGAAAATAAATCTATTTTTTTTTCAAATAATAATTTTATAATAATAAAATAAATTAAATAAATAATAAAATATAATATAATAAAAGCCCAGGTCACTCATTCTGTCTCATTCCATAACGCTGAGGGACAAAGTACAACATTCCATATCAGTTAAAAAAGAAAGGTATCATTTTGGTTTCGAAATTAACAGAGAGTGGTGTTTCTCGCCGGAAAATATTATATGACGTCATTGTTTAAGCTTATATTTTAATTTTGGAAAAGGGAACGATGTAAAAAGAAAGCTGCTTCGAACGCATGAAATAACATTCACGTAGTCGTAAGTTACTTTGTTTTTTGAAAAGAGGATTGGCTACTAGAAGCCACAACTGACACAGACACGGCAATAACCAAAGTAGTTTCAAGAATAAAGACATTTTGGAAAAGGGAACGATGTAAAAAAAAGACGTTAATAGTTTGGCTGATTATATAGATTGGAATATTACCCACAAATAAGTGGGCTTTTGACAAAAAGTGGGTGCCTAGGCGCCACGGCGTCCGAACACAACCTAGTAATGTATATATTTATTACTTACAAACTTTTCAATCGCATTATTACTATTTATTTATATTTAGACGTGTACTTATCGGCTCTAAAGATCAGATAAACCGTGATGAAAGTTTGCCTTAATCGCTACAACATGATCGTTCCGCCTCGATTGTGACAACATGACCCTTTGACTGCTACAACCTTTCCACTTTGACTGCGATAACATGACCTTTCCACTTTGACTGCGACAACATGACCTTTCCACTTTGACTGCGACAACATGGCCTTTCCACTTTGACTGCGACAACATGACCTTTCCACTTTGACTGCGACAACATGGCCTTTTGACCTTGACTGGTACAACATGACCTTTTCAATTTGACTGCTACAACATGACCTTTCCACCTAGACTGTGACAACATGACCTTTCCACCTTGAATGCTACAAAATGACCTTTCCATCTTGATTTCTACTACATGATCTTTCCACCTTAATGCTACAATATGGTCTTTACATCTTGACTATCACAGCATGACCCTTCCACCTTGACTAATGCATCATCAACATCCCGTATCTTCCACAAACAAACACCATTCAAGTAGCCTACAAATACCCTTATTAAAAAGACACCGTTCCTTCAATATACACTATTTATGTTTTTATGTTTAACACAAACAAACACAGTTTTTATGTCCAAATTACTTTTACCCCAAATCGCCTAACTCCTTTTCAAGGTCAAACTTTCCGAGAAAACAAAAAAATTCGGGGCTGACAATTCTCATAGATTGTTTTTTTTTTTTTAAACAGGTAATGTTTGTTTTTTAAACAGGTATTGTTTTTTTTTTAAACAGGATTGTTTTTGTTTTTTTTTAAACAGGTATTGTTTTTTTTAAAACAGGTATTGTTTTTTTTAAAACAGGTATTGTTTTTGTTCTTTTTTAACAGGTATTGTTTTTGTTTTTTTAAAACAGGTATTGTTTTTTTTAAACAGGTCTTGTTTTTGTTTTTTTTAACAGGATTGTTTTTGTTTTTAAAGTATACCCCCGCTGTCAATGAAAGATTTCATTGTTAACACTTTTATCTGTTGAACTTTTATGGAGTCGAATACGCTAAGTTAAAGGGTAATTATCGATGCCAGTACTGTCACCGTTCATCCAGCTTGACTGATGAAATGAATGAATTTAGAAGTACGAGTATTATGTATCTTTCATAACGATTCCAACTAACTTAGAAAGACAATACATTATATGCCTTCCAATAATATACAAAATGTATATTAATAATTGACTTGATGACTTGAAGCAAAAGACGAGGGGTTCGAAGGTCAGAGTTCAAGGACTGCACCTGCACGTGTCAGGCGATGATGACTCGCCCAACGACCTTGACCAAAAACTACAAAGCAGGTTCTGTTCTTGGTCCTTTCTTCCCAAGCATGTCAGGGTCAGGATGACCGTGCACTGAGCCGTGACTAATGCCGGAACCTGGAATCTGACGTTGGTCGCGTGCCACACAGGGGCCGGGGTGGGGGGGAGAACGGTGGAATCGAAGGGAGTAAAGAGACTATAATACTGTCTTTTTTAAAGAATATAATTAGAAGGATAAGAATCGGTATCGGTTTAATTCAATAAGTTATCATACGCTTTAGAAGAATTGCACTTATCATCAGCATCATAAATTATAGGCTAAAGTCTAAAGTACATTAAATAACTGATTATTATCTAATTAAACTTCAAACTGATTTTATTTCGATGCAATAATGGACGTAAAAAATGCAAATTATAAAGGTAAACAAAAGTTATCATTGTGTGTAGCCCATGTAGCAACCCTGCTGATCGGTAACTTCAAGTAACTTCCTGTCTTAATCATAGTTGTAAAATAATAATTATAATTATAATAATGATAATACAAGTAAGAAAGAAAACTATAATGAAGTATTTAATGGCTTTTTGACTGGGGAAGCGAACTGAAACTGCAGTTAGGCAATGGGATGGTATCATGAAACTGAGAATCAGTGTGGGTACCCAGTTAGGCAATGGGATGGTATCATGAAACTGAGAATCAGTGTGGGTATCCAGTTAGGCAATGGGATGTTATCATGAAACTGAGAATCAGTGTGGGTACCCAGTTAGGCAATGGGATGGTATCATGAAACTGAGAATCAGTGTGGGTACCCAGTTAGGCAATGGGATGGTATCATGAAACTGAGAATCAGTGTGGGTACCCAGTTAGGCAATGGGATGGTATCATCAGTATGGGTACCCAGTTAGGCAATGGGATGTTATGAGTATGGGTACCCAGTTAGGCAATGGGTGGTATCAGTATGGGTACCCAGTGAGGCAATGGGATGGTATCAGTATGGGTACCCAGTTAGGCAATGGGATGGTATCAGTATGGGTACCCAGTTAGGCAATGGGTGGTATCAGTATGGGTACCCAGTTAGGCAATGGGTGGTATCATCAGTATGGGTACCCAATTAGGCAATGGGATGTTATGAGTATGGGTACCCAGTTAGGCAATGGGTGGTATCATCAGTATGTGTACCAAATAAACAATAAATCATTTCCACAATCATAGCCATTCTCTCATTTCACCCACCCCACTCCCTAAAAAGGCAAAGCACCAGCAGTTCCCCACAGACCAATGAGTCAGTTCCGACGCTACCATTATTTCTCAGCGTCTCTGACCCACATTTGTCAGGGGTCAGCAATATAAATTTTTATTTTCTAAAATTCACTTACTTTTTTGTATAATTCTTCGTCGGTCGTAAGTTCGAACAGATTGGTATATATTTATTTATTATTTATTTACTATTTTTCTCCCACGAAGTACTTTAAAAAGTGAGGAAGTCTTTAAAAAATATTTGTGTATTAAAAAAATATAATAAAAAATTACTTAATAAAATAATATATTGAAACCAAAACAGCAAAATATAGATGATTGATTTTGTTATTTATTTTCATCCACTATATAGATTGTATTTGGTTAGTTGGTGTTAAAGGGTCGGTTGGTGTTATGGGGTTGGTTGGTGTTATGGGGTTGGTTGGTGTTATGGGGTTGGTTGGTGTTATGTGGTTGGTTGGTGTCATGTGGTTGAGTGGTGTCATGTGGTTGAGTGGTGTGTGATTGTTAGGTGAGGGATATCTGGTGGGTATGTAGTTTGTATGTGGAGGAAAGTTAACTATAACAATAATCATAAACAAAAGTTTGTGAAAGTTAAGTGTGAGACTAATATATAGTAAACAATACAATAAACTATAGACGAAACCGTGTAGATAGACTATGGAATAAATATAAACTTACATTACTAACAATAAACTTTTGACGAAAGTAGTTAGTTGACCAGACTATGGAAAGTTAAAATAACACCAGGGACATCCAAACTTTTTGCTTTGAGGGCCGCATGCCATGAAGTAAAGATATGCTGGGGGGGGGGGGGGGGGGGGTAAGATGTTAAACAAAAGAATTGTATACGTTGAGAAGTTTTTATTTGAAAATGTCAATGTCAAGGGTGATTGCTGAGACATTGTCTGTAGTAAATGGGTGACGTCGGGCTCAGTTTCACTGGTGTGATACGTATGATATCACGCAGGTGAGAGCCATGCACCTAGTCTCCTCACACGGTACTTGTTAAATTGTATAACAGAGAATGTCTGATCAGTGATCACACTATGTATGTCGTGGAGCCAAACAAGCTAAGGATTTTCGAAGCAAATGTTTGAATCTCTTGGAATCTGTCTTTATCCATCTGACGGTAAAAGTAAAAGTCAGTGAGAGAAAGATGTTGTCCAACATCATCAGAGGGCCACAGAAAAAAAATTACAAAAAATACCCCCCCCCCCCAAAAAAAAAAAGTGAAAAACAAAAAAGATTTCTTTTAGCAAATAAAATAAGGCTGCATAAAGTTTATATAAAAAAAAATAATAAAATACAAAATACACAAACAAATTGTGTAATGAAAATAATATAATGAAATAAATTTAAATTTAAGCTTTATTATTTAATTATTTCAATAGTAAACGTTTTGGCTAATGCCTTCATCAGTACAGTTAACATACAGTACTTATATATCTATGAAAACTATATTTAAATTATGAAGACATACTATATCAAGAAAAATAGTTACGCAAAGATAAAAGGTAAAGAAAAACACCAACAAATAAACAGTAACATAGAAGAAAAGAAAAAGGAGGATATCGAAAGTTCCAGTAAAAACCACAACGGGAAAAAATTCTAAAGTTAGGTAAAATTGTTTTTAAAAATTGAAGCAGAACAAAAGAAACGAATAACTATGTTCCCCTTGTTTAGTCTTTATAAATCTCATTCTCAAGTAATTGTTCAACAATAAACGTCATCGATTTTTGTTGACGTACTCAAAATAGCACAAAATTTCCACTTTTCTACAATGTCGTTACAGAAATAATACGTCAGTCAATTAATTATTTAAGACGACCGTGGGCCAGTTGCGCGGGTCGTGTTTAGCCCGCGGGTCGGTCTTTGGACAACCCTTGTTAACAGGGAAAGCAATGCAATTAACAATTGACAAAATTCAACTGTTAAGCTTACAGGGTGACCCAAATAAACAGCGTGTTAATTTAGAGCTGAAAAAACTGTGTTTTCGAGATAAATGTGTTTATTTAAGAGAAAAATATATTTATTATCCCCAAAATGTTTCTCTATAATTATAATTATTTTCCTCCTCAAAACTCCCACCGCAACCCCAGGTTCAAGGTAACCCCCACCTTCAAGTTCAAGGTTGGAGGAATCATTAATTTACCTCTCTGAGAGCAGCATTTTATGGGACAGTTGTTACACCCAAAGTTCGAGAAAAGTAAACAGCGCTTCAAAGAAATTGTTTGAATAAAAACAATTCCTTTCTGTTCCATTAATTTTAATAATCGTTTTTTATTAGGTCGTCTACAGCTAAAATTTTAAAACGAGGCAATTTCACACAAGGGGTCGCCTTTATATTACACTACACATATTATATTTTAAATAATCTGTAGCGCTCCCAACCCCTGCAAGCAGTTGGGCATGTTAAATTGTGTCAAGGTTTGTGTTGAATTTTATTATCTTTTTTTTTAAATCTAAAGACAAAAATGGGAAGAAAATCTGTTGGATAAAGTGGCAGGCCTCTGGCTTATTGTCCACCAATCCTGTTACACTGATTGATGTTTATGTTGCAGAGTTCAAGGTTGAATGAAGAGAGTATTGATGCAATTCAAATCTTCCACAACACCGAATCGTAAAAAGGGTTAAATGCAATGGGGTTGGGGGTGACGTAAAAAAGGATGCAATGTAATGGGGTTGGGGGTGACGTAAAAATGATGTAATGAAATGGGGTTGGGGGTGACTTAAAAAAGGATGTAATGTAATGGAGTTGGGGTTGACGTAAAAAGGATGTAATGTAATGGAGTTGGGGTTGACGTAAAAAGGATGTAATGTAATGGAGTTGAGGTTGACGTAAAAAAGATGTAATGTAATGGAGTTGGGGTTGACGTAAAAAGGATGTAATGTAATGGAGTTGGGATGGACGTAAAAAGGATGTAATGTAATGGAGTTGGGGTTGACGTAAAAAGGATGTAATGTAATGGAGTTGGGGTTGACGTAAAAAGGATGTAATGTAATGGGGTTGGGGTTGACGTAAAAAGGATGTAGTGTAATGGAGTTGGGGTTGACGTAAAAAGGATGTATTGTAATGGAGTTGGGGTTGACGTAAAAAATTACTCCGAGACAAGGCGTAGATGTTTGCTTTAATTAATTTACAAACTGATGAAGTGAATCGTTGAAGACGTTGTTGGTCCATCGAAAACATGAAGTCCATTTATTTGTTTTCTGTAGTCATGGTCGTGCGTTGTGAGATGTGCAGTTAGGGTGAAGGGGAAAATCTGAAAGTTTGTGAGATGGTGTAGCTGGGAGGAGGCAGATGGGGTGATTTAAATATAGTTAATGGCGGGGTGCATTTTACTCACAGGGATGTGGAGAAGTTTGCTGCAATAGGTGGTTAACAATCGGGGCCTGTTCCTTATATTCAGTGCAATACATTTTACAATTCATAACTCGACCCTTGCTTTAGTTCATTCTTAAGAGCAGTTTTTATACCAAAAATAAAATTACAAAATTATTAAAGAAATTTTGATTTAAAAAAAAAAGATATGAACCAGGTAAACAAAGGCACTGTCAACTTTTAAAACTCAGATTAAAATGCAAGACTATACATAAACCGTGGTTAAGCGTAGGACGCTATGATCTTCTGAGAAGCGTCTGTAAAATTTAATACCATTTAAGTATAATTAGGTGTATTGCCCAGGAGTCGTACCTCCTATGCTATGTATTCAATATAACTCTATCAAGTGCAAAAACTGGTGACCTAGTTGCGACATCTATTAGTTGTTGAAATCCAAAGAAATTTATTCAACCGTGACCAAGAACCGTTAGTCAAACTTGAGACGTTGTTTCTGTTTTGTTTTATTTTAAAGATGTTTAAAATAACAATTTGTTACCCATTTTTTTTTTTATAGTTGAGTAAATTTAACGTGCTGTGGAGGCCCTCATGGCCTTATGCCTAATATACAAGTACAAGTTATAATATAAAATGTAAACGTTGTTTTCAGTTGTGCAGCGATGGGCAAACTCCCCAGCTCATCCACAAACGAATCTTTTACTATAAATCCCAAACGTATTTTGTTCCCACTTGTCTAGTAGTGCAAGATCAAGGTCTCATGTTAGTCTTGAAGTCGCCACTCACAAAGGGATGTGGTGGCCGAGAGGTAGCGCTCTCGACTGTCATACCGATGGTCACGGGTTCGAATCCACACGAAGGTGAGGATTTGTTCTCGCGGCTTGAGGAGTCCCCGAGTCACCCAGCTCCGAATGGGTACCTAACTAGACAATAGTTAGGCGGCTGGGGTAATGCGTGGAACCCTTATAGCCGTGGCCTGTGACCGCTGCATCACTTGCCAACAGATCATCTCTCATGGTCTGTGGACGCAATTATCTTCTGCATAGAAGGAGCGTCTGTATATCTAAGATAAGATAAAGGCCAAAAGATACGAAAAGAGGGGGGGGGGGATAATCTCCGCTCTTAACTTTAGTAATTATTTCAATATCTCACATAATAACTAACTACTAGTAGCCGTTGCTCTTGTAACACTATCATACTATCAGCTGTAGGCGTTCAAATAGTTTTTTTTTTTTTTTGTTTATTTACTTTTTTAAAAGGACCTTTCATCTTTGAATATAGGCAGAGGCGTCACTAGGGTTGGTGTCACTCGGGGCGGGAGCTCATGGTGTCACCCCCTCACGACTTAACCCTAGAACTCCTCCGATTTTGCCAGTGCAAAATAACGGGAATATACAGAATTTTACATTTTGGTGTCACCCCCCTAATGGTGTCACCCGGGGCGGCCCGCCCCCACCGCACCCCCTAGCGACGCCATTGAATATAGGTGCAACCTACACGAACATTGTGTCCTTAATCTGTTAGTTTAGCCATAGGGACATAGTCTCATAGGGTTTAGCCTGATAAAACCAATGTTGCATAAATGGATGTGGTCCGTGTTGTCTATTTTCGTCTCGCAAGTCACAAACATTGTGAAAATGACCATATATAATATGTAAGCCGTTAATTTAATTAATTCAAGGCCTACAACTACAATAATATAACGATACTATACTATATTAAGTCTAACTATTGCTCCATTTTGGCTCATTTGGTATTATCTGCACAGATTGACAGTACTTGACAGATAAAAGAGGCCCATGGTCCAAGTCCATGGAACAGAAAAAAGATTTTGAACTGCTGTAATGTAGCACGGAGACGATTAAATCCTTAAATCGGTTGAGAGCACTGCTCAAATAAAGATAATTCCAAATTTGAAAAGAGGGGGGGGGGTTGCTTTTTAAAAATAATGTATAGCCATGACTCCTAATTCTAGTAGTGCAAAGGGGAACATGTTTCATATATATTATATCTACTTCTGCATTGCACTGAAAATCATCATCGGCTCCATAGCTCAGTTGGTTAGAGCGTCTGCCTAGTAAGCAGAAGGTCGAGGGTTCGACTCCCTCTGGAGCCTCCTTTATTTTTTTAATACCATCCAGATTTGTTTGTTTTTTGTTTGTTTGTTTGTTTTTTTTTGATAAAAATAATTCAAATATTATTTTGTTACATGTCGATGACTTCTACGAGTAAAGTAAAAAGAACACGATATCAAACTATCATATATTTTTATACCTTTCATGACTGGTATCCACCGGCTCCATAGCTCAGTTGGTTAGAGCGTCTGCCTAGTAAGCAGAAGGTCGAGGGTTCGACTCCCCCTGGAGCCTCAACCTCTCTTTTTGTGTTTAAAACTTCATTTTTATCAATAATAATTTTGTAACCCGTCCAGTGGGATAATGACTTATTTGTTTTGTTCAGAAATATAATTACTGAATTCATTTTTTTCACCTTGACATCTCCATTATTTTATGTGTGCTCTGTTAAACACGTTGCAAGATTATGTGTAAATTGTGTTGACTTTATGGCCGTGATAAATTGAAGTGACGTGAAACTGGCCCTGACCTAAAATTTTGACCCTGAAGTCACCTTGAAGATGTCATGAGGCTGATAGGAATTTTTCTTCTTATTATTTTTTCCCGTTTCAAGGGCAGGTAACCATAATGCTCGTAGCTCACCCAATCACCGCCCTTTCTTTTCTCTACCCGCACCACTCCCCTTCACCCCCTCACACTAAATCCCCTCTTGTTATACGCCAACGTCACATCAAAGCAAGATCCTCGCAATAAAATAATACGTCCATGAACCAAAAAGTAGGAATGAATTGGCAACGAATAATTCCTGTTAGAAAGAAGTTTTTGTTTGTACTTGTGGGTGGGTTGGGGGTGGGGGTAGCTGATAATTTATGGAAACATCTCGACTATAGACGAAGTTCTTACATCATCGACCAGATGAGATGTGTGTGTGG
>MUZC01000233.1:563338-579419 GCA_002072015.1 Radix auricularia | reverse complement strand
CACCATGAGCTACCGCCCCGGGTGACACCAATTCTAGTGACGCCTCTGAATTGACTTTCAAATCTTAATGGCGAACGAACGAAAATAACCCGTAAATAAACTCTGCTCTATCTTATCTTATCTTATCTTATCTTATCTAAGATGTAAGATCTACTATAAGACAAATTCTTTGATCTTAAAAATAATTTTAGAACTATTTTCACAGTATGTTGGTTAATAAAACAACATTGAATAATTATTTCAAAGGGCTATAACATCGTCAGTTACCCTACAGTTCCCCATCTATTGTAACCCTATAGTTCCCCATCTAGTGTAACCCTATAGTTCCCCATCAAACAGATCCTATTGTTATTGTAAGCCTATATATCCCCCCTCTCACCCCAAATATCGGCAAAATATAAAGGAGGAATTCTCTGAAACGACCTTGAACTGTTGTCAAGGTCAGTTGGTGAAGATCAATAATTGAAAATGGCCGCCGATGGAACCCAGCAGACGTGAACAGACAAAGGCTGGAAGGTCTGGCCAATGAGAAGATCAGAGATATCCGGGTATAGGGCATGAGATGAGAATAGATTGTTATTTTGGATGACAGACTGGGCTGGGGTAGGGTGGATGGGAAAGAATGGACGCGCCCTCTTGGATTACAAATTACATTTAGTTAGAAACAATGGAAGGGCAACGACATAATATACTCTCCTTACAAGGAGATTTGTTTTAGTCTCAAAAAGAAAGGTGTGGGGGGGGGACTATTTTAAGCTTTGAAAAGGGATTACAGTGGGGGAATCTAAACATAATAATACGTCATGTTACTAAGACTTTTTACTGGTTGACATTGGTATCGGTGGCGTCACACCGATGTGTGGGCGCCATCAGTGTACCGATGTTGTGTGGGCGCCATCAGTGTACCGATGTTGTGTGGGCGCCATCAGTGTACCGATGTTGTGTGGGTGCCAACAGTGTACCGATGTTGTGTGGGCGCCATCAGTGTACTGATGTTGTGAGGGCGCCCTCAGTGTACCGATGTTGTGAGGGCGCCATCAGTGTACCGATGTTGTGAGGGCGCCATATGTATACTGATGTTGTGTGGGCGCCATCAGTGTACCGATGTTGTGTGGGTGCCATATGTATACTGATGTTGTGTGGGCGCCATCAGTGTACCGATGTTGTGAGGGCGCCATCAGTGTACCGATGTTGTGTGGGCGCCATCAGTGTACCGATGTTGTGTGGGCGCCATCAGTGTACCGATGTTGTGTGGGCGCCCTCAGTGTACCGATGTTGTGAGGGCGCCCTCAGTGTACCGATGTTGTGAGGGAGCCATCAGTGTACTGATGTTGTGAGGGCGCCCTCAGTGTACCGATGTTGTGAGGGAGCCATAAGTGTACCGATGTTGTGTGGGCGCCATCAGTGTACCGATGTTGTGAGGGCGCCATCAGTGTACCGATGTTGTGTGGGCGCCACCAGTTTACCGATGTTGTGTGGGTGCCAACAGTGTACCGATGTTTGTGGGCGCCATCAGTGTACCGATGTTGTGTGGGTGCCAACAGTGTACTGATGTTGTGTGGGCGCCATCAGTGTAGCGATGTTGTGTGGGCGCCCTCAGTGTACCGATGTTGTGTTGGTGCCATCAGTGTACTGATGTTGTGTGGGTGCCATCAGTGTACTGATGTTGTGTGGGTGCCATATGTATACTGATGTTGTGAGGGCGCCTTCAGTGTACCGATATTGTATGGGCGCCATCAGTGTACCGATGTTGTGAGGGCGCCATCAGTGTACCGATGTTGTGAGGGCGCCATCAGTGTACCGATGTTGTGAGGGCGCCATCAGTGTACCGATGTTGTGTGGGCGCCATCATTGTACCGATGTTGTGTGGGCGCCATCAGTGTACCGATGTTGTGTGGGCGCCATCAGTGTACCGATGTTGTGTGGGCGCCATCAGTGTACGGATGTTGTGTGGGCGCCATCAGTGTACTGATGTTGTGTGGGCGCCATCAGTGTACTGATGTTGTGTGGGTGCCACATGTATACTGATGTTGTGTGGGTGCCATCAGTGTACTGATGTTGTGTGGGTGCCATATGTATACTGATGTTGTGAGGGCGCCATCAGTGTACTGATGTTGTGTGGGCGCCATCAGTGTACTGATGTTGTGTGGGCGCCATCAGTGTACTGATGTTGTGTGGGTGCCATCAGTGTACCGATGTTGTGTGGGCGCCATCAGTGTACCGATGTTGTGAGGGCGCCATCAGTGTACTGATGTTGTGAGGGCGCCATCAGTGTACCGATGTTGTGAGGGAGCCATCAGTGTACTGATGTTGTGTGGGCGTAATCAGTGTACTGATGTTGTGTGGGTGCCATATGTATACTGATTTTGTGTGGGTGCCATCAGTGTACTGATGTTGTGTGGGTGCCATATGTATACTGATGTTGTGAGGGCGACATCAGTGTACCGATGTTGTATGGGTGCCATCAGTGTACTGATGTGTGGGCGCCATCAGTGTACTGATGTTGTGTGGGCGCCATCAGTGTACCGATGTTGTGTGGGTGCCATCAGTGTACTGATGTTGTGCTATTAGCCAAATATGTATTACCATCCAGTGTTGCGGTACTTTCCGATATTGTACCACCCATTCATGTAGTTCTAGTACCATCCAGTGTTGTGGTACTAATCGATATTGTACCACCCAATCATGTAGTATTAGTACCATCCAGTGTTGCTGTACCATCCGATGCTGTACCATCCAATCATGTAGTACTAGTACCATCCAATGTTGCGGTAAAGTTAGAAGTAGAGGTAGCCTTGCTTTTAAATGTCCTTTTCGCTGTCTAAAAATTTTACCTGATAATGGTAAGTCTAGGGTTGTTATTTTTTCTTCTTTTTAAAGGCTCACCGATTATCGGTTAAATGTAAATCCGATTTAAACCCGATTATCATTTAACCCTGACTTTATAGAAATATATTCTTATAAGGCGAATATGACGTGGAATAAGGAAATGACGCCAAAGTTTTCGTTGAATTAAGAAAATGCCGTCCCACGCAGAGCTGTTTCTAGGGTTGGGAAGGGGTCGATTCCGGATTGAAACTCTGGTGAAAATGTTGAATATGGACGTGTGGTGGGCCTTTGTGTGTGTGGTGGGTCTCTGTGTGGTGGGTCTATGTGTGGTTGGCCTATATGTGGTGGGCCTTTGCGCAACGTTAATGTGAGTTGCTGAAATTGAAGCGAGCGGAAAACTGCTAACTGGGTATCAGTTAAACATTTCAATACGACGCATTGAATTAAATAGTCGTATACATTCTCAACAACGAACAATCACGAACATATTCATATCAATCTTCTAGATACAAGCATACACTGTTGTGACCCTTTGCTGCAAAGAAAAACAAAATCAATTAAATTGCCTAAAAAATAAAAAGTCATAAATAATTGAGAGATTGTAAAACGAGTTTCCAGTGTGTATGTTAGGGGCCGTCCATAAATGACATCACGCACTTAGAGGGGAGGGGGGGGGGTTCCCCACATTTGTGAGGATGTGTGAAGGAGGGGGGAGTTTCAGAATTGTGACAACACGTCAAAAACACACTACTTTAAATCAAAGTTACAATGAAATGTTCGATTTATTACCATTTATTTTATGACGTGTTACAAGAATTCTCGCTGTTAAGATATTAGAGTGCAGCCTTACACTTAATACATACTGAAATGACAATAAAGTGATTTCAAACAAGCTCGTTTTCAAATAGAAATCACCACTTTTGGTGTGTGTGTATGGGGGGATCACATCTTTGTGACATCATATTGGAGGGAGGTCTAAGTTTTTGTGACGAGGAGTAACGAGGGGGTGGAGGGGGTTAAAACTGACCAAAATCATGTGACGTCATTTATGGAGGGCCCCTTGCGTCAAGTGAACTTATTATGCATGAAGTTCAAGTTTTCACACCGCGAAAGTTTTGCGGCCTGTGTCGAGTTTACATTACAAAGTTTCATGTTGTCGGTAAATTTAACAACGGAGCGTGTTGGCAAGGGGTCTCCGAAAACACCAAACGATACTTGGCGTTAGCGCAGGCCGTAATCCTATCCACATTGAGGCTGGCCCTCCACGACCTGGCCCGAATACACTAACCAACGCGCTGTAAACATGTTGTTTTCTAGGCCAAGCGGGCCATGAGTAATTCACCCAACTCCTGCTCCCTCCCCGCCCCCCTTCCCCCCAAACTGAATTCCCGGCCCAAGTGCTTTGCTGTACATAGCTGTTTACCTTTTCGCTGAGCACGGCACAGGTAGAGCCCGAGGGTTCTCGTGATGTTGGAGGTGCACGTTTGAAGGTGGTTGAGAATCAGTAGATGAAACTGAATTGAGGTGGGAGGGAGAGGTTATTAGGAGTGGTGTAATGGGGAGGGGGAGGATATTTAAGTGAAGGATAATGTGGGTACACTACACATCTGTTTGGCAGTGTGTCTGTGTATGTTTAATGATAGGGAAAGTGCTTAAGAAAAGAAAGTGCTCTGAATTATAAATGTATGAAGATGACGAATGGGCGCATTTTTTAGATAGCATAAGAAATGGTGGTGTCTACTACACTGGCCACGTGACAGTGTGGCCATGTGGTAGTGTGACAGTGTGACCATGTGGTAATGTGACAGTGTGGCCTTGTCGTAGTGTGACCATGTGGTACCGCTGACAGTGTGGCCATGTGGTAGTGTGACCATGTGACAGTGTGGTACCGCTGACAGTGTGGCCATGTGGTAGTGTGACCATGTGACAGTGTGGTACCGCTGACAGTGTGGCCATGTGACAGTGTGGTACCGCTGACAGTGTGACCATATGCCAGTGTGGTACCGCTGACAGTGTGACCATGTGACAGTGTGGTACCGCTGACAGTGTGGCCAAGTGACAGTGTCGTACCGCTGACAGTGTGGCCATGTGGTAGTGTGACAGTGTGACCATGTGGTAGTGTAACAGTGTGGCCTTGTGGTAGTGTGACAGTGTGGTACCACTGACAGTGTGGCCATGTGGTAGTGTGACCATGTGACAGTGTGGTACCGCTGACAGTGTGGCCATGTGGTAGTGTGACCATGTGACAGTGTGGTACTGCTGACAGTGTGGCCATGTGACAGTGTGGTACCGCTGACAGTGTGACCATATGACAGTGTGGTACCGCTGACAGTGTGACCATGTGACAGTGTGGTACCGCTGACAGTGTGGCCAAGTGACAGTGTCGTACCGCTGACATTGTGACCATGTGACAGTGTGGTACCACTGACAGTGTGGCCATGTGGTAGTGTGACAGTGTGGTACCACTGACAGTGTGGCCATGTGGTAGTGTGACAGTGTGGCTATGTGGTAGTGTGACAGTGTGGCCATGTGGTAGTGTGACAGTGTGGCCATGTGGTAGTGTGGCCATGTGGTAGTGTGGCCATGTGGTAGTGTGACAGTGTGGCCATGTGGTAGTGTGACCATGTGACAGTGTGGTACCGCTGACAGTGTGACTATGTGGTGGTGTGACAGTGTGACCATGTGACAATATGACAGTGTGGTACCGCTGACAGTGTGGCCATGTGGTAGTGTTACCATGTGACAGTGTGGTACCGCTGACAGTGTGACCATGTGGTAGTGTGACAGTGTGGCCATGTTGTAGTGTGGCCATGTGGTAGTGTGACAGTGTGGCCATGTGGCAGTGTGACAGTGTGTTCATGTGACAGTATGGTACCGCTGACAGTATGGCCATGTGGTAGTGTGACAGTGACAGTGTTTTGCTCACTAAGGTTAGATGCAATGTTGTAATGAAACTCGAGGGGTCTAATTTTTTATTTTGCAAGGTTTTATTTCACTTGACATAATCTCTAAATGACATGCTCCATTTTGACATGCTCCATTTTGACATGTTCTATTTTGACATGTTCCATTTTGACATATTCAGTTTATGACATTTTCTAATTTGACATGCTCTAGTTCGACTTGTTCTATATTGGCATGTTCCATTTTGACATGCTCCATTTTGACATGTCCATTTTGACATGCTCCATTTTGACATGTCCATTTTGACATGCCCTGTTTAGACACTGTCTATGTTACCATGTTCTGCTTGTGACACGTTCTAGTCTGACAGTTTACCCACAAGACAAAGACCATAATAGGTGTTGACATTGCGATTATATGCTATTTATTTGTTTCAAAAAGGATTTTCTAAAATAATTACGAAAAATTGTTTTTAAAGTATTTACCAACGATTGTTAATATTAATCAGCGTTGTGCTATACTATGATTATGATTTTTAAAAAAATCTTATCCATCGTTTAAAATGTGCTACCATAGACGGTATGACCACTCATATCTGCATGTTTCAAGTAAATCTTTACTTTCTTTGTTGTTTACTCTGAAGTGCAACATTTAAATAAAAGAAATACCCCCCCNATATTGTTTATTTCAAAAAATAATCTCCTATTTGATTTTGTGGGTCAAAGTTTTGTTGTTACTATTTATTCACAACATTGGCGACATTGCCACTACATTCAGTTAATTACTTACATTATCCCCCTTCACCACTCAACAATCTCAGATTTTTTTCAATACCTCCAATATTTAAAATTTTTAATGTGGACATGTTCAGCCTTGAGTTTGGGCAATCACATTTTTACAATTAATCAACCAACAACTTCTTGTTCGACCCCAGGCACGGAAACACTTGAGAATCACCGATACCATTATCATTATCTCATTATCTGTCGTGTTATTGTAGACCCATTCATTGTCATGAGTTCATAGAGGCTGAGTTTGCTAGAGTTAATTTAAGGCTTAAAAATGAAATACTTAATTTAACAATAATTAAACAAAATATTACATAATTCATATTAGAAAGCATGTTACTTTAAAAATTAAGCAGAAATAACTATTGAGGAAAGCGTGAATTGTTAAATTACACCGTAGATCTAGTTAAAGTTTAAATATATTTCAAAATACAACTAATACTCTACACAAATTTATGTACTTATATAATATTAAGTACCGATTATATCAAGTCAGGATGGCCGAGCGGTCTAAGGCGCTGCGTTCAGGTCGCAGTCTACTCATGTAGGCGTGGGTTCAAATCCCACTTCTGACAATATGTTTTACTTTTCAATTTATATTCAATTATAATGAAATTTCAGCTACATTGCCATAAAATAAATAAGAACCGGTAATACGCGGTTATACAACTCGGTCTAGTGAATTTTCAAAGGAGAGGAAAGGAATAACAGCATGTTTTGAAACTTTCTAACTTCAATTCATGTCATTAATCAATTAATGTTTATGTATATAATATATAAATTATATATAGTATTTAACATAACTAAATGAGGGGTAGGACTGCAATCAGGCTTATAAAAAATTAAATGGAAAGGACGTAAACAAGGTAAGGGTTAGCCTGACCGGATGCAACAAAACAGCGAACGTTACGGCAAAGAGCCTTATTCAACGAAAATAAACGAATAAAATACACAAATAAAAGCGAAAATAAAATAAGTTTCTTCATTTTATTTTTTATTTTTATTTTCGCTTTATTTGTGTATTGTATGTTCGTTGAAAAAGGCTCTTTGCCGAAAAGTTCGCTGTTTTGTTGCGTCCGGTCAGGCTAACCCTTACCTTGTTTACGTCTTTTCCATTTAATTTTAACATAACTAACGGCTTTGAATTTTATTTTAAGTTTCTTTGCACTGTTACAGTGCATATAATTTTAACTTTTTTTTCTAATACTAGATCTATACTTTTTAGACCTACCGATAGAACTCTGGCTTATCAACTATTATGATTTCTTGCTTAGATCTCATTTCAATTAAATAAATTATAGAGCCCGCATGGGCAGCACCGGTAAGGTTATTACCCCAAACTGTGCAACAAAAAGTGGGCACTCTGGGGCAACACAGACAACAAGCTGTAGAAGCGGGGGGCTTCAAATATATTGTATACACAGCGTTACTAGCGTTACTAAAAATATAAAAACTCTCTGAAAAATCAATAATATCTAACTTTAGGCTATAAATATATGTGATATGAGTGAAATCTTAAACCGAGTAATACTAATAATAAGGGCTCAGAGATAATGCTGTCAGAAAATTTAGTTTCACAAAAATAAGCATGAGGTTAAAGCTAAAATTAGCCAGAGGTCAGAGATTATAAAACAAAAGCGGGCGGTTGATAAAAAGAAGCAAGCCACTAAACGATATTCTCTTAATTTAAAAACAAAGTGAATCACTCGAATGTTTCGAATGTTTGTTTCGTCAAGCAACTTCAATAGATGAATTTGTAAAACAAATAAAATGTACGAAATAATTTCAAATAATTTTAGAAATAACAAAACAATTTTCGAGCAGTGGTGGTGGTGGTTGTGTATTTGTAGCAACTTTTGTTTGTTGTCATCTCGTGAACATAAGAATTGATTTAATTTATATCTTACGCCAAAATTTCTGGTGTCATCTTTAGACCAATAACATAATATAACTGGTGTTATATCTTAAACTTAATGTGTATAAGCTTAATGGGAACTTTAAAAGAGTTTATTACTTGAAAAAGGCAAAAGATGTTACAAGTTTAAAAAACAACAACAACAATAACAACAACACAGGGTGTGGTTAGCACCCCCCACTCCCTGGCTTCAAATTGTATAGTAAACCCCATTCAAAGGGGCTTGGTTATTCATCCACGGACAAGGCGTGGTTACCCCTTATTCATATTAAAATGGCGCTGTAAGCCATTCCTCGTAGAAAGGGCGTGGTTAGCCGATCCCCCATCGAAAGGGAGCGGTTGCCCCGCCCCCTGCTTAAGGGCCTGATGGCATGAAGTTGAAAATACAATGGACACTTACCTACGACAGTTAAATGATTTTTATAATAGTAATAGTAAAGTACACTGTGGCATACCCTTGCTTTTACATAGCCATATCTTGCGATACATCTTTTTATAATTATGTACATATATTTGGGAAATAAGCAGCCCAGACAGGTCAAAAGTTCACCAAGACCAAGATCTCAAAGCTTTTTTCTCACACTCAAATTGAATGGCTTCCATTAGGTGTCGTCGACTTCTGGAAAACACATGCGTCAAAATCAATCATGGGATCAAAAGTTGGGAGGTTGGGGGAGGGGGAGGTGGACACACAGTCTCAGTCCCAGGCATTGCACCTAACAGTATCCTTCTCGTCACATTTCACTGTATAATTCCTCTCCCGCTTTCTTCTACAGTGAAGCCTGGATGATGCCAAAGTCTGGTACAGAGGCTAAAATGCTGGTCTATTTGCATAGAAATATCTTTTAATTATAACATTGCGGTCATCACTGTTTCAATGTTATTTATTTGAGGCTTCATGGTGGAAAAAAACAACATAAACAATAATAATATTTAAAAAAAACAACAAACGGAACTATTCTATAGGGAGGGCGAATGAGAGCATATTCAAAGAGGCGGCACTGTGCAGAGACGCAACTAAATCAGATCTCAAATAATTTATAAAGGGCGACTCACTTGCTGCGTCAGGTCAGAGACTTGACATTTCAAGGTAATTATTGCCCTGATGCGAGACCTCTATAAAAAATACTTTACTCTTTTTGTCTTACTAACCCACCCGAGTCCAACAAGCCCCTCTAAAAAAAAAAATCCAAGTTAAAGTTATTTTTAAAAATCGCAAGTTCTGAAAAATTCGCTAAAAATAATAATAATAATAAAAAGCGTCCACAAAGAAGTGAAATCATTATTATTTATTTATGATGGAATGTGCCATAAGCCTTAAGTAGGCTAAAAGAATATAGGCTCCTTCTATGCAGTTAGTTCAAGTCTTTAGATTCACCAGAAGTATATACAGTCCTTCGGCTTAGACATTACAAGAAGCTCATTTTCTTGGGGACTGTCTGCATTGGCCTAAATAAAAGCTGATTTTTCTGGGAGCCTTTCGACTTTGACCTAAATTAAAGCTGCCATTTCTTGCTGTGTTGCCCACTCTTCAATGTTGTAAAAATGTAGCAGTTACGAGGGGAGAGAAACCAAAGTTAATTAAAATATTTTGCCCCTTTTTAGGGAAGTGACTCTAGGAATGCGTTCATCAATTAGTGAGACGCAGGAGTAGGAGTAATTTTAAAAAAAATCTCATCCCTTTAGTTTCTGAACTGTTTAGGTATTTAAGGTGCGCGGCCGTGAAAGTGTGGGGACCGCTGGGCCCGAGTGAAAGCTTACTTACTACGTGACGTAAGAATTGTACAACTGTCATGACAAGAAAACCCGACGGGGAGCTGGGCGTGGCATGAAATGTTGCAACTGCTTGTCAGTCTCTGAAACTAGAGATCAGGGTCCGTGGGCGTTACATGAAAGGGGTACTACTCTAATCAAACTTCAAGAATACGCCCACTTTTCGAAACAAATAAAATAAATAAAAAATAAAATAAAAAAATGTTTGAGACACTATTAAAAACAAGTAGGAAACCAATATCATGACCTAGATCAGTGGTTCCCAGAGTGGTCCCTACGGACCCCCAGGGGTCCGCGGAACCGTTCAGGGGGTCCGTGGACAATTAAAATTGATTTGGGGGTCCCTGAACAACGTCAGGGGGTCCGCGGAATGTTTTAAATTAGTATAACATAATAAAATTATGTTTTATATTTATTACGGAAATAAAAATAAACAATATATACTGTTGTAGAGTTTTTAGGTCGAGGGTAAAATAAAGTTCTTTGACTTAAAAACAGAAAAAGAACTACGATAATCCAACAGCTGTAACCAATCAAAATGCTTGGTTAATTGAAAGGTATGTTAAGTTTAATGCGTGAGAAAGGCGGAGACACTATATGTAGGTCATAAAAATACAATCTTTAAACGGAAATGATGCAGGGTTGGGTAAATTGTGACGTATCGGTACGTTATATTTATCCGAGACAGGAAGAATCCAGCTTTACATTGATACCACATTTGATATGATTTAACGATTCTTAATCAGGGCAGAAAACCATAGATATACGTAAGACACAATAATCTTCTGTACAGAAGGAGCGTCTGTAATAGATAAGATAAGATAAAAGATTTTTTTTAAATTCGACCAAACACCTTTTAGAGAGTTAGCAAAAGAACATTAAAAAATATTTTCTAATATATATTCTGAATTTTTTTAAAAAAATGTAGTTAACATAAAAAATTGCTATAAAAAAACTTATAAAAATGTATATTGAAACATAGAAATCTCACCTGCATCCCCCTTTTTTATTTTTAAAGTTTTGTGGGACAGAATAGCAAAAATAGTTTTATACAGCATTGCAATTATGCTGCTGCATGCATAAATTGCCTACAATAAACCAGGAAATAGTATTTTAACAATGTGTCTTCTGTGTAATCAAACTTTGTCGAATGATTCTATGAAACCTTACAGGCTTGAGAAACTTTAAAGAAAATCCATAGTGATAAATAAGATAAAGATTTAACGTTTTTAGAAGAAGTCCAAGACACATATTTGAAAACACCCTCACTTCAACAACCCATGGGGACAACATCTAAGAGAGATAACTAGATGAGATAGACTGCGTGCGTCTTATAATATTTATATTTTGTTTGCAAAGTCTGGAAAGCCCCACACGATTAGTGAAGAACTTATTTTACCAGCTATAAATGAGGTGATAAGCATTGTGTTGCACAAACCAGCTTTCGAAATCACAAAAAGAATTCCACAGAGCAATAATTCAGTCCAAAGAAGGATTAGTGAAATGGCTCAGTGTGTTGAAAATTCTTTATTTGAGTACTAAAAAGACATCTGAATATTCTCTACAACTTGCCGAGTCCACTTTACCAGGAAATAATGCTTTACGTTTAGCGTACGTAAAGCTTTGTAAAAAAAGAACAATTTTGCCAAGACCTGTTGTTTGCTAAATGTTTGGAAACTGATACGAAAGGTGTGGCGTTCTTTACTAAATTAAAAGAGATTTTTCAATGAAAAAGCTATACCTTGACTAGTATCATTTATGTTGCTACTGACGGTGCTCCGCAATGGTAGGAAGATACCGAGGCTTTCTGGCACACTTAAAACAAGCTGTACAAAATGTATGTTCAGTGCAATTGTGTCATTTATTCACATACTTTAGTTGCAAAATTCTTAGTGAAGTTTTGCATGGATCAATAGATTATGTCATTGGAGCAGTTAATAAAATCAAAAGGAAAGCCTTCAATGAGATATTATTTGCTAAACTTTGTTTGGGAAATGATGAAGACTATAATCGTTTACTACTTCACACAGAAGAACATTTGTTAGCTAAAAGTGTATGTTTAAATCGATTTTATGCTCTCTTATTAAGCACTGGAATTCCTGGAATGCAAAGACAATGATTTGAGACAAAATTTAATTATCTCAAAAAATGACATAGCCCAAATGACATATTTGTTAGCAAAATTTAAAGAAATTAATTGGAAACTACAAAGTGACCAATTAAATTTAATCCAAATTAAGAGCGTAATATTTGCGTTTTGTTGCAAAACTTTTTTTGTTCTCAGATTCTCAGGAGAATGTTCTCAGATTCAAAATCTCTCGAAGTTGCAAAGAGAAATGAAGACTTGTTTGCCTACTGTCAACACTTAACGGCTCTTCATGAAGACCTGAACCAAAGATTTGAGGACATTCTTCATTAGGATATTCCCGACTGGGTGTTAACCATTTTGCGCCGGGACAAACTCAGATCCAAGACATAGATGAGTCAATACTAGTACATGAGCAAATTATTGAATTATCACCAAATGAGGAACTTAAACCAATGTTTGTACAGGCATACCACACATTCTGATTACAAAAAAAAAAAAAAGATCCCCATTGTAAATCCTGCATTATGGGTTATTGTTCAAAAGTTGTTGACTACTTTCCCGTCTTCGTATTTGGTAAATTGTTGATTCAGTGCAGTTATGAACCTCGTCACAGACAAAAGAAACCTGATAGATTGTAGTGCTCATAGGGATTTGCATTTGCTACTCACAAAAATTGAGCTGGATATAAATCTCACCAAGTTCATCCCAGTCATTTAAAAACAAATTAAACATTAAATTTAAATAAATAATTCTTCAACAAAATGTTTTTTTTTCATTAGTAAATTTGTTTGCTATACATTTATATAGCGTTTTGTTACTTGGGGGTCCCTGGTCAAGTTTTGACTATAAAAGGGGTCCACGGGCAAAAAAAGTTTGGGAACCACTGACCTAGATGAACTAGAAGAATTGTTACATTTCTATGTCCTTATAAACTATTGTGTCTGACACATTTGTCAACAGGGACGAATCCCTACTCAGAGTTGCGTTATTTATGCCTATATTTGTAAATGATTCATCATCATCCTCATCATCATCATAAGTCCCGTGACCGTTGCGGTCATTGGGGGAAGCGCATGGACACTTCAACAGGCGCCCAGTAGTTCGCTGTAAATGATTACAAAAGCTGGAAATTAGGTCTTTACAACCAGAAATTTAAAGAAATCCATTCAATGCCCCCCCCCCCCAAGAATATTAAATGAACTGATCGGTTTGTTTCCCGGGGCCCAAAGCTTCAAAAGTCGAGAGACATCCTTACACACGCAAAACTATGAACACAAAACGAACTTGTATAAACTTAAGTGGCACTCATTTAGAGACATTAAATTTCAGTTCATAATCTTTATTTAGGCCTGACATGTAGACTCTTTTTATTCGCTAACAAATTCCGTTTTGAATATTGGGACTAAAGTTGATCTGTAGCTTGTGATTTGTTGCCATATATATTGGTAATGTCATCTCATCTGAGTTAATTGTATTATTTCTAGTTTTTAAATATATTTTCTGAAATTAGTTTGCTTTTCTGTCTGCGCTCTTTTGTTGTGCGCTCTTTTGTCGTGCGATCTTTTGTCGTTCGCTCTTTTGTCGTGCGATCTTTTGTCGTGCGCTCTTTTGTCGTGCGCTCTATTGACGGCATGTGTATCCTCCACATCCCACCATCGTCTCACTGATTCAACGCCTCCACAATATTGTTTTATGCATGTCCAACCCCAGCCCCTGTAAGATAAGTTTCCCCCTCCATATCTAGCAGCGTTTTTATCCTCAGATTTCAAATCTTTTAACTTGATCTTAGCTCTGTACGCTTTAAATGCAAACTACGGAAAACAAAGCTTCGGAGAAAGAACACCTCATAATGTTAAATGAGCCTGAGTTCACTCAATGTTGTGTCATCTTTATTGACTTTTACTATAATATAAAATTGATTTAAAAACAAAACCTTATACAGTGGCGTAGCTAGGAATTTATAGGGGTTTGGGGGCCCAAGGGCGCTTAACCTTTTTGGGGAAGCCCCACTTACATGGCAGTGACATAATATATCATCTAAAAATTTTCGGACACTAATTTGGGGTTTCCTCTCAAGTGGGGGCCCGGGAACTTTTGAAGTTGGACCCCCTCTCCCTCCTATAGCCACGCCACTCCCTTTATAGCAACAAATACTGCTTGCAAAACTCAATGTATTTTACGCCTACATAGAATCAATAAATGGATTTCTTCATGTGCAATCAATATATTGATTTTTGACGTGCAATCCATAAATTGTTAACGTTGTGGAAGAAATCATTACTCTCAAATTTATTAATTACAGGTCAAGGGATTTTATCTGTAAAAAAAAAAAAAAGTTTTTTTAATATTGTGTCTTTATGTTTCAAAAATAATTATTTCATGACAGAGACAAGTTGATACCACGTCAGTGCATATAGATCTACTATTAGCATTGATAGGAATTTCCGATTTTATGTCTAACTTACGTTATTAGAGGCGAAAAGAAATCGTGAACGGGAAAATCCCATCTTAATGTTGTGGAGAAGTGGGAGAGGAGGGCTGAAAAAACATCTTCAAAATATATTTAATTAACGATCATGCCAATCTGGCAAACCAGTGGGGCTATAAATAACCAAGTAGAATTTTTCCCTTTTCTGAGAGAAATGAAGCTCTTTAAAATAGCCATTTTTGAGGCCTCTAAATTTTATGTTTATTTTTTGATTATTAGAGAGGAAATGACGCTATGCCGTTGATGTAAAAGTAAAAAGCGCTTGTGAAATATTAATTACACTTGAGGGGTGGGCTATACTATAGTGGGTGCGGTGGCGTACCAAGGGCTTGAGGGAGGTAAATATAACTCGAAAAAAGCGTTACTGCAGTTGTTCTCAAATAGTGGGGCGCGCCCCCGGAGGCTCCGTCAAGGTGAGCTCGTTTTATCTCTCAAGCGGAGAATTTATAACAATTTTATGGACAAATTATACTATTTACAGTCACGCGAAGGGGGGGGGGTGCGTGAAATGTTTTCTTCATCCAAGGGGGACATGAAAGAAAATAATTGAGAGGCACCGCGAAATCGGTTAAGTGGCGATAATTCCATGGCTCCCATGTTTTGTGATGTAACACAGCCAATTAATTTTAATATGCAAGAAGTAAGGAAGAAAACCTTTTTGTTTTGGTATGCACTTCTAAAAAAATAATGTTAAGCCTGGTCCCTTTTTGGACTCAGGACGTGTTAGCGCATTTTCGTATTATGTATCAGTACTTATGTTAGATATCAGCATTTTGTAGTTATAAAACAACAATTGACGGAGTATTTGGGCGATTAGCTGATTAAAATTTAGAATGTTTCATTTATGAGTCCTATTTCAGTGACCACAAACCACTTGTAGTTAGATTAAAGAGAAAATAAAAATTTTTAAAATATAAAGAAATGACTTTTAAATAAAAAAAAATTCAGGTATATTCATTACGCAAGAAAATTTTTAAAAATATGTCTAAAATCTAAACACAATTACTGATAACTACATAATGCTGATATCTAACATAAGTACTGATACATAATACGAAAATGCGCTAACACGTCCTGAGTCCAAAAAGGGACCAGGCTTAACATGATTTTTTTTACCCCTGAATGGGAAAATCTGGCACTTAAGACTTCGCAACTCTGGAATCGCAATCAGTTTAATAGATAATGTTTATAAATTTATTTAATTTATTATATTTTAAAGGGTTCGTGCAAACATTTGTACACTTTTATTATATAATATAAAAAGTTTGGGGGCCCCAAATCGTGGGGGGGGGGGG
>MUZC01000233.1:552376-563257 GCA_002072015.1 Radix auricularia | reverse complement strand
CATTAATCCGCCATAGGTAGGTGGGTTTTGTTTAATACTTTAAAAGTGATTTGAAGTTGGATTTTCCCGTGGTGTCTTGTATAATAATAATAAAAAAATACCCTTCCAAAATTTCTAATGAAACCATTCTGGTCTACATGACTCTGACTTTAATGAACTTAACCACCTTTCCAACTGATGGGCTAATTGAAAAAAATGAAAATGGTTTGACGTTTGGGGGGCCGTTTATAATTGACATCACAAGTGGCGTCACTAAGGGGTGCGGTGGGGTGGGCCACCCAGGGTGAAATCAAAATGTAAAATTCTGTATCTTTCCGTTACTTCCCCGGGTGACACTATCCCTTGTTACGCCTTTAAACATCACGCAATTTCGGCCGATTTTTACCCCCCTCCTCGTCACAGAAATGTAGCCCCCCTCCCCTCGAATATGATGTCACAAAGCTGGGGGACCACACCCCCACCCCCAAAAAATAATAAATAAAATTTTATATATATATATAAATCAGTATTTACTATTTGAAAATAGCATGTTTCAAATCACTTTATTGTCATTTTAGTATCTAATATAGCCTTGCACTATACTTTCGTAACACGCGTGAATCCATGTAAAACGTCATAACATAAATAGTAAGAAATTGAATATATAAGTGGAACTTTGATTTAAAGTAGCGTGTTTTGACGTGACGCAACAATTCTTAAACTCTACCCCACCCCGTCACTCATCGTTACAAATGTGGAGCCCCCCTCCCACCCTAGGTGCGTGTCGACATTTAAGGATGTCGCGTTGTCACACAATGAATTCAATTTTTTACACCGAGAGAGAGAGAGAGAGAGAGAGAGAGAGAAAGAGAGAGAGAGAGAGAGAGAAAAGAGGGGGGATTCACTCTCCTAAAATTATTACCTTCTCTTTCCCACAAATACACACACGATAATAACCATAGATAAATCAGCAGTTGGGGTGTCTTTATTTCATGACACAAACTTCCTGAATCGATTCTCGAGGTCGCTACGGGAAAAGTATCAGAAATCGTAAGCAAAGTTTATTTTATTTTATTTAAAAAAAAAAATAAAATAAATAAATGTCAATATCACGTGACACACAGGAAGTGACCTTCAGCAAAATCATAAACCTAAATTTAATTACTGGTAAGTGTTGGTTGCTTGCGTTACAGTATCGTGCAGTATAAACATATTTTAAAGTCGGTGGCGTAGGCTTTCAGGAGAAAGGGGGCTGGAGGTGCAACCCCGGGCGGTTCTTTACACCTGCATATTGAAAAGATATTCTTGTGGAATTTCGGAAAAGGGCGGCGAAAACCTTATTAATGTTACATTCTAATTACGCCACCGTTGACCATGTATCAGAGATCCCAGTCAGTTGGGAGCAAGTCTTGCCAGACACAGATAACATTCTGAGGTTATGAAGTTGCGTGGTTGTTAAGGTGGCGTGTGCGTGTGGGGGGGGGGCAGTAGAAGATTGATTAGACTGCTGACCAATAAGTATGCAATTTTTGGCTATTTATATTAAACTAAATACTTCGTCAGAGGCGTAACTTAAGTGTTTTTTTTTTGGCTCCCGGCGCTGGAAAATTCAGAACTGCATCCCCACATTGTATTATATTCTATTTTAAATGTCCATTTTGGTTATCACAACTTTTCTATCGCCTGGGACACGTGCCCCTCCTAACACCCCTTTCCCCGACCTTATCTATGCACAAGTAGGTGATTAACTGACGTGTGAATACAGTACTAATTATAATAATTTCCATTTGTCTAAATGCAGCACTTGTTAAAAAATCACAGCTTCCTGTGTCCCAAGGGCAGACAAATCAACGTTATTACTATTTTTTTTTAAATAAAAAAAAGCGAACTACGTATTTATTTATAAATCATTCTTAAAAACTCCATTTTAATCTTTAAAAACTGAATGTCATATATAAATTTGTTTTACAATTGGTTTGAAGAATTTACCCCACGGTAGCTACCTCCCTTCCATCCACACCAATTAAAACAAACAAACAAAGAAACTGTATTCCTCCTCTGTGTCCGGTCCATGTCGCGGCCATCTTGTTGATGAGTCACATAAATGTGCAGGTCAGATGTTGCCAAAATGTCATGTGACAGCTTGCGAATACTTACAAGGTCAGCGTGACATTTTCTTAAATATATGTATGCATACATTTTTTTGGATAGGTTACACTTACATTTACATGCGGGTCTCACGAACAGAAGTGTACAACTATATTAAAAAATAGTTTTGTTGAATAGGGAGAAGAAAAACACTCGGGTTAAACTATAGGGAAAAAACGTATGCGTGTGAGAGAGTGTGAATTTGTGTTTCCGAAAATGGTTTTATCTTTGTAATGAGTACCGGGAAGTGAAAGGCGGGTGGTAGTTAATGGCAATATCGTAGGACGCAATAATCTTCTGTACAGAAGGAGCGTCTGTAACATTTCCGATATCCAACGAAATTGCATGACCTAATCCAAACATCACCCCCCCCCCATTTTCACCAAAATAAATAAATGAAAAAAAAATTAAGTAAATAAAATAATAATAAATAATAAAGTTAAGAAATGAAATGTGTCCTTTGTAGCAAAATACTATTACTATATAGCACAGCAAATCAGCGGCTTGCTATTAATATTAGTAGCATTTTAAACCACAGAAGTACCCGCTTAGCTCCACACTCGGTCAGTCATGGGCCAATTAGAACTGATGTGCTCCTCCGAAAAGGGTCAAACGTTGCCAGGTTGCGCCAAATAATTCTTGTAGTTGTAGAGAGGTAATAGCCATTGTTTGCCGCCACTTTTAGACGATTCTTAAAAGTGTTTTAAATGGGGGAGATAAGGTTGGATTTTTTTAGTATCCCTCACAGACCATCTTTGTTTGCGAGATATTGATATTGCGCGGATACCTTAAGTCTTTAAGTGTAAAGTTAACAGTGAGCGCTGATCTTAATTTCTAAAATTATTTCTTCTTGTAATAGTTATCTCCGTTTATTTCAGGCTTTAATTCGTTTTACTAACAGGATTCATGAGATGTTTCATTGTGTTTTTGTTGTTGTTGTTGTCTTGTGTTGCATGCCCGACAATGTTAAAACAATACAATGTGAATTAAAATACATACAATTTTTTTTTAAAAAACCGCACAGGAGAACACAACACAAATCCTGGTACTGGTTTGTATGACGGTTGTGTATCATAAATGGAATCGTTTCAGGAAAAAAGTGTGTGTGTGTACGGGGGGGTGCTAATGTTGTTACGGACAATAGCATAGCGAAAACAGCAACATAAATTGTTTCGAAGGCCAACTTCAACGGGTAAGTTTGATATCGCCGTCACTTGGTCTAAACTTTGTTCGACGGACGCTTTTGGTAGACACCTCAACAACTGCGCCATTATTTTAGGACACAACTTTTTCAAAGAGTCAATGAGAATCTAAAATTTCAAACTTCTGAAATCGGTTGCATGGGTAAACGGTAAAAGTTTACCTTTTCATATAAAGAACGTCACAAAATGTTCAGTGTCATTGAGGGTATCGTGAGAATCCCTGAAACCCCAACAACAACAAATAACAAAGACAACATGACGGTTTAAGAGTTTTATTGAGTAGCCATTCATCTTGACGTCGTCAGAAATAGCGGCCATGAATAGAGTTACTGCGGTAACGCTGGGAAGAAAATCAACATCCGGAGATGGCTTGTGACGTCTAACCCACGCACAATAGTTCTCAAACTATTTGATATATATAGCAGAGGGGGTGGGGGGGGGGCTGTGGACCTTATGTTATGTGGGTACCGGACTGAAGATATATTTTTCAACTGAGAGTAAATAAAATCTAACCGTTAACATGATACAAAGGAGAAATTCCTTAGTTTTTGGAAAGGTTTCGTGCCATTAATGCGATATTTTAATGCTGAGTTTTAACTTTAAAAGAATCCACTGAGTGTGTATGTTTTTGATTAACGTATACGTGTGTATGTATAGGACGGACGTAGGGAGAGCGAGAGAGAGAGAGAGAGAGAGAGAAATCCCCATAAATATAAATATTTATTTGCCAAATATAACAGAGATCTGACGTTATAAAGATTCATCATCTGAATGTGACAGAACACCTCACTGTTCGATAGGCCACTCACTTATATTATCGACATTTTTAAATTTTATCAACTCCGGGAACAGAGAGGAAATGGAAAATTTGTCTTGAACTAGTTTGTTTTGCTTACTTTCCGACCCACGTCAATTATTTATGAAGCATCACTCCATTGAAAGGTCACGATAAAAATAAATCCCAGTCCACAGAGTTATTTTCATCGTTTGAAACAATTTCATTGAAGAGTCATATCAAACTACCCGGATAAACAAACTACTTTAAGTGCCTCAGTTTCCGTTTCGGCACAACAGTTGACAGAAGACAGCCATGTCAAGGGGTTTCCTCCAGATCTGGCAGTCATGTTTTAAGTCAGGCTTCTCAGCCAGTAACAGCTTGTTGTTGTGGATATGTTGGGGATAAAAGTAGGTCGCGGAACGTTTGGAACGGCAATCGAATCCGATTGGCTGACCTCAACAATGTCATCACGGTCTTGAGCTGATATCTAACCATTGGATTCGATAGTTGTTACTAAGCCTGTGGCAAGTAAGTATTGGTGTTGTCGGACGGCAGTATCGATATTTTAAAGTTAGCAAGTGGCGAGAAGATGTCAAAAGCAGTGGACTGCAGTAGCAGCGTCCTTAAATATAGATATCAGAATAGTGAAATTGCCGAATCGATAATCAATAGATGGTTAGCATGTGGGGGTAGGTTCAGAGTTTTCTGACTCCAATATGGATGTTAAAATGTGGAGGTGGTTGCTAGCGGATATTTGTATACAGGGATTCACGATGCCAGGTGTTAGAACCACTGCAGGACACGTAAGTGTCTGACATGGCAACAATAAATTGGTGATGGAGCCACTGGAAGTCACACTGAAAGACTTCGTTGTCAACTATGAATGTCACCTGGCATTAGATTTTGCATCCTATGTAGTTCATCAACAGGAACAAAAATCATATGAAAGTCTAAACATGTTTACCATCCAACAATCTCAAACAGCGCTACCATCCAACATTCTCAAACAGCTCTACCATCCAACATTCTCAAACAGCTCTACCATCCAACATTCTCCACAAGCACTACCATCCAACATTCTCAAACAGCTCTACCATCCAACATTCTCGAACAGTTCTACCATCCAACATTCTCAAACAATTCTACCATCCAACAATCTCAAACAGCTCTACCATCCAACATTCTCAAACAGCTCCACCATCCAACATTCTCAAACAGCTCTACCATCCGACATTCTCAAACAATTCTACCATCCAACATTCTCAAACAATTCTACCATCCGACATTCTCAAACAGCTCTACCATCCAACATTCTCAAACAGCTCTACCATCCAACATTCTCAAACTGCTCTACCATCCAACATTCTCTACAAGCACTACCATCCAACATTCTCAAACAGTTCTACCATCCAACATTCTCAAACAATTCTACCATCCAACATTCTCAAACAATTCTACCATCCAACATTCTTAAACAGCTCTACCATCCAACATTCTCAAACAGCTCTACCATCCAACATTCTCAAACTGCTCTACAATCCAACATTCTTCACAAGCACTACCATCCAACATTCTCAAACAGCTCTACCATCCAACATTCTCAAACAGCTCTACCATCCAACATTCTCAAACAACTCTACCATCCAACATTCTCAAACAGATCTACCATCCAACATTCTCAAACAGCTCTACCACCCAACATTCTCAAACAGCTCTACCATCCAACATTCTCAAACAGCTCTACCATCCAACATTCTCAAACAGCTCTACCATCCAACATTCTCAAACAGCTCTACCATCTAACATTCACAGTTTCACCATTTAAATTTCTCTTCATTTCTATCAAAAAATTGGATCATCGTTTTTGTTTCTTCTTTCACATCAGATGCACCAGCCTATTTTGCCCAGACTTGCATATTTTTTTTTATATTAACACCACATCTATTTATAACACCACATCTATTTATAACACCACATCTATTTATAACACCAAATCTATTTATAACACCACATCTATTTATAACACCACATCTATTTATAACACCACATCTATTTATAACACCAAATCTATTTATAACACATCTATTCTATGAGACCACATCTATTTTATGAGACCACATCTATTTTATGAGACCAGACTCATCAACTAAAAGAGGCATCAAATTAACTCTTGCCTGCCTCACTTTATTGACCTTGACACAATTAAGTCAAACAGTTTCTGGAAAATGGCCAAAATGAACTTCACTCTCTCTCTCTCTTCTGGGGCACAGTAAAAAAAAAAACCAACCAAAAAAAAAAAAAAAACCAAAAAATGTAGATAAAAAGGATTAAAATAACCCCATTAATGAATTCCCTCAACATAGTTAAAAATACAAGGCTAGTCTACATCATTGGTAACCCAAAAGATAGTTTTATTAAAGAACTATTCTAGTCAGATGCTATATTAAAAGAAATTTAATTAC
The DNA here is from genome assembly GCA_002072015.1 of Radix auricularia. Taxonomy (NCBI): domain Eukaryota; kingdom Metazoa; phylum Mollusca; class Gastropoda; family Lymnaeidae; genus Radix; species Radix auricularia. The sequence goes on along the minus strand of MUZC01000233.1, from coordinate 556,688 downwards.
AGAACCATACTACGTCAGTTGCAATGACTTATGATTTTAATCATGGTTATCCAACCTTGAGTGCTCGCACCCCTTAGAGGTGGTTTTTACAATGTTTGTGAGTTTATAATTTATGATAAAAATTTTAACGTAAATGTTTAAATATAATTTCACAAACATCCTCATAGTTCATGAAATAAATAAGTTTAAATTAATAATCATAAATAAATAAACAAGTTCTTTTTTTTTTTTACATTTAAAATGTTTCCGTATATGTACGTGGCATCAGACTCATTTTAACATTCACAAGGGGTGCTGAGTTTAAAAAAGGCTTGGAATCCCTGATTTTGATTCATAGATACTCTATATAATATAATTTTCTATGCAATTGGTTTCAATAAATAAATACATACAATTTGGAATATTGTAAAAAATATTGGTCTAGAATAGATAACTGACAAGTGATTTCATGGAGACTTACAACATACAGGTACTGCATATTCTGTTGCTAACATGTACATGTACGGTACTGAGGTAGTGCATCTGATTGGCTACTATTTGCTACCAAGTACAAGTTCTACAAAAAAAACAAATTGATTCAATGACACCAAAAAATATAGAGAAAATTCCATTTGAATAAAACTTAAGAAAAAGCAATAAGGGCTGGTTGTAAAATGAAATCACCAATGGGTTACATTGTCTTTACAACTTTCAAATGAGTTGAGAACCACTTTGAGTACAAGTGAAAAAAAAAAGTGCTCTAGATCAGACAAAACCCAGTTTTGTTTTTTTCAATTTTAAGTCTGAATCAGATAACACACCATAGTGGTGCTAATGAAATGTCTGTCAGATAACTCATGTCCCTAACTGTGAAGGTCATGCAAAAAAATTAGAGAAAAATTGATTACCTTTTAACATCCAGCAATCAACAACAAAACAATGTAGAAATCTTATCACAAAATGAAATCATCACAAAAAATAACAAGACTTAAAATAAGAAATAAAATACAGACTTAAAATAAGAAATAAAATACAATGATTTCACAGTCCAATATTTACAAACACGTGTTGTCAGGGGTACGCTGTGTTTATGATAACACAAAAAAACATTTGCAGGGAAACCGAGAAACAAAAATGTCATGACAATTTTGGATCAAAACTGTGATCAAATTAATTATGAACACATGTTTTGTTCACGTTAAACCAACTTTGTGCTTTAAAGTCTTATGTTAAAAAAGTCTCAGCAACCTCAAGAATAAGAAAATGTTAAAAATTATAATTGGGAAAAATTGTTTCCTTAAAATTATTAAAGAGGTCAGATCCAGTTTGAAGCCACTTGAATAATTTAACAGTTTTCATCAATTAATGCTACCTTACATGAATACATACAAAAATAACCACTAACCAAGGGCCATGGGCGCCCCTCCCACCAAAATAATGACATGTTACCATTGTTTAGAAGAGCCTTATTTTTTGGTTCCTTGTTTCAGATAAGAAATGGAGAAGAGGCCAAAGAATCCACAACTGCTGTTGTCAAAGTGTCCACTTTATTCTACTCCCCCCCCCCCAAACAAACCTATTTTTAAAGTTGTTTATTGTTGTAGCAGAAGTCTTCAACTATATTAAACTAAGTCATATCTGAAACCATCAAGTCAGGAACCCCCCCCCCCCCCCAACTATTTAAGAGTTTATAGAGGTGGCCCTAACTGTTATTCTTTAAATCAATGTAACAAAACAAAGGATGTCACTGTAAAAAATAGTTACCACTTGAAAACGCAACTCAGGGGGAAATTATTTCATCAAATTTCACTTGCCAAAGTTGATGTTTAATTCAAACAAGGACGTTCATGAAGGCAAGAACCAAGTACAATCCTGACTATGACAACAGCTTTTGTTTGAGGCAAGAACCAAGTACAATCCTGACTATGACAACAGCTTTTGTTTGTAAACTTTAACACCCTGTTTGTTGTGTAATGAGCTGTTCACTGATTGTTATCTAAAGGTTTGTATCAGGGGCTGCAACTCTAGAGAAATGACAACAGCATTTGTAACTGATACACCTTGTCTCTTGTGTAATGAACTAGTCACAGTTTGTAATCTGAAGGTTTGTATTAGGGCTGCAACTCAAATAATACTGTACCATTTTATTTTTTATGTCATTTGTGAGAGAGAACCCTTGATGGGACCACTTGACCTCTGCATCATATTTAACATCAGGAAAAATGTTTTGAGACTTTTTTTGGAAACATAGATACAGTTCGTGGAGTCAAGGGAGAAAATATCAGTTTAAAAAAAATTACCTGGTCATATTAATAAAAACGTTTCATGAAATGGTCACACAAAAAATGAACACAACAGATGCAATAGTGAAATTTTAACATGTTTAGAACCCTTGATATCAAAGTGTATCCCTATGCAAAAAAAAAAAAAAAACTAAACTAAAAACAGATCATGACACAAGATATTGGTAGTCCCTTGTCAACAGGAAGTGGAACGACAGCGAACGAGTGGGAGCCCAACAACAAGGAAACCTCCAGTTGAAGCCTGTGAGCAAACTGGCAACATGTCAGGGCTAAGACGTCATTCCTGCTTCTTCCTCCAGCTGCTGGAGGATTTCCCTCTCCAGCTCGTCGTCCCCTCCGTCGTTGTCCTCCCCTTCGTTGCCCACGAGTTCAAAGTCCTGGAGTTCCTGCTGCAGCTCCTTCTCCCACTCCTCTCCTGTGTGAGGAGATAAACATTGGTTGAAAAAACATCACTGTGATTAGAGTTAGAGATTTTTTAGAACATAGATTTGACCTTTACCTTTCAGAAGTTTATGCTAGAAGTTCACTATAGTTATAATGGGAGATAATTTCATTGAGTGGTGTACCTTGTCTTTTGGTAATATTGCTTTGTGACAATGTAATGTTTATTAAGTTCAATGTAAAAGCTAAGATAATATTAAGGTTTCATATACACGGGGTTGATATAAAAGCTAAGATAATGTTTAGGTTTCAAATAGAAAGGGTTCATATGCTAGTCATTTATGGGGGTGTAAGTGTAATCATACTTGTTTCATTTCTAGACATACATGCGCTTGATAATTACATACATCATTTACTAAATACACTTAAACTATTCATACCTATCTCTCTATCTATATTATAATGTCTATGTATAATTCCTAAATGATCGTATCTGTGACGTGGGGGAAAACATTCAAAGTTTTGTTAGTCCAAAAGAACTCAGTTATCAACATGGCCAATCATGTGACCCAGGTGTTAAAAACAAAACACTAGCAATGACAACGTGTTATTGGTGTGAGAGCCATTAGTAAGAACATACGTGTGTGTTCCAAGTGTAGGATACCATAAAAGCAAACCCAGAGACAGAAACAGACAAGATGGCAGACAAGAAATGCAAGCCAAACCAAAGCCATGAGCCTAAAAAAGTAAAAGCGGTCCCTGAATATACAGTAACTTGATCTGCTGACTAGGAACAGTGGTTAGTAATGGTGTCGTTAATTCAAACGTATAGAGTTCGTAGTTTCATGAAAACAAATCAAAATGATTTCAGTATATTATGAATATCAACAACACAAGGCTATGATATCCAATGGACATATATGACGTATTGAGTGTTATGGGTAGATGGAGTAGATGGATGGAAAATAATATATTTCTTTTAGGTGCTCTATAGCTGAGTATTTGTTTTTATTTACTCTAGACTTGGCAACTAAATTTATAATAGTTCAACATTCAGCCGGGGCTACTCTCCTGGGATTAATAACGCCGTACATTTAGCTAAGGGGCCGTCCATAAATGACGTCACGCTCCTAGTGGGGGGAGGGGGTCCCACTTTTGTGACGATGCGTGACGTGGGGGAGGGAGGGGGTTGAAGAAATGTGACGTCACATCGAAAGGTTAACTTTAAATAAAACTTCCACTGAAATATTTGGTCACTTAAAATATATTTCATGACTTTTAAAAAAAAAATTCAATGCTTCTCAAAGTGCCGGTCGATAGGCTATCAGACGCCGGTTGGCGTAAGTTAACAAGACACGAAAATGAAATATAATTATAATTCTTAAGTTTGAGAATTCACAAGAGAACATAGGAAATTGTAACCCTGCTTCGTTTGATGTTGACATCAAAGCCTTTGTGATGTAACCACAGTTTCGTTCACTCGCGGCAGGAGTCTGCGAACTTTTTTTTTCCAGTTATCCCCCCNTCCCCCCCCCCCCCCGGAACTGCTACTTTTGAGTTTTACAAACAGGACGACAAGTGTCTAAAAAGATCTGAATAGGATTATATGTTGATATTTTAAGTCAAAACGACACCGAATATCCATTTGG
>MUZC01000233.1:526431-551149 GCA_002072015.1 Radix auricularia | reverse complement strand
GGTCGTCTGATACGAAAAAGTTTGAGAATCACTGGCTTACAATTTATTTAACATCTTTTACATAGCTTCACTCATGTTACGATAATACAATGTAGACCTACACTAAATAAATACTTAAATGACAAAAAATGATTTGAAACATTCTTATTTTCAAATAGAAAATATTTTTGTTAGGGGGGGGGGTCAAAGTTTTGTGACGTACTTTTTGAGGGGGGGGTCGACGATTTTGTGACGACGCGTGACGTAGGGGGGGAGGGGGTAAAAAATCGGCCAAAATCGCGTGACGTCATTTATGGACGGCCCCTAGCTAAGGACAAAATTGTCCCTTTCATCGGGGCCCACATCGACATTGACTTTTTCCCATTTTGATCTGGCTGAGACAATTTGTGGCCAGCGTCGACCGTTTAAGTCCATTGAAAGATAAGAGTATCTCCAATTAACGTGGGCTACCGTCATGTAGTCAAGTCATCTGTCGGTTGATATAATAATCTAAACTACACCTGATACAGACGTGGCTATAGTAACAAATCTAATACATTACACATACATCCAAAGAATAGAAAGGTGGAGGGGGAATTTAAAAAATTTAAAATGTCTTCAAATAGATCTAATTATTTTTTAAAAATGACATTAAAAATATTTTAAAATATTATCTAACATCTCAAAGTTCAGATTGTAAAGATGATGATTATTAAGACTACAATCTTCTGAAAACCAGCCTTCAATTAATGTGTGTGTGTGTGTGTGTGTGTGTGCGCGCACTTCTTTTCATGTCACATGCCTATGTTCTAACGTACAAAAGAAGCCCCGGGCATTTCCCCATATTTTAGTTAGACGACATTCCAATAAACCTGCTCGAACAAGCACACAACAACACACCGAATATAACCGCAACGAGGAGTGGGGTTGAGGTGGGGTACCAAGAAATGAGAAAAAAACTTAAAAATCGAAAGCCAAAAGGAAATGAAAAAAAAAAAAGAAAGATAAAGATGATAATTGGAAAGGACATATAATCTTAGCCACGGGAAATAAAAAGTTAATTTAAAAACTACTCTTAAAATATGATCAAATTATATTATACTTGATTGAACCTTCTTGGTAGAGAAATGTGCTGGGTTTATATTATCTCCATATGTTATTGCTAATACTCTTTGTAAATAAATAAAACGAAAAATAAAAGGGTGACTATGAAATCACATGTAAATGAAGTTAAATTTTCTCCATGAACGTCTTTAACAAAATAGATGGAGCATAAATCCAGTTTAAGATGGCGGTAGAGGCGTCACTAAGGGTGAGGACGGCACCGGGTGACCCCCACCCAAGGGGTGACACTAAAGTGAGAATCACGCATGCTCCCGTTATTTGGCACTGGCAGACTCGGAGGTCTATGAGTAAATTATAACGGGTCGGCACCATGAGCTACCGCATGGGTGACGCCTCTGGATGGCGGAGGTCACGTATTTTCTATAACAGGAAACTAATTTCCACGGAAGCCATTTTTTTTTTGAAAAACCGGTCGGACAGAGCCCATAGGAAACAGAAGAAGAAAAACCCTATAAAAATAGGAGTCTTTAACTTCCTACGGTTTCAAATGGAATTTTTAAAAAAAATAGATTTTAAAAAAAAAATGAAGAATGGAAATGGGATACACAGGAGAATAAATTAAACCGGGCACCTACTTTGAGTGACCGCAGTAATGAGCGTGGTAATAAATGTTTTTAAAATCCCATGGGTAGAATGATATTAAAAAATAATAATAAGGATTAAAACAAATATATCATGGGGGAAAAAGATTCAGTGACCTTGGAGGTGATGTAACCCACTGCGATATTTACCGCTGGCGACCAGAGGAGACAGGTCCTTACTCTTTCATCTCCATAATCTCATCCAGGAGTTCCTTCTCCCAGTCCTCCTCACTCCCCATCTCCTCGTCCAGCTCTCCGTCCTCGCTGACCAACTCCCGCACTGATGGTGAGAGGGAAGAGCGGGGCCAGAGAGGAATACCAACCATTAATATTAAAGCTACCATCCGAACCATTAAACAATTTACAGTGTACTACACTATATCAACATACGGGTCGTTGGGGACCAAGGAGGAGTAACTAAACTGCAATCACTTCGATATCATTTATATGCTGATATCACGACCTTATTTGCTCAGTGTTAAAAAGCGTTAAAACATAATCTTTTTTACACTTCTTAACCAGTTGGGTATTTAATTATAGCCAATTCACGCTATTCAATGGTGGAAATTTCCATAATCTTAATGATTATAGAGACATTTATAATGTTATGATTACTGAATGGTTATGAAGTTATAAGCCTTTACTAATTGAGATGTTAATAATTATATGATTATGAACATGGTTATAATAATTTATTTTAATTACATTTTAAATCATACGATTATGGAGATTGGTGAACGCAATGGTTTTGGAGATGTTAGAATCAATAGTTATATGAATATTGTTATAAATACCACACCATGTCTAATAATACAAACATGACCAAGACACGTGATTAAAATCATGCATTTAACACACATACATTGTATTATTAAGAGGAAACTAATGTATAAAAGACAACGCCGTTCATACAACTGATGTGAGCACGTCTTGGTGTAAACGTTAAGTTCCAAAGTGAAACATCTGTTAGTGGAGGCCCTGGCAGTGGCGGCCCTAGTAAAGCGCGGTGCCCTTGGCGAGTGTGTGCGTGTGTGTGTGTGTGGGAGATGGGGATTTCGAGAGAGATGTAACTGTTAGCCTTACACCGAAAACAATACATATGCTATCGCGCCCGCCTCCACCCCCACTCAAACGCGGTTGCCCTAATGGCCACCCCTTAAGGCCGCCTCTGAATCTCTGCAAAGACCGCCTAGATAAATAAATGCATGTCTGTTCAGGGCCATCAGAGGCACAGCAAGATGTACCACACAACACTCAACTCCATGCTCGTGACTCTAAAGTTTAGTTGCTGGCTGCTACCAACTATTACATCATTATAGACTATTAGGAGAAAAACAAGCAGATGGTCATAAGCGGAGTATATACGGTATATAATGAGAGGGGGTGGAAGGATAAGAGAAAAGAAAACATTTGGTCATGCCTCTTTGTTCAGTGAGTTGCTCTTCTAGCTCCTTCCTCCAGTCTCCGTCTTCAACTGCAAAATGATGGCATGATAATACAAGTCAATGGATACTCGGGGCGGATCATTCAGTAGCGGTGGGTGGGAGAATTTTCACGAGGATAGTTTGGTGAATAGACATGAGGATAAGTCAGTTATTAGGAAGTCGATAGTAAGTCAGTGAATGGGTACGCGTATAAGTCATAAAATGACTTAAGGATAAGTCATAAAATTAAATGAGGACAAGTCATATAAGGACATGAGGATAAGTCTGTGCACAGGCAGTGTGGATAATCATAAATCATTAAAGAAATTCAGGATGTTAGGATTTTAAAAAGACAATAATTGCTGAGGTAACATTTTGTATTATTCTTCCATTATTCATCCAAGGTTAAGTAAATCCACTGAGAGTATTAGCCTAGGGTATAAGTCTTTGTATACACACTGGATAGGGTAATTTACCTTAGGATTTTGTTAAATCATTTCGCGAAGAGCCCCAATTTACAAATGGGACACCACTTAAATTGGAAATTTTGAGTTTCGAAGGTGAGATTCTTCTTTTTTAAAGTACTAATACTTTGCCTTACATCCGGGAATCACCGAATATCTCCAACAAGGACAGTACCGTAGCGGGTAGTTGGACCACCCTTCTCTTGGTATTCACAAAACAAAACAGACCACCCAGTTTCTCAGGAAGTAAAGAGAGAGACAGAAGTTGGCAAGATAATTTCCAAAGAGTTTTATGCCAGACTTCTCTCCCCCTCTGACATTTTGACGATGTCGCTCAAGTCCTGGTTCAGATTTATTCTTGTGGCGTGCGGGGTCTGGACTCATCAAAACTATGCCATGGCCAGAATCTGAACCACGTTGTCTTTCTGGTATCTTAGAACGCATACTCCTGTCTGTCATTGGCATACAAAACGTAAAGTATTGTCAGGTTATAGAGAAGATCTTCTGACCATTCAGGGAACATACATTTCGTCAAACAAAACACACATCGAAACAAACACTCGGTCCATCCACCTACGTGGACACATTTACCGACAAGTTTTTCATAATACATCATCACTGAATTTCCTCCGCGACTATGTGTGAGTCTAACGATCTCTCTGACGTTTGGCCCATATCTCTTATGTCAAGGCCATCTCCATTAAATCCAGCATATCTCCTTCATGTCCAGCCTAACTTAGATATTTGAAAATCCGTACCCAGTTTAGTCGGACACACACAATGCTAACAGTTCAAGTTTGCGTCACCAAATGTTTACCAAAATATATTCGTAGTTACAATCATTTATTTTAAAAATTACAGACCTAAAAATTTGGAAGTAATTTTTCCTAAATGTGAGCCACAGCCCCTAGAAATTTAAAATGACAGAAGTTAATTGTAGTGGTTTACAATATTAAGAAACAATAAACCCTGGAAAATTCTGTAATAATGATAAATAGATATTATGTTTAAAAAATACAAATCTCATTAAAAAATAATTTAAAGTTCTCTGCTTGATGTCTCTTGTTTAAAATAAATAGCTCTTCAGGACATTATTTGTGAAATGAAGTTTAAAAGTTTAAGTTTTGCCTTTGGAAGATGCATTATAGATCAGTAATCAGACTCTCCTCAGCAAAAGACCAACCCCAGATTAGCAAAGGTGCGCTCCCTTGAATATCAGTGGAGGTAAATTACTGATAAACAAATGACCTTGACCTCACTGACCTGCTTTGTCCACTGACGTCACCCGAAGCTGTTGCTCCATCTCCCGCCGGATGTCTTCCTCGTTAATCTGGTGCTCACCAAAGGCGTCACTAGCAAACTCGTCTTGGGTGGGCTGCGTGTCCCCGAGCACCTCATCGTCTGGTTGCTCCTTGGGCTGGTGCTTGGATGCTGGGGACGATTCTGTGGGTGAAAGAAAATTTCAACAAATTACATGGGGAAAATTCAATATCAATAAATGATATACGGCTGGGGAATACAATATCAATAAATGAGATGGGGAAATTCAATAGATATAGACACACACATAGATATGGGGAGGGGATATACAATATCAATAAATACTATGGGGAGTTCCAATATAAACAATTATTATATAGAGATCAGTTGGGGCCACGGTGGTCGAGTGGCAAGCGCGCTCGACTGGCGTTCCGATGGGAAGCCAGGGATTCGTTCCCGGGGCCTAGGGCGTCCCCGAGTTCCACCCAGCTCCAAATGGGTGAAAAGCGGCGGGGTAATGTGTGGAACCCCTAGCCGGGGCATGTGAACGCAGCATCACTTGCCAAAAAGACTTGCAGATGGTCTTGGCTGACCAAAGGCTATGGAAGCAAATCCAGAAAATACAGCAGGCTGAAGTCGGAGTCCACGGGCCAATTGGCGCAAAACTCAATATTGAGAACGAAGAAGAAGAATATAGAGATCAGTAATGAGATCCAATATCAACAATTATTATAGAGAGATCAGTACTATGGAGGAAGGAACATAATGTCGATGTCGAGAGGGTCCCATTTGACAGCTTCAACGAGAGGGTCCCATTTGACAGCCTCAGTGAGAAGGTCCCATTTGACAGCCTCAGCGAGATGGTCCCATTTGACAGCCTCAACGAGATGGTTCCATTTGACAGCCTCAGCGAGATGGTCCCATTTGACAGCCTCAGTGAGAGGGTCCCATTTATAGGGGCCGTACTATCTTGAGTGGAATTAACGGCACGCCGTCAGAGGGCGGCGTAGATATCCGATACAGGCGGCGCCCCTTGTCCTGGTGTATTGACAACCGGATCAAACATCAACGGTAACATACTAGACAACATTCCAATAGAGAGGCTCAGGCCACCATGAGCGTCCGTCCCAATAGGGTAGGGAAAAGAAAGCATTTTACAAGGGGATGATGAAAAGTGGGAATGCATAAAACACAACTGGCAATAATAGAGTTGATATGAGGCGGGTATGTATTCTAGTTGTAAGATATAACTAGCAATAGTATATTATATATATGTTTCCTGGACGGATGAACATCTTTAGAACCTGGACAGATAAACATCTTTAGAACCTGGACAGTTGAACATCTTTAGATTCTGGGCGGATGAACATCTTTAGAAAATGGACAGATGAACATCTTTAGAAAATGGACAGATGAACATCTTTAGAAAATGGACAGATGAACATCTTTAGAACCTGGACAGATGAACATCTTCAGAACCTGGATGAATGAGCATCTTTTCCTCTCTGTCAGACGCTACTAGTTGCCCCCCCCCCCCCCCCCCCCGGCCCACCCGAAATGGTGATTTTCCTGGTGTACCACTGCGGAGCGGATTTATTTAGTATTTTGTGTTTGATTAATTTAATTTCTTATATAATATAAGTCTAACCCACTCCCCAGCCCTTTCCCTAAACAACAAAGAGATTTGTCTGAGCACTCTTAATCCAGACAGAAAGAATGTGAGCTTCTAATTATAAAAATGTCATATTGTAGACTATGAGCTCGAAATACGACACCAAAACACACGAGATGGCGTTCTGTTCTTTAAATGAAAAGTTCTGATAGCAAATTTTTACGAAACCTGAGGTGGGGTGGGGATAATACATTGATCTATAGGCGACACCATATCCAAACAAAAGTTGTATATGATACAAATTGACCATAACTTGAGATAGAATTATAGGTGTTCAACGCCTCGATATAGAATTATAGGTGTTCAACGCCTTGATATAGAATTATAGGTGATCAACGCCTTGAAATAGAATTATAGGGGTTCAACGCCTTGAGATAGAATTATAGATGTACAACGCCTTGAGATAGAATTATAGGTGTTCAACGCCTTGATATAGAATTATAGGTGATCAACGCCTTGAAATAGAATTATATGTGTTCGACGCCTTGGTTTTTTAAATATATATATATATATTTTTTTAGTCACAAAGTACATGTATCTGATTTTATGTTTGTGCTACTTCGAAAATGTTATTTGAAAATAATAAGCTAAAAATACACGAAAAATGACCTTCGATTTTGCGGCCATTTTTCTATTTCCCCACTCTTGTCAAAACAGAGCACCCAACTATTACTAAGCACTTATCTATTTTGATAGACCTCCATGTCGTGAGAATCCTTGTCACTTGTTACAAGGAGAAGCAATTGTAGCTGCCACGCTGTACATGTATTTTAATTTACGGCTTCTCGAGCAATCGAATACACCTGATATCAGCTCCCTGTAGAAGCAGAGATGCTTAGGACAACATTGTAAAAATGTACTCGATTACAGCTAGAATTGAATCTTCTTGATCGCAGTAATGCTGGCGACGGCGATGTAATGTAAAAGTTCACGAGGAGAATTTTTTAGGTTCACAAGTGCTAATCATTTCACGATTTACCGGGGAGTAGTGTGACAACGCGTGATGTCTTCTGTCTGATGTAACAAGACTTTTAAAAAAAGCAAAAAAAAACCTTATCATCGCGTAGGATAATTTATTGGGCGGTGCTCATCCTCTGTGCGTGTGTGTGCGTGAGTGTGTGCACGCGTGTGCGTGCGCGTGTGTGAGTGTGACCGTGTGTGCATTGCAGTGTTTGTGCGCGTGACATTGGTTGCTATTATTATTACTTGAACATCTATGACCGCCAACATTAGCTGAATTACCAAGGAAACATGAAAGACTAGTGTAACATGCATGGGGCGTTTGGTGTTGTTGACATTTACATAATAGGGCATTTCTGCGGCACATTGCGGGGCAGTATCGATTTGGTTACATACATCGCAGGGCATATCTGCTGCACGTTAAGAATTAAAGGGGCAGTGAACCCGGTACAACATGATAACTCATATGTTATTGTTTCACACTTCAACAGGTATAAGGTGATTTCAAACAGGCGGCTCATCTGTATGAAATGAAAAAAAAAAACGTTAAAAGAAGATAGATATCAAGATAACTAATGGGGGAGGGTGGTGGTTAAAACTGACATAACGTATCGATCATTCGCGGATCACGCGACCTTCACCTTTTAAATGCACTTTGGAGAGCACAAAGCCCGAGGAAAAGGTCTGAAATGGCGTGAGGAAGCAACCACCCCCTCCCCCCCAAAAAAAATTCACCCCAGCCCTCAAACCTTTGTTCCGGTCCACAGGGAAGACAAAGACGCCATCAAGGCCGTTGCTGTAATGTTATGATGCACCGACCAACTGTTCAGCATGAAGGCATTAAGACACCACCGGCTTGACGGGGAACTTTTTAAGTCGGTCAGGACAGAGAAGTTCGCCTGGCTTACTGTCACATGTCACTTCAATGGTCAAACAAATGGTCAGGCTTACTTGTCACAAGTCACTTCAATGGTCAAACAAATGGTCAGACTTACTTGTCACATGTCACTTCAATAGTCAAACAAATGGTCAGGCTTACTTGTCACAAGTCACTTCAATGGTCAAACAAAATGGTCAGGCTTACTTGTCACAAGTCACTTCAATGGTCAAACAAAATGGTCAGGCTTACTTGTCACAAGTCACTTCAATAGTCAAACAAATGGTCAGGCTTACTTGTCACAATGGTCAAACAAATGGTCAGGCTTACTTGTCACATGATGTCACTTCAATAGTCAAACAAATGGTCAGGCTTACTTGTCACAAGTCACTTCAATGGTCAAGCAAATGGTCAGACTTACTTGTCACAATGGTCAAATAAATGGTCAGGCTTACTTGTCACAAGTCACTTCAATGGTCAAACAAATGGTCAGGCTTACTTGTCACAATGGTCAAATAAATGGTCAGGCTTACTTGTCACAAGTCACTTCAATGGTCAACAAATGGTCAGACTTACTTGTCACAATGGTCAAATAAATGGTCAGGCTTACTTGTCACAAGTCACTTCAATAGTCAAACAAATGGTCAGGCTTACTTGTCACAAGTCACTTCAATGGTCAAGCAAATGGTCAAGCAAATTGTCAGACTTACTTGTCACAATGGTCAAATAAATGGTCAGGCTTACTTGTCACAATGGTCAAATAAATGGTCAGGCTTACTTGCCACAATTGTCAAATAAATGGTAAGCATGACCAATGTTACCTCTAAGGTTCATTGCACCGTGTGCAATGTTGCCCTGCATTCCTTTTTTTTTTGTGTGCAATTTTTTTTGACAAAATGTGCGGCGAGGTAATGTTAAACAGCTACGCGGCGTCGGTAAAATATCTGCGCAGCTAAAAGAGACCACCGCGAATGCCAGAAGATGGTTCCCTAGAGTTGAAATTACTAAAGAAATGTTTAAAAAAAGAAGAAAAAAAACCGGGCCATGCCATTGATGAGATGAAGTTACAATCGAAGGAAAAGAAAGAGAATTGTGACTTTGAACCCGGTGACGAGAGTTCAGAGACGATAGGACATTGACACAAGGAAATTTCCTGCAACTCCCCGCGACGCCACTGGTACTGCCCCGCGACGCCACTGGTACTGAGTCAGTTGTCTCCCCCACGTGATGTTCCATAGGGTAATGCCCAGATTTGTGGGGGGGGGGGAGCGAGGGTTCCCCCATCCCCCTATCCCCGGTTATGTAACAAGTTTATTCAGCTAAAGAAAAATTCCAGACCTTGAGATTCTATCCGGGGAAAGTCTACAATGTCAACACCATTGTCACATTACAAAGTATGGGTGGATGTCCATAAAAATATATGTATAAATCTCTCTGTTTAAATGGATGTCCGTCCTTCCTTCGTCATGTAACAATCGTGTAAAAAGGTAGACTTTTTACAGTTTTATTAAGGACACATAATTCTCATAGATATTTCTTAGGTGTTTTTTAAACATCGTGTGTTGGCAATAAGGTCTAACTTGACCCATCCGAATATTGTTTGGTTCTACTGGTTGTCACTTGATTCTATGAAGTGTAGAAATGAGTGGGTGTACGTGTTGTTAATCGCATTTGTGTTCGAGTGCGTGTGTTTGTGGGTGGCAGGTGGTTATGCGTGGTGTCAGTGTGGGAAAAACACTTAATAAAAGATAGTGGAAATACATCTTGAAAAAACATATTACTATGTTTCATGTCCATATACAAGCAGAGATTTGGAGTCCTATACAAGTAGAGATTTGGAGTCACATGCAAGCAGAGATTAAAAGTCACACACAAAAAGAGATTAGGAGTCACATACAAGCAGAGATTATGAGTCAAATTCAAGAAGAGATTAGGAGTCATATACAAGCAGAGATTTGGAGTCATATAAAAGTAGAGATTTGGAGTCATATACACTCAGAGATTAGGAGGTACATACAAGCAGAGACCTGGAGTCACATACAAGCAGATATTTGGAGTCACATACAAGCAGAGACCTGGAGTCACATACAAGCAGATATTTGGAGTCACATACAAGCAGATATTTGGAGTCACATACAAGCAGATATTTGGAGTCACATACAAGCAGATATTTGGAGTCACATACAGGCAGATATTTGGAGTCACATACAAGCAGATATTTGGAGTCACATACAAGCAGATATTTGGAGTCATATACAAGCAAAATTTTGGAGCGGAGCTCGGAGTTTTCAGAGCGGGGCGTTATCTCCGGAGCCACAGATGGTAACATTTTATTTCTACTCTTGGCAAAATGAATTGATGGTCTAATTGTCTAACAGCAGTGTTGTCCAATCTATTGCCTCTTTGCTTTAAAACTGTTACCCCAATATCCATGTTGGAGCAAGGTCATTGACATGTCCGCCGTCTCATCAAAAATGCGTCGCCGAATAGTTTGTGATGACGTTACAATGTTCTGTGCTAACGAAAAGAATGGATGATGGAAACCAGAGCGTGAAGAAGCGAGGCACCCAACCAACTGGCCGGCAGGAAGTCGCTCTTGTTGGACCTAGACCGTGTCCTCGGGTCTAAACTTGACAGAGTCTCGGCGTGAGGGGAGAATGGCGCCCATCAGAACTCGTTTTTAATCGTATTAATATCACGGCAATATTAACTTTGTTAGGTCAGATATCAACCTTGCTTTATAATATGTTTTAACGAATTTTTATAACAGTAACCCTCGATTGATATTTTGAATTTGATGGACGTGCGATCCAACCAAACTCCAATGCTATTAAGATGTTATCAATAATGTTATTGCGAAATTAAATAAATATTCCTTGGTGTAGGCAGGAAAAGAGATACTCTCAAATTAAAGTTGCAGTTTGTCTGTATCTCGAGGGAAAGTTGAGAGCTTTTCCCAAGAAAACAGAGATTCGATTGTGAGCTCAGTTGAAAGTCAAGCGGTTAAAATCCATGACAAGTTACGAACACGCAAAACTTAAGTTTCAAATTCTTTTATAATGAGTTAGCGGCTGCTATTGTCATCAGTGTTAGATACCAAGTTTCATCTACGTAGCTAATCGGGAAGTAGGTTTAACTTGAAGATCACAAGCAAGCACGCAGTCAGACAAACGTAGTCAGTTGTGAGTTGAATGAATGTGTAGAAAGGTCACCAATTACTTAGAGCGGCGTGGTTGCTTCGATCTAGCACACAAACTTTATTATAAACTTGTAGAATGTCATGCCGGCCAAGTGCTACACACCTCTCTCTAAGAGTACGAACCGAAACGTTAAAAATAGAAAAGGAGGGACCTGGAACAGAAGAAGCTTAATCTAAAAGTACATTGTCTGATTCCGGAGAAAAGTCTGACCATGCAAGAGAAGATACTAGCATCATCTTGAACTATCTTTTAAATCGTGTACTCATTATCCTTTCACCATCTCTCTATCTTATGTTCATTATCCTTGCATCATATCTCAGTCTTATGTTCATTACCCTTGCACCATCTCTCTATCTTATGTTCATTATCCTTGCACCATCTCTCTATCTTATGTTCATTATCCTTGCACCATCTCTCTATCTTATGTTCATTATCCTTGCACCATCTCTCTTTCTTCTGTTCATTGTCCTAGCACCAACTCTCCATTTTATGTTCATTATCCTTGCTCCATCTCTATATCTTATGTTCATAGTTCATGATCCTTGCACAATCTCTCTTTCTTTTGTTCATCGTCCTTGCACCAACTCGCTATCTCCTGTTCGAAATTCAAACCCGCTTATCCTCAAACTATATTTCTAGACAATATTTCCTATCTTAAATATTCGGACAGATCTATTAACTTCTTGAATCACCATCACTACCATTACAATGAGTAAACAAAGTTATCTTCTCCTACCAACAACAGCTCAAGGTAACCTACACGTCGCCTGCATACATCTATGCAGCAGGCATAAAGAATAACATAGAAGATATAACGTATCACAGAGTGAAGACGGTGACAACTAACAATCATCTTTGCCCGCAAGTTATGCCTGGGCCTTTCTATTACATGACCCCTTTCCCCAATATTCGCCTGGACCTTTCAATTACATGACCCCTTTCCCCAATATTCGCCTGGACCTTTCAATTACATGACCCCTTTCCCCAATCAACGCCAGGGTCTTTCTAATACCCTTGCCCCAATCTACGCCTGGACCTTTCAATTACATGACCCCTTTCCCCAATATTCGCCTGGACCTTTCAATTACATGACCCCTTTCCCCAAGCTACGCCTGGACCTTTCTGTTACATGACCCCTTTCCCCAATATTCGCCTGGACCTTTCAATTACATGACCCCTTTCCCCAATATTCGCCTGGACCTTTCTGTTACATGACCCCTTTCCCCAATATTCGCCTGGACCTTTCAATTACATGACCCCTTTCCCCAAGCTACGCCTGGACCTTTCAATTACATGACCCCTTTCCCCAAGCTACGCCTGGACCTTTCTGTTACATGACCCCTTTCCCCAAGCTACGCCTGGACCTTTCAATTACATGACCCCTTTCCCCAATATTCGCCTGGACCTTTCTGTTACATGACCCTGCTTTAACTTAACGCGACTTCTGATATTACGCGAAACTCACTCCTACCACGATGTGGGGGGGGGGGTACACTCGACACTGACGCGTGAGGAATTCATGTACCACCCCCACCCTCAAGCAGTGTTGAAACGGGGCCCAGTGTTATTGTATGATGAACTAGTTTCAATATCACAAACACCCACAGAACTGCCACAAAATGTCCGTGGAGTACGATGCCCTTACATAAAGTGCTGTCAACTGTGCATTGCTTTGTGTAATTCTTTGTTCTATATTATTTGTTCCGTCGTTAAAGTGCATATTTTTAAAAAAATTTTTAAAACAGCGTCTACCACTTGAGGTGTTTCCTTACATGACATTTTCTTCATCAGTGGCCAATTATCTATGATCCTCACACTATTAATCTGATAACCAGAGTCGCAAGCAAGCAGAAACACAGAACCTTGGTCCCAATTACAAGAGACAGACATGGAGCGCCAGATAATGACTTGGATTGGGGTTTTCTAACAATATACTCCACCACATAACAATGATAAATGTCAACCGAAACCTAATGTTCCTACATAACATTCAAGCCTGTAACAAGTGTTCTCCCCTTTAAACTTCGCGGCTGCTCTGATGTCTAACCGACGCCGCGCAGCTGTTAAGAGTTACCGCGCAGCAAATTCGGTAAAATATTAAACAAAAAAATGGATGCTCTGCAACTTTACACAATAGTATTTTTACATGCCGTATTGGCTATCAAATCTTAGAGGGAATATTTCCTGTAACTAAAACTCAAAATATTCCATTTCAACAATTATTGCTAAGGTGATCTGAACTCTACAGTAGTATCTTGTCAAGTTCCACGAATCACGCGATGTCCGGTATTCTAACGCAAAGCCCACGTCAACCTAGACACATGACAAGCAAAGCCAAGTCCAGGTCTTACACCCTTCCTCCAGCCCTAAATTTACCCCCGCCCCCCCACCTTTTAATGTACTGCACCTCTATACACTCCCCTGAAAGGTTGCGTGCTGGCCATACATGCCCTTTAACAACCAACAAGCCATCATAAAAACAGTTGATGGCGGCTTTAAAATCAACATTATAAATATCACATGAACTCTATTTAAAGTTGTTAACCAGTGTTCAGGATGTCTATCCGGGCACTTGAGTACAGCATCACATCACTACATTGTGTGCTGGCAACCACGCTGTTTAAGCTTGTCTACCCAATTTGCTGATCTACAATGCCACCAGTTCAGTTGAGTTTATTTCATGCAGCATAACAATTTTCAGCTTGGTGAGGAAGCATGCGGTGGTAAGTGTCCTCAAAGAATTTACAATTACTTCTCATTTTGCCCTAAAAATAAAAACTTTCGAAAGCATTATCAATTTGGGGTGGGGGTGGGAGGCTCGGTAAAAAGGGGTTTAGGAGCTCGATCTCAAAGCTACACATACGCTTACTTAAATAGTCAAGGGGATAGTTCCAGAAAATTCCAGAACCGTAGGTTTAGACCGTAAATTAAACAAGACACGCAAAAAAAAGATTTTGATTATAAATCCTTTATATATGAGTCAGAACTAAAAGTTTTGATTATGTTCAAACATTTACAGACTGAAAGTGACTGAACTCCCCTTGCTGTAAAATGGGGGGTGAGGGTGGACTGAACTCACGACACGTGGAGGTGAACAATAGCAGACGGCGACATAGAGAAATATAGAGATAAACTAGGGGTGTATTAATTTAATTACCGTACATTCAATCGATCTGATATTTCGATACAATGAATTGTAAGGTGACAAAGTCTATGTGTATAATTTCAACTCGATAGCATTACGGGGAGTGGGTCAATTTTGACTTTTGTTTTTCCACTCCCCACGACAGCCAGACAAAACGGTGAAGTTAATATAAGGGATTTAATTAAAAAACCCATAAAAACAAAGTTTAGATCTTAAATCCCTTATAGATGACACCTTAAACTAAATGTATTATGTTCAAACATTTAGAGACTGAACGTGACTGAATTTCCTTTGCTGTAAAACGGAGTGGGGGTGAGGTCATAGATTGACTCCAGTGACACGTGGAGGTGAACAATACCGGAAGGCGACATAGAGTTTCATAGAGATAAACAAAAAGTGCATTAATTTTAATGCGATGCATTCGATCGATCTGAAATTTTGATAGGTTGCATTTTTAGGTGACACAAGTTTATGTGTACAATTTCAGCTCGATAGCATCACGGGAATGGGTCATTTTTTCACTTTTGCTTTTTCGCTGGAACAAGAGAGGGGGGAGAGAGAGAGAGAGAGAGAGAGAGAGAGAGAGAGAGAGAGAGAGAGAGAGAGAGAGAGAGGCGACGATGAAGCTAAATAAGGGATTTAAAAATCCCCCGGGCGTCTCTACGGAAACATGGCACCCAAACAACGGTAGCCACAACAACAACAAAAAAAAAACAACCTTTGTGAACCTTTAGTCTGACTTAGATCACTTCGGTCCTACAATCAGATGTTTGATAACTATGAGTCCGACTTACATCGGTTCCACAATCAGGTATTTGAGAACCACAAGTCTGACTTAGATCATATCGGTCCTACAATCAGATGTTTGAGAACCATGAGTCTGACTAATATCATATTGGTCCTACAATCAGGTATTTGAGAACCACAAGTCTGACTTAGATCATGTCAGTCATGTTTGAGAACCACATGTCTGACTTAGATCATATCGGTCCTACTATCGGCATATCTGGGCCTGAAGCCATTGGAATAATACCTTTTTACCTTGCTATCCCAAGTCTTTTTGCCCAATCAGCTTATTTAATGTTTTAACATACCCCATTCTTGAACTTGAACTATCCCTTAACCCGACGCTGGGTCGTTAGGGCACCATTTTGAGCTGCGCACTAACTCATGCCAAGTGTCACGGTTCTGAGCTGCCTTCTGGGAATCGCTAAATGAAAGGCCGGTCCACTCTTTGATGTTATCCTCCCAACTCTTCCTTGGCCTGCCTCTTTTCCTTCTTCCCTGGACTGTGCCTTGCAATATCGTCTTTGAGAGACCTCCAGATCTTGACACGTGTCCGTACCATCGTAGTTTCCTCTTTTTAATTGAGGTGAGAAGGTCCTCGTAAGGGCCAATGACAGCACTTATTTTGTCGCGGACCGCTTCGTTCGTGATGTGCGCCGTGTAGGAGATGTTTAATACCTTTCGAAAACATCTCATCTCAAGCGCACTAATTCTTTTCTGGAGGTCTGCGGTGAGCGTCCAAGCCTCACAACCATAGAGGAAGACTGACATCGCCATACTGACATACCCCATTCGCCTAAAGTCAAATGTTTTCCAGCAGCAACAATAAGGCTTCGGGTATCAAGTGGACATGGCCGACTTTGTTTACTCTGTTGAGCGTAGGACAATGTGTGATTGTTTCATTGATCTGCACTCTCCCCAATGAAGTCAATTGGTATTGTGTCCCATACATGTAGCCATCTAAGATCCATTGGTCTAATGCCCCATACACCCAGCCACCTGAGGTCCATTGGTCTTGTGCCCCATACACCCAGCCACCGGAGGTCCATTGGTCTAGTGCCCCATACACCCAGCCACCTGAGGTCCATTGGTCTTGTGCTCCATACACCCAGCCACCTGAGGTCCCTTGGTCTTGTGTCCCATACACCCAGCCACCTGAGGTCCAATGGTATTGTGTCCCATACATGTAGCCATCTAAGATCCATTGGTCTAATGCCCCATACACCCAGCCACCTGAGGTCCATTGGTCTTGTGCCCCATACACCCAGCCACCGGAGGTCCATTGGTCTAGTGCCCCATACACCCAGCCACCGGAGGTCCATTGGTCTAGTGCCCCATACACCCAGCCACCTGAGGTCCAATGGTCTTGTGCTCCATACACCCAGCCACCTGAGGTCCATTGGTCTTGTGCTCCATACACCCAGCCACCTGAGGTCCATTGGTATTGTGCTCCATACACCCAGCAACATGAGGTCCATTGGTCTAGTGCCCCATACACCCAGCCACCTGAGGTCCATTGGTCTAGTGCCCCATACGTGGATGTAGCCACCTGAGGTCCATAGGTCTAACGCCCCTTACATGTAGCCACCTGAGGTCCATTGGTCCAACACCCAGCCACCTGAGGTCCATTGGTTTAACGCCCTATACATCCAGCCACCTGAGGTCCATTGGTCTAACACCCAGCCACCTGAGGTCCATTGGTCCAACACCCAGCCACCTGAGGTCCATTGGTTTAACGCCCTATACATCCAGCCACCTGAGGCCCATTGGTCCAACACCCAGCCACTTGAGGTCCATTGGTTTAACGCCCTATACATCCAGCCACCTGAGGTCCATTGGTCCAACATCCAGCCACTTGAGTTCCATTGGTTTAACGCCCTATACACCCGGCCACCTGAGGTCCATTGGTCCAACACCCAGCCACCTGAGGTCCATTGGTTTAACGCCATATACATCCAGCACCTGAGGTCCATTGGTCCAACACCCAGCCACCTGAGGTCCATTGGTTTAACGCCCTATACATCCAGCCACCTGAGGTCCATTGGTCCAACATCCAGCCACTTGAGTTCCATTGGTTTAACGCCCTATACATCCAGCCACCTGAGGTCCATTGGTTTAACGCCCTATAAATCCAGCCACCTGAGGTCCATTGGTTTAACGCCCTATACATCCAGCCACCTGAGGTCCATTGGTCCAACACCCAGCCACTTGAGGTCCATTGGTTTAACGCCCTATACATCCAGCCCCTTGAGGTCCATTGGTCCAACACCCAGCCACTTGAGGCCCATTGGTTTAACGCCCTATACATCCAGCCACCTGAGGTCCATTGGTCTAACACCCAGCCACCTGAGGCCCATTGGTTTAACGCCCTATACATCCAGCCACCTGAGGTCCATTGGTCCAACACCCAGCCACTTGAGGTCCATTGGTTTAACGCCCTATACATCCAGCCACCTGAGGTCCATTGGTCCAACACCCAGCCACTTGAGGCCCATTGGTTTAACGCCCTATACATCCAGCCGCCTGAGGTCCATAGGTTTAACGCCCTATACATCCAGCCACCTGAGGTCCATTGGTCCAACACCCAGCCACTTGAGGTCCATTGGTTTAACGCCCTATACATCCAGCCACCTGAGGTCCATTGGTCTAACGCCTCATTTACGTCGTCCCCAAGCATAACTCAATAATAGTATATTTCAAGTTAAACAGGGGTGGTATACACTGTTAAACTTTATTTGTGCAATGATGTCATATAACGGTGCATGTTTTTGTACAATGGTGTCAGCGTTCAATGTACAACAGAGAAAAAGGACTCACGTGGAAGTACACTACACAGTTAACCTACAATAACCATGCAGTTACATTGTTTAATTTTATAAGAACCCATAAACAGCGTGCGATGGCGCTGAGCGCATGAAAAGTAAATACGGTGCGATTAATCGATTAATTTTGATAAATTCTATTTTTATAACGCATATATAGATCACGTTAAGATGCGATTCATTATTTCGCTAAATCGGTTAACTTGCGGTAATTCCATGGCTCACAAATTGTGTGACCTTTCACAGCAAATTCGTTCGTTATGCAAGAAATAAGGAAGAAAAACCATTCTGGTTACGCATGCACGTATAAATAAATAATATTTATACATGGGATAAGAATCTAAGAATTAAAAAATATAAATTATTAACAAATTGGAAAAAAATAATAATATTTTCTTAAATTTTAATGGAATTTTAATCGATCAAATTAATTTAAATAGATTAAAAATTTTAACGCTAATTCGATTAAAAAAAATAAAAATAAAATCCGGAGCCCTACTATATATAATTATTTTTGTATACCTCATAATAAAACAACTAAAAAAACAAATAAAAAACAATCGACATAATGGGTCCCAACTACCAGTAGCAAAAAAAAAAAAAACCCATCAGACTTCTCTGGATCATGATGGATAATATATGTGCCAATCTGGATAATATATGTGCCAATCTGGATAATATATGTGCCAATCTGGATAATATATGTGCCAATCTGGATAATATATGTGCCAAATTTAGTCACAATGCATCAATGAATAAACGTATGGAAGCAAACAAACAAAACAACAAACCGTTCTGTAGTACCTGTTCATTGTCGACATTGTGACTTTTCCTGTGAATTTTCCCCTACAACCCTCAACAAAAGCACACATTAGTCATTAGTGGAGGGCGCTATGCCAACCGTCTCAACAAAGGTACATATCAGTGTACGGTGCTACGCCAACCGTCTCAACAAAGGCACATATCAGTGTACGGTGCTACGCCAACCGTCTCAACAAAGGCACATATCAGTGTACGGTGCTACGCCAACCGTCTCAACAAAGGTACTAATCAGTGTACGATGCTACGCCAACCGTCTCAACAAAGGCATGTATCAGTGTACGGTGCTACGCCAACCAAAAAATATGTCTCAACAAAAGCAAATATCAGGCTAAGGTGCTACGCTAACCGTCTCAACAATAGCACGTGTAAGTGTACGGTGCTACGCCAACCAAGACAGCTGTCTCAACAACACCAGTGTTTATCAGTGCAGATAGCACGGCATGTTTGGTTCAAGAGGCTCTTTGTTCCCAGCATTAAACCAGCATCACACCAGCCCACATGTTGATTCTACTTACTTATCGTGGGCGCTAAACTTTGGGCCTTAAATGTGGGCGGCCTTGACCGTGGCCCCTTGCCGCTGCTGGTTTGTCAATAAAATCTCAAAATAGCGGTTCTCATGTTTTAAATTTAATTATTTTTGGTTTCTACCTATCTTTCGTTATTTCAAAGTCCTATTATATTATATAGTCAACTCGATAAAAAAATACTCACACATGAACACGAATATCATTAGATGTTAGAGATCCCATCCCAGCACAAGATGGAAGTATACCCCAACAAGAACCAGAGTCAGGTCACTTTGTGCCTGGTAGGGTTTGGTGGAATGGAATCAAGAGAAGGCCTGGGATAAGAAGGCCGATCACAAAGGGGGAATCAAAGCCGCCCCCCCCCCCTTTCCTCAAACCCTTACAAGAAGACGTGTGCGTGGGTTTAGTGGGTACATGGAATTATAGTTGAAATCAATTTGGTCAAAAGAAAATGTGACCAAAAGGAAATTTTGTCGAACGCAAAATTGTTTCCCCTTGAATAGGAGAAACAGGAATAATTTAATCGTTGATGATTTAAGTTATTTTAAGACTTTTTTTTTTTTTTTAAAGCAAAATTTTACTTCATTTCTTTTTAAACAATCGAAAAAAATCTATTTGTATCAAATGTAAATTCGTATATTGAATAATGAAATCATTTCAAATAACTTTCCAGATTAACTAACGGTGATGTTGACTTCCCTGAGATGTAGAACATATATCCCCAATCGACACCCCCTTTATATAACGAAGATATTTGCCTCATGTAAACATAATAATATTTAGTCTAGTCCAGGGGACGGCATCATGTGGCTTCTGTTTTCATTTTTATCGTGAACTTAAAACAAGTCCTTACCTGCGGCTCTTCAAATTACTGTTTTTTTTTGTTGTTTTTTTTTGCAGGAACAGTTGTAAAACTGGTTCTTGGCTCAAGCTCACTGTCAAATATTTTGACGCTTGTTGTTTTTCATTTCATAAGACGTGAAGAAAACGTAGGCGCAATCATTTTCTAGACGTTTAACTTTCAGCCGCAAAACTTGCCAGCAAGGTACCACATATCAATCTAGTTAACCATAGAAATTTTCACTCGGTTCAGTTGTTAGCTGGATTTCTGAGTGCATGTAAAAATGCCTTGGATCCTATTCCCATTTTTACAGAGAGTTTGACAACGTTATTTAGAAAGAACTTTCATATTTTCAGTAACCCTCAATCACAAGTATACATTTATTTAACGTTGGATTCTAGTCAATGTCAGTCTCAGTTAAATACTGATAGAAACTTCCACATGGTTTCTCACTACAACAATTATTAAACATGTACACTTCTGCGTCCGTGTGACGGAGCAAAATGCCAAAGAAATACATTCTCTTATCTCACTGTCAACTGTCATTTTCTCCCCATTTCTTAATGATTTCTTTTTTAAACGGAGAAAGCCAGTGTGAAATGATAAAACTTGTAAGCCACAACTTTGAGAAGCACTGATTTAATAATAATAATAATAAAAAAAAAAAAGATTCACAACACCGAACACGAAGGCCTTCTTGTGGAAAGTGTGTATGTGTGTGTGTGGAGGGGGGTATCGGATACCCATTTGGCTGCTCTTCAAATAATAGGCGTGATTCACTACATATCAAGTTCTGTACACTAAATATCAGTTTCGTGTAGGCTTAATAACTAGAGTTTTTTAAAATTATTTTATTAAAAAAAATAAATAATAATTATTGAGTGTCAAGGACGACGCATATGGTTACTAAAAATAGACCCCCTTGTTTACATCCATGGGTTCAACATGAAACCGCACTACCGCTAATAAACCCCCCGAGCTAAATCAGAGCCTTTCTGTTCTTCGAGGTTCTAATAATCTAAACTATTGACACGCACGTTCCTGTGAGGTCAGTTTGGGGCAAATGACAAGGACGGATTAAAAAAAAAAAAAAAAGAAAAGACTGTATGTAGAGGTAAGACGTGCCCTGGGGATGGGATAGAAGGCAAGTAAGGTTAAGAGTTTCATGTTCTATTTTATGACTACACATCAAAAATCTAACAAGGTGACCGATGCGGGGGGGGGGGGGCGTTATACATCTCATAACGCCATGATACTGTTACTATTATTAAACAATGTTTTAAAAAACTATTTGAAAATAATTTCATGGGAAATATTGAAATAAGAATATTGTTGAAATAAAAATGAAGTTTTTGTCAGCGATTTTTTGGGTCTTAGTTTTAAGTCCAATTAGCTGACTCGAATTAACATAGAATTTCTAAAGATCTCTTAAGAGGAAGTAAAACAGCAAATTTCGGATTTTAAATTATTATTCTAATGAAATTGGTCATACTTAGTAGCCGGTGATGAAGTGATTAGACGTCGTCATTTACCGCCAACAGCTACGACAATTTCCAAATATTTGATCATAAACAAGCTAGGGAGTCGGGGAGCTAAACAAAGATTTGAGCCATAACCTATGTTAAACATGAGTGTGGTGTTGATAAATAAAATAATACCCAGTCTTTTATCTACATTAAAACACAATCAATAACTTGTTCTTGTTTAACTATCATTACATTTGGGCACACACCAGCCGCACTAAAGTAAAGGCTGATTCTCTGTGATTGAAACTTACAAAAAATTTGGGTTTCATTGGGATGGCAGATAAGCTGCATACAAAACACCTTGCAAACATCCAAAATCAGTTTTTGTCGTTTTTTGTAATGAAATTATCACAACCGTCAGTTAAAAACTGCTACTTCTACAAACATCTGGACTTAAAATGTTACCCTACAAGCTTACCCCACCTTCCCAAGTGAGAGATGAAATTTCATTTGAAAAGAGGGGGATGCAAACTAGAAAAATGCTCTGTGTGAAGAGAGTATAAAACTATGTAGGCCTAGCTCAAATATAAATGTTTGTTTCCTTTTTAAAAATAACAATCTACCATCGTGTTTGAGGTTTGACACTATGACACCACAATCTACCATTGTGTTGGAGCTTGGACATTAGCACATCATAATCTACCATTCCGTTGGAGCTTGAACGTTAGCACATCACAATCTACACTGTGTTGGATTGTGTTGGAGCTTGGACATTAGCACATCACAATCTACCATTGTGTTGGAGCTCGGACATTAGCACATCACAATCTACCATTGTGTTGGAGCTCGGACATTAGCACATCACAATCTACCATAGTTTTGAATTGTGTAGGAGCTTGGACATTAGCACATCACAATCTACCATTGTGTTGGAGCTTGAACATAGCACATCACAATCTACCATAGTTTTGAATTGTGTAGGAGCTTGGACATTAGCACATCACAATCTACCAATGTGTTTAATTGTGTTGGAACTTGGACATTAGCACATCACAATCTACCATTGTGTTGGAGCTTGAACATAGCACATCACAATCTACCATAGTTTTGAATTGTGTAGGAGCTTGGACATTAGCACATCACAATCTACCAATGTGTTTAATTGTGTTGGAACTTGGACATTAGCACATCACAATCAACCACTGTGTTTGAGCTTGAGCCCTTAGAATATCGCAAACCGCTAAGTATCAAAACAATACTTATTTTAAAAATCATTTTGTACTATTATTCTATAAATGTGAGAGTCTACAGCCAGGACATTTATCAAAGGTTTAAAAGAGGTAAGTTTTCACAAGTTGAGGTCCACTGGATGAGACATCGGCCGGTCGAATCACCCACGATCCTATTACTTCCACCATCATCACGACATGTTATTGTATTGTAGACAACACAAAGGATTTGGCCCTTCGCCAAAGCTGATTGCAGCAGCATAACAAACTGAATTGTGAAGAGATGGATGGGGGCAAAGATAAAACAAGGGAACTTTTTGTCAAAACTATAATTGAAAGTAAATGCGGCAACTGTTTGGGACAAAGGCGAGTGAAAGTTAGACAAGTTGGCAGAGATCAGCAGACGCCACAGCAAGAATGGGTGGGCCGAACATCAGCCCTGGCACGATTTGTGATATACAGCAACCAACGCATATTTACTTTGTACCAAAATCTGCAACGTACTATTTCTTCTTTACAGCAACCAATGTTTCCTCTAAGGTCTGTTGGTACGTGTGCAAAGTGTAAAAAAACAAACAACATAAATCGTATATCTTACAAAACTTTCTGCGCGGTAATTCTAAATAGCTGCGCGGCGTCGGCCAAATATCTGCACGGCCACGCAGCTTAATGGGGACATCGACAGAACCATTGTATATTTACCCCTGTACTTAATAACAGGCCTAGAATAATCATTACTACTATACAACATGACTAAAATGATTATTTATACCAAACAGCGGCCATAGGTTTACAATTTGTGCTAATCAACAGACTTCGAATACCAATTACTTTCTATTAACAAACAATATTTACACTAAACTAAACGCATAAAATAATCATTCATTTACACTAAAAAGCAAACAAAAATAATCATTCGCACCAAGCCATGGGCTGAATAATATGCGCCCCGAATCAACTAAACGTTATCGCATAATTAAAATATGGCTTTTTGTTAAAGAATTAGAACCGTTGGCGGCCCTGGCAAATATTTTATGGACCAAATAAATTGATGTTATGCAGAAAATCTCCTTCAACAATAACACCACAAGCTGCTCAGGACTCAACACGTCTACCCCCCACTCCCCCCAGTGTTTGGCCCACTGACCTCTGGGAAATTAAGACCCAAACAAAAATAACAACATGGCTAGGCACGACCTTGACCATCTTAGGACACCCCTCTCCCCAGAATTTGTGTATGTGTATGTACCCCCCCCCCCACATCCCTGCCCAAACAACCGCTGCCCGACATTCAATTCAGGAACAGGACTTGTCGCAACAGCGGTGGTCACGGTTGACTTGATCTCATATCACAGATCGTGCACATATTAAAACGCAATACGGTCTTCAGAACATTGGGGTTAGTAGAGCTAAGCGAGAGAGACAGAGAGAGAGAGAGAGAGAGAGGGGGGGAGGGGGGAGCACCAGCCCACATGTTGATTCTACTTACTTATCGTGGGCGCTAAACTTTGGGCCTTAAATGTGGGCGGCCTTGACCG
>MUZC01000233.1:508540-524037 GCA_002072015.1 Radix auricularia | reverse complement strand
TTTGACCAAACCAAGGCAATGATGGCAGACCAACTAAATTTGACCAAACTAAGGCAATGATGGTAGGTCTACTAAGTTTGACCAAACCAAGGCAATGATGGCAGACCAACTAAATTTGACCAAACCAAGGCAATGATGGCAGACCAACTAAATTTGACCAAACCAAGGCAATGATTGAGTAATTTTGATAGGTCCTTGCTGCTACTGAATTACAACTTAGTTGTTCAAGTTAAAACTTCCACAAGCAACAATGGTACTATTTACTATGCATTACGTCCGTCTGTCTGTGTATGTGTAAGTGTATGCAGCATGCATTAGTCACACTCTCAAAACAGCACACGTAGCACCCACCAAACAACAACAAGACCAGAGCCAAATTTACATTTACATGAAGTGCACAGGCCTCCTCTCCCCACCGCCCCCAACCCCCTGACGGGAATTAGCCCAGAATGCTTCAGATTTGGAATCTCAAGGTCTCCAAACATGCGATAACCAATTTACTGGGACTTCCACCACTTCACCACCCGCCCCCTTTTCCGGCTTGGAGGCACATGTCCCTACTTCCCCCACCAGCTTAGAGGCCAACTAGCAGATTAGAAGGCAATGATGCAACTAACAAACAGAGAGGCCTATGCCCCCCAGGCCAAGTGAGATGAGTAGCAGAAGGCAATGATGCAACTAACAAACAGAGAGGCCTATGCCCCCCTCCCCCAGTGAGATGAGTAGCAGAAGGCAATGATGCAACTAACAAACAGAGAGGCCTATGTCCCCTCCCCCCCAGGCCCAGTGAGACGAGTAGCAGAAGGCAATGATGCAACTAACCAACAGAGGCCTATGCCCCCTCCCCCAGGCCCAGTGAGACGAGTAGCAGAAGGCAATGATGCAACTAACAAACAGAGAGGCCTATGCCCCCTCCCCCCCTAGTGAGATGAGTAGCAGAAGGCAATGATGCCACTAAACCACTATAACCGACTGAAGGCGCCTCTTCTTTTAAGCTGCCCCCATAACGGAACTAATGTGCTACAACTGATACTGACCGCGCGACCCCATGTCCGTCATTTAACCGATTCCTCCTCTAGTTAGTCACCATCCTTAAACTCTGTGATGTGGACACGAGTTTTTGTGAGCCCTCAGGAGATAGTGAGTGACAAGAACTTCTGGGAGAATCTAAATTTTGGAAATTTAGCATTACTTTTATTACAATATCTTAATATCTTGCAGAGGAAAATGGAGGTGTTGTACACAATTATATTTTTAAATATATATTTTTAAAATTTTCAGTATTATTTTTTATTATTATTATTTTTTATTTTTTTGGGGGGGAAGGGGAAAGTCTCCATGTTTACATTTAAGAGCATTTAAATTTAAGGTGGAATTGTTATAAATTAAATCACGTTGCCGTCTATGTTCCCTTTAAGATGCATTGGTTCTTGGTTTTCATGTAAACAAACTCGCGTGCAATGTTGTACAGGATCCAGTTTTTGCTTTGCCTCATTTGTAATCCCTTAAACGAAAATATTAAATCTAATCAAATTTTGCTGCGCGGTAATTCTGAACTGATGACAGAGAGCTGTGCAGCCGAGCAGCCTACAGGGATCAGATTTTAACAAGCGAACTTCGATCCGAATATAACGGTTACAACACTAATTTAAATGAACTTCAGATTCAAAATAAGGACTTATCATGTCCCCCAAACTTTATTAGATTAGATAACTTTTATACGTGCGTTCCCTTCACAGCATGGATGTTTTGGTACAGAAACGGCTAATTAACGCAAACAATTAGTTAAATTAGCCTACCATGATTCATTCTACCATAAGCCTATAAGGTACGCCAACTAACAATTACAATTCCACCATGATTCATTCTACCGTAAGGTACGCCAACTAACAATTACAATTCCACCATGATCAACACATCACTCCACCATGCTCCCTGTCATACGCTTTAGATTCACCACAGATAAACCTTCTAGTATTGCCACAAACGCGTACACTGACATGCAGACAAATGTATTTTGTTACAAAGAGCCCCGTGAGTTGAACGGTTTAAAGTTGGAGGAACCGGTATGCTAGTCGACAAGATGGCGGATGTTTTCATCCGGCCAACGTTTATCAACAACGCCAGCCTTGACCTTAATTTGACCCAGGTCAATCGATGCACTAACGCCGGCACAGTTGACTGGAAGGAATGGGGAAGGGGGGTGACGCTGACAAGTTGGGGAGAGGGTGGGTCTGACCACGCAAAGATCGTTTACGGTAGACCGTCTGTACATTTTATATCGTTCCCGAGTCTCATGTTGGTTTGAAAAGCTGCCTGAAACTGAAACACAGCGCCAGATGTTAATGAAATAATAATAATAATAATAAATTGATAATTTATATAGCGCTGTATCCCAGCTAGGGGCCGGGCTCACAGCGCTTTACATGGTGATAACAACACACATATTAATTAAATAAGCATTCATATCATACTAACCACACAAATGACAATACCTTATACATCAGTTACGTTAATAATTTATTTTTTTAAAAAAGAGTTGTTTATTAATTTTGAAAATAAATTTTAAAAAGATGTGTCTTAAGTGCAGTCTTGAAGGACTTAGTAGTTGAATTACTACGGATGTGTAATGGTAGAGAATTCCATTGTTTGGATGCATAAAAAGAGAATGACCTTTCGCCAAATGTTTTAGTTCGTGTCTTAGGAACACAGAGTCGCGTGTGTCTGCAGAAAAGCGTAACTGACGACTTGGTGACTAGACCGACAAATATTCAGTAAGATAGGAAGGGCTTGAGTCAGAAAAGAAGTTGTGTATTTAGTGAAATAAAAAAAAAGTGTCGGCAAACTTATGTAATGGTTCCCAAACTTTGTTGTCAATTTGTAAAATGGAATACACCATTTTATAAAGTTAAAATATTTTTTTTAAAAAAGACAAATCGAACGCGTTGAGGAACAAGATGAAGATGTTCCTGTCAGCGGTTATTGTTGTCTGACATTAACTGGTTTACACCAGGATTGTTGGGCGTTGAAGTGGCCAACTGAAACTCGCCAAACGTTATTCGAAGAAAACCGGGGGCAAATATATACTGTGTACAGCTCATGCATGTACAGATCAGGTACGTAGAGCCTATGAGCCCCGGTGCTAAGGTATTTTTTGATAGTTCTGTTATTTCAATGCAAAAAAGCCACTGTGCTAAGGTATTTATTGATCTCTTATTTTAGGAACACATACCCCCTGAACGCCCGTCAGATACAACAATAGAAAATGTCAAGATAAACGCAGACGGAAAGATAAATGGACCGAACTCGTGACCAACTAATACTTCCCGTTGTTGGAGAAAAAAATAACTTTCACCAGCGGCTCTCACAAGATCGTCTAGCCTTATGGCGTGGAATTAGCCAGAACAACAAAAACACACACACACGCTACCAACATTCAAAACTCTACTAAAAAGACTTGACACAAACCTTACATATACACATGACTCAATAAACGTCTGAAATATACACGATAAGTGGACCTCTGTTCCCCCTGAAGTGACTATGTAAATGAAAACTATACTTAATGACTTGTCGTAAGCCTACATTTCGTAGAGTTAAATTTTACTTGTAAATATGACACTATCATGTAATTTTACACTACATTTAAATTGTGATACCAGAATAATTTAAATGAACAGCTGTAAGCATCTGAGTCACATACATTTTTTTTCGCTGCCGTAAAACCTGTGGTGAGAATACATATTACGTGATGACGCTATTAAGGGGAATTCACAAAACAATCCCAAAGGAATTTTCTCAGAACTGTGACTGAATAGGGCACACAGCTAAGGGATGTCTTGCGTGTTTTGTGGGAAATTCCGATTCCTGATAGTCATTTGACATGTCCTGACACAAGAAACGGTGACCAATGTAGCTACCCAAATCTCGTGTTTAGACTGAAAGAACAACAAATCTTTGAGCTATCACGGGATGTAGAAACACCTAGCAGGAGTTTGAAGATATTCATCCTAGACCAAGCAAATTTACATACACGCCGATGGGCACGGCCGGTCTTAGTGTCTTAGCAACTGCGGGTTGCGGGACCCTATGCGGCTTAGTATACGAAACGTATTACGTGGGGCCTTGTTAGGGTAGGGATAAGGACTTACTAAGATAATGAGAGAAAATTAAGATAGGAGGGGCCTATAAAAGTGCGAGGCCTTTTGCCTAAGGCAGGCCCTGCCGATGGGTCAAAGAAATTGTGAGTCTAAAGATGGGTGGGTCAAGCGATGATTGGTTCGTAAGACGTTAGGATGGGTGGATCTAAAAATTTAACGGTCGGAAACTTTTAAGACGAAAGAGCCAACAGTTACAATTGACAAAATTTCCCAGTTTTTTTTTTTTTTAAAGAGCCAGTAACAAGAGTTTTGAAAAAAAAAATTTAATATTTGCGCATGGAACTGGAGAGCCGCAACTTGACATTGAAAGAGCCGCATGCACCCCGCGTTGCCAACCCATGGTCTTAAAAAAAGGGCATCTAAAGAGGGGGTGCAAGATTTAAACCGGCCAGATTGAATCCTTGCCAAATTGAAACCTGGCCAAATTGACACCTTGCTAAAATTCATGCAAATAGTACCTGCTGCTGAGCAGACGTCAAAGGCCTTGTCATGTCTATTATTAGAAATATCCAAATATTCTGATACCTCTGTTAGTCGATAATTATATGTTAATTTAATTCAGCTAAATGGACGTGACCGAGACGAAATACTTGTTTACAGCTTTGTTATACTAACACAATTGTGCCAACGTGTTGTTACTTCAATATTTATGCTGAAAGCTATTAGTTTAGGGAAAACCTTGTCTAATAATAGTAACATTACGTAATGCGATGTGACGTTTTCCGGTCTGAGACGTGATCGAATGCCATGGAAAGAAACCTGAAGTGGCGCACAGTTTGAGAACTGTTTATACAACAAGAAAAGTTGAACACAGTGGAGTCACGCAGTGATCTTTAAAGACAAGGATTGGGCTTTTTAATGAGTAGACGAAATCTGATGTCAGAAAAAGAATGTCTACTGCGTATCTCACAATCAGGACAATGTAAACAAATCATTAAGAATAGATATACCCGCCCCTCCACCACCTACATCAACAAACACTGGTCATTGGGAGGGTTAACAAGAGAGGGAGGGAGGTGAGAACATCAGGAGACAATGGTCAGTGGGAGGGTCAACAAGAGAGGGAGGGAGGGAGGTGAGAACATCAGGAGACAATGGTCAGTGGGAGGGTTAACAAGAGAGGAAGGGAGGTGAGAACATCAGGAGACAATGGTAAGTAGGAGGGTCAACAAGAGAGGGAGGGAGGTGAGAACATCAGGAGACAATGGTCAGTGGGAGGGTCAACAAGAGAGGGAGGGTCAACAAGAGAGGGAGGGAGGGAGGTGAGAACATCAGGAGACAATGGTCAGTGGGAGGGTTAACAAGAGAGGAAGGGAGGTGAGAACATCAGGAGACAATGGTCAGTAGGAGGGTCAACAAGAGAGGGAGGGAGGTGAGAACATCAGGAGACAATGGTCAGTGGGAGGGTTAACAAGAGAGGGAGGGAGGGAGGTGAGAACATCAGGAAACAATGGTCAGAGGGAGAGTCAACAAGAGAGGGAGGGAGGGAGGTGAGAACATCAGGAGACAATGGTCAGTGGGAGGGTTAACAAGAGAGGGAGGGAGGTGAGAACATCAGGAGACAATGGTCAGTAGGAGGGTCAACAAGAGAGGGAGGGAGGTGAGAACATCAGGAGACAATGGTCAGTGGGAGGGTTAACAATAGATGGAGGGAGGTGAGAACATCAGGAGACAATGGGTCAGTGGGAGGGTCAACAAGAGAGGGAGGGAGGGAGGTGAGAACATCAGGAGACAATGGTTAGTAGGAGGGTCAACAAGAGAGGGAGGGAGGGAGGTGAGAACATCAGGAGACAATGGTCAGTAGGAGGGTCAACAAGAGAGGGAGGGAAGGAGGTGAGAACATCAGGAGACAATAGTCAGTGGGAGGGTTAACAAGAGAGGGAGGGAGGTGAGAACATCAGGAGACAATGGTCAGTGGGAGGGTCAACAAGAGATGGAGGGAGGGAGGTGAGAACATCAGGAGACAATGGGTCAGTGGGAGGGTCAACAAGAGAGGGAGGGAGGTGAGAACATCAGGAGTCAATGGGTCAGTGGGAGGGTCAACAATAGAGGGAGGGAGGTGAGAACCACCGATGGACAATTCCCAGTGTCCACAGAGGAAATCCACAGACGTAACAGCGACCGCGCCACCGTGAGGGGAGAAAGGGAGACCAGTCAATGTGAGGGGAGAAAGGGAGACCAGTCAACGTGAGGGGAGAAAGGAAGACAAGTCAACGTGAGGGGAGAAAGGAAGACAAGTCAACGTGAGGGGAGAAATGGAGACCAGTCAATGTGAGGGGAGAAAGGGAGACCAGTCAATGTGAGGGGAGAAAGGGAGACCAGTCAACGTGAGGGGAGGAAGGGAGACCAGTCAACGTGAGGGGAGAAAGGAAGACAAGTCAACGTGAGGGGAGAAAGGAAGACAAGTCAACGTGAGGGGAGAAAGGGAGTCAACGTGAGGGGAGAAAAGGAGACAAGTCAACGTGAGGGGAGAAAGGGAGTCAACGTGAGGGGAGAAAGGGAGACAAGTCAACGTGAGGGGAGAAAGGGAGACAAGTCAACGTGAGGGGAGAAAGGAAGACAAGTCAACGTGAGGGGAGAAAGGGAGTCAACGTGAGGGGAGAAAGGGAGACAAGCCAACGTGAGGGGAGAAAGGGAGACCAGTCAACGTGAGGGGAGACAAGTCAACACGAAGGAAGCAACAAAAGTAGATGTTAGACCGGGCATGGGTACCAGGTAGAATTGATTATAAAATATGCGTGTGTGTTTGGGGAAGGGAGTAGGGTTCTATGGCTGGTATAATTCGTAATTAGTGTGGTTCTATACGTGTTGCCTGTTTGAAATAATTGTGTTGGACTTACGACATGTATTCTCAACCCGGGCTATGTGAGTGTGTGTGTGTGAGGGGGGGGGGCAGTTTCGGAAGGTGCAGGGACATTACAAAAAAATCAGGGTTATTTGCATTAGAAGACGTCTTTTAAATTGGGCTAGAAAGTGTGTGTGTGTGTGTGGAGGGGGGTGCATGAACTATGTTTTGAAATGGAAATAAAGATGTGCAATCGTATTTGAACTTAATGGGTGTTGTGACGCTGAGGGTTAAAGAACTAATATGTTAAGAACCCTTGAAAATGGATGAAATGAAACACAACCACTTTAATTTATTAGTCTTAGTTTTACTAAATAAATCAAAAATAGAAATAAACCTTTCTTACCACTGGGGATAAATGAATATTGTGAAAACTTAAAATAAAAGCGTGGAGCGCCCATGAAATATTTAAATTTTAAAAAAGGATTTGAAGGACCTTTCGAAAAACTAGACTAGAGCTAGAGGGATTATGTATACATGATAATATTTTAATCGATTCATAAATGAATACTTCAATAGTAACGTAGTAACGCCACGACCTCATTTCTGACTCGGTCCTGACAGTGAATCTCTCGGCTGAATTAAGTCTTTGTTGTTAGAATGGACGTTTAAGGGGATATGTGTGTGTTTGATCTTGAGATTAATAAAAACACATATATATTATAAAAAATATTTAAAAAATTAGTATGTAAATAAGAATGAAAGCAGACCAACTTTTCCCCGCATGAGTTCACCTTTTGCCAGACGTTATGTCGCGTCAACTGTAGATCACCAAGATATGATATCATCCAAAAAAGTAATGACGTTTATTATGGGGAAAACACAAAATTTAGGAGCTAAGGGAAATACCGGTTATAAATGGGAAGATTATGAGAAAACATATAAATAAATAAAATGTAAGAAATATAAATAAATAAATATATATAATGTATCAACACGCACATACAAAACAGAGACGTCAATTTTTCCTGTAACACAAATATCCTACATAAGGGACCTCATAATTTTCTTAAAGAACTAACGAACCCATAAATGGAATCTCATAATGCTCTAAAGAACAAAGGACATATAAGGAGCGGGCTGATTGGATGGATAAATCCGTCAAACTGGCATTTAGAGAGTTGTTTTATAACATGAGATCTCGGTATAAAATCGATAGATGTAATGGGGACGTGATCTTCCTATGAATTCTTCTTATGAATTATGCAACATTCGAGGCAAACAACCTTAAGGCGGATTTAAACAGAAGCCGAGGGGTTTGAGAGGCGACAAATTCATTATAATAGAGTAGAAGAAAAAAAAAATGTGTGCGTGTGTGAGGGGGGAAGGGGAAACATTACAAAAATGTACACTTAGTACAAGACCAAACTGAATAGACTGGAGTATGCGATTAGACAGATTCTTGCAAGTTCATAAAGCAAGCAATAATAATAAAAAAAATATATATATATAAAACTTTCCGGGATCCCCCGGATGACGAGAACTCACCAGGGGACTTTCCGATATTTCTCTGATTACCCCTAATTCTATTTCCGCCAAGGGCACACAATCCTGCAACATCTCCCTCCTCACCCTGAAGCAAAGACTGCGCCCTATAATTAATCTGCCACCAGAGTGGCGAAAGCCCCCCCCCCCTTTTCCCGGGTTCAAGGATATTTTATGCGTGGACCGTGGAGCTAATAATAAAGTAAAATTCTAACCAGTGTTTCGTTTGTTTACAATGTTACAGCTTTTTACCTCTCCAAACACATGTTTAAATAATAAAAATATGAAACCATGTACGCGTGTATTAAACTGTATGTACCTATAAAAATTTAAAAAAAAGTTTTTAACAAATTGTTTTGTTCCATTCATCTGTAAAAAATTAATCGATTAATTAACGATTAATTTTAACATATATAAACACAACTGAAAACATCAAGGGAAATAACAAAAATAAGTAATTGATTTTTGTTTTAATGAGTTATTTCCCCTGTCATTTGTCGCCATGTTT
This sequence comes from Radix auricularia, assembly GCA_002072015.1. Classification (NCBI taxonomy): domain Eukaryota; kingdom Metazoa; phylum Mollusca; class Gastropoda; family Lymnaeidae; genus Radix; species Radix auricularia. The sequence goes on along the minus strand of MUZC01000233.1, from coordinate 515,039 downwards.
AAGTTTTTCACGATCTAATACATTTATTATGATACGCGAGAAAAGATTGTAGGTAAAAAAAAAAAGATAATTAATTATTTATTAATAATTTGAAAAATTATTTTAGATATATTAATCAAGAAATTAATCATTTATCTCCGCAGCCCTAATTTTTACCTTTCAAAACCCAAACACATGTGTATAATAATAATAATTATTAAAAATATGGGTGAATTAAACTGTTTTTCCCTCCAAAAAAAAATACAATCCAAGACAACAGAAAGTTTAAACGCACTAAATTTTCTAAAACGCATTAGTCACAGAATGACTTCAGAAGTATGGCAAAGGGAATCGAATTAAATGCCAACGAAATCTTATAAGTTATCTTTTACGTTACATTAATTCAGTGATCCTGTTCTCTTCAATCATTCCTTACATAAACATCACGTCCCATAGTTCACTTGAACTTACGAGAACGTTATTAGCAGAGACGGATCAGAATGAATCTGGATTCTCTCTTAGACTCCCCCCCCCCCCCATATACACTTTCCTTTTCCAGCAGTCTGTAAGCTTGGATCACACACAGCTTGGTGCGTTTATGTAAAAGAATTTACCTGTTATTTTAAGTGACTCTCAGCTATATTTATATGTATATATTAGGGCTGCGGAAATTAACGATAGATAAATAGATTTTAATCGATCAAATTATAGACCAACAGCATGATTGGAGATAAACAGCCGGATTTGAGACCAACAGCCTGATTGTAAACTCACAGCCTGATTGGAGATTCACTACCTGATTGGATGACCAACAGCCTGATTGGAGATAAACAGCCTGATTGGAGACCAACAGCATATTTGGAGACAAACAGCCTGATAGGATGGAGACCAGAAGCCTGATTGGATGGAGACCAACAGCCTGATTGGATGGAGACCACCAGCCTGATTGGATGGAGACCACCAGCCTGATTGGATGGAGACCAACAGCCTGATTGGATGGAGACCAACAGCATGATTGGATGGAGACCACCAGCCTGATTGGATGGAGACCACCAGCCTGATTGGATGGAGACCACCAGCCTGATTGGATGGAGACCACCAGCCTGATTGGATGGAGACCAAAAGCCTGTTTGGAGACAAACAGCCTGATTGGATGGAGACTAAAAGCCTGTTTGGAGACCACCAGCCTGATTGGATGGAGACTAAAAGCCTGTTTGGAGACAAACAGCCTGATTGGATGGAGACTAAAAGCCTGTTTGGAGACAAACAGCCTGATTGGATGGAGACTAAAAGCCTGTTTGGAGACCACCAGCCTGATTGGATCGAGACTAAAAGCCTGTTTGGAGACAAACAGCCTGATTGATCCACGCCGTTCTCCTTAAACAGATTGTAAGATTTTTTTGTGGAGGAGAGGGGAACGACATGGTTTCGGAAATATACAGCTTCAGTATTTTGGCTTGAAAATATTTTTTTTTTTTTGAGTTCAGTCTGACCGATCAAAGCTATAACACGCTGACGTCATCATCAACTAACCTTAACGTTGTGGTTTGAAATAATTGATATAATTCCCCTTTTGAATAGTTGTTTTAATAATTTTTTAAAACTGTATTTCAACTCACATTAATTTTATTCGCAAGGGAGAGAAAACTTGTCTTCCACTATTCCTGGGATGGGTTGAACATCCCCCTCTCCACCCGGAATGAGGAGGAAATAAGAAGCATACCCCCAATATGGCGTAATGGCGTCCCGGGTTGAACGTTCAAGGCCACACGGCACATGAAGTACAGACAAAGAACATTGGGCCTCACATGCGCCTACATTAGGGTCGTGAGAGTAGTTTAAAAGAATGGGCGTAGACAGGGGTCGTGGGGGCAGTTTACATAAATGGGCGAGACATGATTCTGAGCGCCAATGACAAGAATGGGCGTAGGCGGGGGTCTTCACCGCTAATGACAAGAATGGGCATTGACGGGCGTTTTCAGCGCAATTGGTATGTTCATAATATGGCGGAAATCTATTAATAGAAATATTATATCTAAATGTATCTTTTGTAAGGACAAATTCATAAAAAAATTAATAAAAGATACGAGTAAATACGTGAATGTACGTATATTGAGAATGATTGATCTCATCAGCTAATTTTTAATTCTTCGTTAATTTAAGAAAGCTAATTGGACTTGCAAAATAAAAAAACAATTCCGTATTTTTACGAAGCTAACAATTTTGAGAACATAGTGATTTGACTGTATATAGACTATGCCTCAAAACTTTGTTCCGCTAAAATGTAATCGAAAAAAAAGAACATTACGAAATGAGGTATGACGTTTTCCGGTTTTTAGAAATGAAGAATCCTATGAAACAGAATGGCTGTAGACGGGGTCTTGAACGCAAATGACAAGAATGCTGAAGACAAAAGTATTCACACGTCGTTCAAGGACTTCCATATGTGGAAGACATTTTGTTTTCTTCTGTTATTTTCTTTGATGGATATCCGCAAAAACAAATGTTGATCGACACTAGTAAAAGTTTATAAAAACCGGAAGTGGCTTTCCACCACAACTTCAAAGCTGCTATATCTAGACTTGCAGTAAATTTGCGATAGCATACACAAAAAAGCTTTTAAAAAATACAAGATGATTCAAGCCCGAAAATTCTACTACTTCTTTACCTAAAAACGATATTCTTATTTTCTGTTTTTCATAGTCCATTAATCATGATAAACTATTTCAACGATTGAGTTGAATAATGATGTAGTTGTTTACAATGTTATCACATCCCACATCGCATACAACAACCACACGTACCACACACAAAACCCGAGCGCCGTGCATCACCAACAACACATCTCAACTGTACACAACAATGCCATTGGGCCTACCCGGCAACCTAAAGCTGATCAAAACAACGAAACACTACTTCACCTATCCCACCCCCCTCCGAATTCACCATTACCTAACAAGCCCACTTTGTTATGTACACCAACAAGCCCCATTTGTCGCTTAAGACAAGCCTACTTTTTATGGCTACTCACAAGCCTTTTTTATTATGTCCACTAAAAGCCTCTCCTTTGTTATTACTAGCCTATTTTTTGTGTGGCTCCTAACAAGCCCAATTTGTTACAGCTCCTCACAAGTCCACAGTCTTATGGTTACAAGTAAACTTAGATATGGCCAATTAAAAAGTCCACTTGCTAATGGCCCAGAAAAAGCACACTTTGTCTATAGCTCCTTATAAGCAGACTTTTTGTCTCCTTACAAGCCCACTTTAGTGTACGCCTTAATATTATTTATGTGGAAAATCGTTTAAATTTTATTTCGACCTTGACCTCTCATTTAAAAAAAAAAGAAATTTCGTGGCTTATATCCCAATAAAAACTACACACAATAATCTCCCTTTTTAAAATCATGCTGATTTTATGAACAACCAAAGAGAATAATTATTGTCAAATGTTCACGCTATTAAAGTAAGTGGCATGCGTTTTAAGGGTTGGAAGCTTTTATTTATGATATGAGATGAGTGTTAGAGTGACTAGAACCGTGAATCATAATGAAGGGTACAAGAGCTCAGACGATGAGAACCCCTGTGGTTTATTTGCGGCAAGCGCCGGCGAACAACAAATATTCAAACGATCCAAGTTGATTTTGTTTTTATTTTGTGTTTTTTTTTAATCACATGATATTTTCTCTCAAGATAGAAGGAACAAAAAGAGCAAAAAAGAAAAAAAATGTGATTGTCTTGACCCAATTACACGAACCAAGAGCCGATGTGACCCAATTGGAACTCGTGAAAGGCCAATCATCTGGGGTCAGGTTGACCTGCCAGTGCTGCCGTTTAATACTCCGCTCACCGCCAGCTACCTCCAATCGGGTCACCGATACCGCGTCCCTGATAATCGATTCGAACAAGAGTGGGTGCACAAACATGTTTAATTTTGGATATCGCAACAGAGGTGTACACTAGGGAGAGGGCGCCGAGAAAAGGTAGGGTGGGGAGGGAGTGGAATGAGGGAGTTTGATGTCAAGGCACTGTATACAAAGAAATTGCGTTTTTTCTTAGTTTTTTTTTCCTCTAAATTTATTAAGTCCACCATAAAGAAACAAACGATTTGGCCAAATGCCGACATAACGGCAAACAGCATTGTAATTTATATAAATACATACATAGACAGTATACATAGTTATATTTGGTAGTCGGTGGCGCGGTAATAAGAGTTAGCGCTGCAGTATAAGGAAGATGAAGCAGTAGTAGGAGGTTGTTGCGGTAGTGGGTGGTTGTTGTGGTAGTAGATAATTGGTGTGATGGTTGGATGTTGGTGCGGTACTGGGACGGCGGTGTGGTAGTACGTGGGTTTAAGAGGAGAACTGTGGGTTTAAGGACCAACTAAAAATTTCTAAAATATCTTACACGCCTGGAAGAAGTAATCTTTTCAATGAACGAACCTGCAGCTAGGATGCGGCTTGCGACTTATGTTTCAGGTGCTACTCCACTACACAAGCCAATAAACGTTGTGAGTTTGATTTCAGGATTCTATAACCCACTTAATTCTCTCCCCCCCCTCACCCCCAGGTACAACAAATTAGATCTCTAGCAGTAAGACATCTCTATCTTAACCCACTCGGCAAGCCAGCGGCAACACGAAAAATGTCACCGAAAATATAATTTATCTTTTTGTAGTGGGAGAAATGTGACACACATGTTGACATTTCTTTCCCGTGTATCTTAAGAGTCATCTCTCGTCCATCGCTGGTCTCCTTGTTTGAACACTGATGTCTACATAAAAATTTTCGATCTAATAACATGAGACCTTTAACTTGGTCACATGTTTCGTCCGGGAACTCGGGTTGTAATCTTACGGCGTACAGTCCCATCGCCATTATTGTTTCTGAGGGCAGCGTGACGACATTAGTGGAAGAATGATTGTCTTACGTGTCCAAATAACACCGTGAACCGATGTTGAATCGTTTCTACAACATTTATTAAAATGGTAACTCGTCGATAAGACAAGGTTATGGACAAGACTTTAAAACACCAGGTTAAGTACAAGACATTTGAACACAAGGCTATGTACAAGATATTTGAACATAAGACTAGGTACACGACTTTTAAACACAACGCTAGGTACAAGGCTTTTTTTTTGAAAAAAAAACCACTGATTGAAAATATAGCTATCGGAATATTAATTTTTAAAAAAATTAAAACGGACGTTGCTGAGTTAATTCGCCTGTTAGAAAATGATTGAAAAAACAACAACAAAGAAATAAAAACACTTCATTTCTGTTGAAAATGACAACCTCATGCGTGCATTAGTAATGATGGAAGATTAAAAACATCTTATGTTCCTATAACTTCACCATGCCAAGAGCTTACTTTCTGTGAACTCATTAAAATTTTTAGAAAATTAATTATTATTATTTCATTTTGAACTTTTAGGTTACCTGTTTAAAAAAAAAAACCTCAAAACAACCAAGTTCAAGGTCGTTTTGATATATTCACACGCAGACCTGGGGCGAGGCGTATATGTGCTAATTTGAACCACAAACTACACACACACACACACACACACGCCCGGCCATGAAAGGAAATAAAGTTGTTTTTTTCCCTTTAATAACACAAAACATGGCAGCATTGAGAGCAAGGAGCCGTGTGTGTGTGGGGGGGGGGGGTTAAAAAATAAATAATTTCAAGGGATTCGCTTACTCGGCAATTTATAATTGGTTTCTGTCAGTGGCTGACAATGTTAAACAAAAAGTGATGATGTGACAAAACAAGGTCACAGTGGTGGCAAAGTTAACTACTGCAGAATTTTGTTTTCTTATTCGCGGAGACAAAAATTTATTAGGTCAACACCTTGAGAAATCTGGCAAATAATGGTTTGCATGTCGCCTGCAGTGGGGAAAAAATACAATTTCAAGGCTGGAAAGACAAACAGTAAAAGCATATTATAAATTAGCATATATATGGCTCAATAAAAATAACATTTTTCTCTGGGAAAACTCCAAGATGAAAAGCCAGGTGATAAAAAAAACGTAAAGAAAAAAAGGAAGCAACAGTATTGAATAACTAAATAACAGAGGAGAGCCGGCCAGAATAGCGAGGTGCAAGCCAAAAGTGGGTTGCCATTGCCTGAAAGGAAGTACATTTACACATTTGTTATCAACTTAATATGCACAATCTAGAACTAGAAGTACGGTGGTACCGCGAGATAGGAAGGCTTCAAGATTTTTGCCAAGAACTGCTTTACAAGAAAAATCCAAGATACGAAAGGCCACTCCAAGAATTTTTTGTTCCAAGATACGAAAAAAAACCCAAACAACTTATATACGAAAAAGACGCAGCGGATAACATGGTCATCAATCAAGAGACCAAAAATGTTCAAACAGGTCGGGTTGTTGCGTAGTTCAATGACATTTACCCGACTCCTCATTTTGCAAAATAAGGAGTATGGGAAGATGTTGGAAGTTAGGCGAAAAAAAAAAGAAAAGTAAGACCAAAAAATTACAAAGAGAAAATAATATATATA
>MUZC01000233.1:462043-507667 GCA_002072015.1 Radix auricularia | reverse complement strand
ACCGATGCACACCAAACAATGACGTCATCATATTAAATATTTTTACAGCGCTCATCAAAACACGATTTTTCAACTAAACTAACTGCTGTAGACTGTCGTACATCTCTTGCGTTATGCGTTACGTTACAAACAAACATACAGAACCACACCACTGGGCTTTTATATATATAATAATAAATACATAAATAAATAAAAGTCTCGCGAAGCACCATCCTATTACATATAAATACACAATAAAATGTGTGTAAATGTTATAGTAAACAATATTAACCATTGCGATGTTTATAGCCTTCACGCACGGGGCATAACTTTTCAAAAATGTATTAATAGCATAGGGAAAGGGGCAAATGATTGCAAGCGTCCCCGAGCGCCAAGGTACATGGTCACCAAAAATAAGCTTAAAATTTCTTAAAACGTAACACTATAATTAGTAAACAAGGGTAATGGCGGCTGTATAGCGAAGACAATAGTACGCTCGCCTCACGAGCTGAGGTCCCATGCGAGGAATCTAGCGCCCGTTTAGCCACAATTAAAAATGTGGTTGGTTAATGACTATTGCTAAAGAGTCCTCCGCTGAATTGGAGAGGAGAAGGGCGCCGCCAAGTGTACCAAGCCCCGAGAAAGTTTCAAAGGAAACGTTAGAACCCCCTACGACCACGAGTTTTTGGGACAAGATATTAATTAAACGGGGGGGGGGGCGAAAATTGTATAGCTTGTCCCTGGGAGAAAAATATGATTGCTACTCTGAAATGTGCCTCCAGCACAATTACATCGGCCTAAAAATTTAGAACCAGAAAATTTCAACTAGATTCCTCATGAACTAAATGTAGAAGCTTGGTTCTCTTTATATAAATGTTCCACTAATAGATCATTGCAGAATTTCGTTCAAGATATTCGATTATTAGAAAAAGATATGCGAAACCTTATTATCATGTCTGTAACATGATAGAATCTTTTAGAAACAATAATAATATCGTCTTCCACATAAAAATGTGCATATCTTGACTCCTTTCTTTTCAATGTGGAGAAGTTAAATAGTTCGTAATATGAATCCAGCTAAATAAAAATGAGGCTAACGTTGTCTGGGGAAGAAATAATTTCTTTGTAAAATGGAAGCTCTGCTTTTGTCTGGGACCAAAATAAATAAATTAAAAAGAAAAAAAAAACCCAAACAAAAACAAAAACCACGAAAACTGCCTTCACAGCAATGAAACATATTTTATAACTATGTTTTTAAATGACATTAACTAAAGACTACTCTGGTTAGACTCTCCAGCCCAGACACATCTTTTGTTTTAAAAAAAATCAAAATAAATCAACACATAACTGTTTTAAGAAAGCAGTTGTTGGATTCTTTGGATTTCACTGCAGCTAAGTTTTTATTATTTTTTATATTCATTTTATTTGTGTATTGTATGTCCGTTGAAAAACGCTCTTTGCCGAAACGTTCGCTGTTGTTACGTCATGTCAGGCTAACCCTTACCTTGTTTACGTCTTTTCCATTTTGTTGTTGAGCTATAAGGGTTCCATAACTTCTTAATCAGGGTATAAATTTCTAACTCACTACGAGTCAATGTTGAAGAAATACTAGCTTTCAGATTTAGGCAGAATGAACAACTTATTTATGAATGAAACAAATAGAGTGGAAGGGGGCAGTAGAGTACTATCAGTGGCGTCACTAGGGGGGTGCGGAGGGGACGGGCCGCCCCGGGTGACACCAACCCTATTGACGCCTCTGATTACTATCATTCATAAGAAGAACTATTTTAATAAATTTCTAGGTATTAGTTGTGTTTTTTTATGTAGAAAAAGGGTCTGGCTTTTGGTTGTAGAGATATACGGTACATGGATACCCGTGTCAATGCATAGGGTATGTTGTCACACAAAAGCATAAGTATTTAAATATTCAAACATGGTATTTAGAGAAATCCTGAAAAAGTTTCTTTCCGTTTTAAGCCGTTAAAGTTAAAGCCCAGTGGAACAAATTGCAAAAGTAGGTTAAGGTCTCATTTGAAAAAAAAATTGAACATGATATCAATTTCCATACCCAAAGTATATGCCTGTATACCAAAGGAAATAACTTTCACAGCACTACAACAGGCGAAGGCTTCTGAGGGTTAAATAATATTGCTTTTGCTTGGACTACATGCCAAGTAAATATATATATATATACATATATATACATATATATGTATATATATATATANTTACTTGTACCTTTTTTAAAAAAAAAATTTTAAATTGATTTCGTGTCTATACTTTTAAGTGTTCTTTCTTCTCTTCCTGAACTTTAACTTCTAATGGCAATTTTAATGTAAATTAAAGAACAGATCTTTTGTATGTAACATAGGTATCTCCACAAAGCATCCAACTGAGGAGCCCAACAATTCAACAGAGCCCTATACTATACCGGTACATCACTTCAACTAAAAGTTCATCTCTAGTTACCACGAAATAGTAGAGGGGTTGGGTTGGGTGGGATAATTAGGGGTGTAAGGTTGCAGGTTTAATTCATCCCATTTACGTGGTCGACTGAACTTTACAAAAACAGAAGAGTCCTTGGCACATAGCGGGGTGGGTGGGTGGGTGCAGGGGCGGATTAAGACTGCACGGGGCCCCGGGCTGCCCTATCCAGCCAGCGTCCCTTAAAATAAAATGATTGTTAACATTAACAGCTAATATAGGACTGTAACTAAATATTAATAATGAAAAAAATAAATTAACGAACACGAAGAAATAACTGTTTCAAGTGTTTGTGGTATATTACAATTGAGTGTGAAAAGAAAAAATTTTTATCTTCTAATGCTGGAAATCGAACCCCACACCGGTTGCATCGCGCGCCTGAACTCTCTCCACACGGCCAGCGGAGCTTGTCAAAATTGAGAATTTTAAAAATATAAACTATACTTCATACTATGTTCTCGAAGTGAGCCAATTAAATCACGTTTTATCGATTATTAACACTATCAGTAGTACCCGGTCTGATTCGCGATTTATAAATTTATATTTTTTTAAATATATTTTCAAGGGTTTGTGCAAACATGTGTACACTTTTATTATAAATATAAAAAGTTTGGGGGCCCCTAAACCGTCGGGGGCCCCTGGCTTTAGCCCGCTCAGCCATAGGGGGGGAGCCCCCCCTTAATCTGCCATAGGGGGGTGTATGTCGGAAACAACAACACTGCACTTTACACAAAAGGATGGACATTATTTGTGCTATTAATTTGTGGATGGACATTATTTGTGCTATTAATTTGTGGTTGGACATTATTTGTGCTATTAATTTGTGGTTGGACATTATTTGTGCTATTAATTTGTTTGTGGTTGGACATTATTTGTGCTATTAATTTGTGGTTGGACATTATTTGTGCTATTAATTTGTAGTTGGACATTATTTGTGCTATTAATTTGTAGTTGGACATTATTTGTGCATTATAAATTACGACGGTACAGACACGTGGCAAGATCTGGAGGTCTCTCAAAGACCACATTGCAAGGTACAGTCAAGGGAGAAAGAAAAAGAGGCAGACAAAGGAAGAGATGGGAGGACAATATTAAAGAGTGTACCGGCCTGTCATTTAGCGACTCCCAAAAGACAGCACAGGACCGTTCAACACATGGCACGAGATAGTGTGCAGTTCACAATGGTGCCACAACGACGGTTTAAGGGACAGTTCATTTCAGTTAATTATGTGTGTAATTGGTTTGTGGTTGGAAATTATTTGTGCTTTTTTCCCCTTCTTTTTTTTTCTCGTTTTCTCTTATTCCAGTTTCGAAGTCAAAACAACTCAAATTTCAGATGTACCATAGCTGTTGTGTTACCCAAGGACGTCACAACGCCAACGCAGCCCATTATGATCACAAAACCTAGTACATCGTGATTCACTACCCAGTCCATCATGATTCCCCAACCCATACCACAATGCACATTGCTCCATTGCAAGCGTTTGCATGAATGACCATTTTCGCAACTCGAAACCCTTGATATTAATTGCATACGCCACCAATGCCACACAAATCATTGCAAAGGAAAGAGAAGACGGGAGAGACGTCTGACCCTGTTGGAGTTGTCCAAAGCAACATTAAATTATCTACTAGCCTATAGCCCCTATCGACCCTGAACAACAGAAAGTTTATTATTTAAAATGTATAAACAAAAACCGACCACACGCTGGACATTTGGAGAAGTACAGTAGTGGATCCATGTAAAAAAAGACCCACATTATTCCCCTAATATGATAATATCACAAACACACTGATGCCAAGATACCATCTACCATTTCACATACAGATACAAAGACATCTACCACTACAAACACACTGATTCAAAAACATTTAACACTACAAACACACTGATTCAAAAACATTTAACACTACAAACACACTGATTCAAAAACATTTACCACTACAAACACACTGATTCAAAAACATCCACGCTACAAACACAGTTTCAAAAACATCCACACTATAAACACACTGATTCAAAAACATCTACAACAAACACACGACCTTTATCTTCTGTGTAGCCCAATGCTGACACATTAACATCAGCCTTCCTGCCATCAACAATGACAGTGTTGCCGCCAATCATCATTGACAAGACAGTGACATTTAATCAATGGCCGGCCACACTGCTAACACTAACAGCAAGTGTTACAGATAACAGGTGTGCAGGTAAAAACTTGCTGAGACAACGACAAATAAACAGCAGTGGACCAAGGGCCAACAGTATACCAAGGGCCATCAGTGGACCCAGCACCAGCAGTGGACCCAGGGCCAGCAGAGGATCCAGCACCAGCAGTAGACACAGGGCCACCAGTGGACCATGTAAGCAGGGTGCAAACAATGAACTTTTTTTTGCACCATTGTTAAAGCTAGGTCCTTGCAGTTCAATAGGTACCCTAGGTTGAATCTAGGCCCCCATGGTTAATTTAGGTTCACTTTATTTACATTTTAAATCTTGGCTATTTTGTTAAATCAAAGTCCTCACAAAATAAACTTAAAAACATTACTTAAAATTAACAAACAATTAAAATAATTAAACAAATTGTTACAATTAATTTATAGAAAAAAAATTAAAAATGCTTATCAAGTGTAATTTCTTATCTCACTTGACAATTATTTTTAAATCCCTTATCATTAATTTGTTTCCCGTCTTGTCTGTCTGTCATGGGCGGCCGGAAAAACAAGAGTAAAAAGGACCCACTTCCCGTGATGCTATCAGTTGAAATTTTGCACATAGATTTGAGTCACCAAACAATGCATTGTATCAAAATTTCAGATCTATCGAATGTACCGTTTTAGAATTAATGCACTTTTAATTTATCTCTATGAAAATCTATGTCGCTGCCTGTTATTGTTCCTCTCCACGGGTCACTGGAGTTCAGTCCATCGATGACCCCCCCCCCCAATCCTTTTTACAGCAAGGGGAGTTCAGTCAAGTTCAGTCTGTAAATGTGTGTCGCGCGGCGAATATCATTTTGAATGTAATCAACGCCTTTAATTCCGTCTCATTCCGTAGAATGGATCGTAACGAACCCTGTTTTCAGATGCAAAACAGATGGGTAAAACGCACACGACTGAAACGACCCTCCTTTATGGATGTGGTCAACGAGCTCGAGGTTTCAGTTAAATTACCCAAAAGCAGGGAAAAACTATCCATGATCCCGGCGAGGGGACCCCACGAAAGCTACTCTCTGCCCGATCTACGTTTGTCACTGGCAAATGCCGCGGTGGGGAAACATAGTCCAGTTGAGCTTCAGCACGAAGAAGCACTAAGGACTATTGAAGCCTACGGTACAGGCGTAGTAAGAGTCTATGCAGACGGCTCATGCTTCACAGATGGACGAAGTGGGTACGGTGCACTAATTGAATACCCTGCTGGAGGTCCAGCAGTAACAGAACTGTCTGGACCATGTGGAAGACTAGCTTCAAGCGGGGACGCTGAACTAGAGGCAATCCACAAGGGTGTGAAAGAAGTGCGCCTACGCCTATGTAGACGAAAGAGTTTTCCAACAGTCGTAGTCTTCACCGACTCGAGATCCTCCTTGGAACTCTTGAGTCGGAGCTCTATGGAGACGAAAACTGTCGATGCTGTACTAGAGATCGTTAACTATATTAGATCTCGCGGGGGCATGGTTGTCCTGCAGTACATNAAAATGGCTAAAAGGATGGGAAAATGGTGACACGGCACGAACGCTTTACGATAAAATGCCGCGACCACGCAAGCGAGATCCCTGGTGGAAACTGCCTCGTAGTTGCCAGTCCCTCATCACTCAGATGAGGACTGGACACTGTCCAACAAACAGCTACTTTCACAGGTTAGACAAAAACAGGGAACCCGGCTGCCGTTTATGTGGTATGGCCGAGGAGACAGTGGCACACCTGCTGACCGATTGTTCTGCGGCAATTGGGGACGCGGTGAGGTCAGGCAGCCATTGCACTGCGGAGGAATATCTCCATGGCGACGCCCTTATGTTGAGGCTCGCCGTTGGTATTGTAGGCCGGGTTATAAGAGTCTGAAAGGACTCAACCCTCCAAAGAGAATGTCACATAATTCCGTCTCATATTTAAGGGATTTATAGTAAAAAAAAAACCTTTGATTTTACGTGTTGCTTATTTCATTTTTCCCCCAACATTTCTCCCAAAAACCTTTTTAAGCGCGAAATTTTCAGTTTAAAAGAATAAATAATTGTGCAACAAAAGAGAAACGTAAATTGAAATGACTCAGTGGCGTAGCTAGACCTTTTGCCGCCCGGGGCGGTCTCCAATTCGCCGCCCTTTTTAGAGGCCATTTATAAATGAAACACGTGCTGGGGTGCGGGATTACCACATTTGTGACGAGGGGGGAATTTTTCATAAATGTGATGTCACATAAAAAACGCGCAACTTTAAATAAAAGTTCCGCTAAAATATTTCATTAATGACACTTTCTTTAATGACGTTTTACATGGATTCACGCGTGTAACCATATTATAGTGCAGCCTAACACTAAAAACATAATCAAATGACAAAAAATTGATTTGAAACATGCTCATTCTCAAAGAGAAAATATGATTTAATGGGGGGGGGGGGTGGCCAAAGCCTTGTGACCTCATATGGAAAAACGGGTCTAAGTTTTTATGACGACATGTGACGATGGGTAGGGGTAAAATCAGCAAAAATAGCGTGAAGTCATTTATGGCTGACACTTTAAGTTAATCATGTGATGTATTTTTATAAATTAATAAACATGAATAAAAAATTGTAATTGAAGCGAAGTAAAGGTGGGAAATTTTTTTTTACCATTGCATGCCCTATTTATGTAAGCAGTAGTAAAGTAGGCCGCATTAAATGATATACCTATATATACACATTTATAAAAATGAAAGGTACTTTTTTTTAAAAAAGGCCACAAGAAAGGACGCAGGTCCACGCTGCCCCGCCCCTCCCCCCAATGAGGCAACACATATTCTAAAAATAATACCAATTAATATGCTTTTAGTTTGTATTAATAGATAAATGATTTTTTAAAAAGAAATTGTATACATTAGTATATAAAATATTTATACATCTACTTTAATAACTTTCATATTAGAAAAGTCGTGTATTATGCTGTCAAAATTTCAAATTATTTGTAATATATTGTTCTACAGTTAATATTGCAAGATTTTGTGGTTTTAAATCACTCATTGTGGAAGAAAGATTTTTTTTTTATCAACTTCAGTTTGGAGTAGCTCCTTTCACAACTAGCAACACTGATAGCAATTGTTGAGAAAATACTTTGCAAAACTACAATTTTTCAGTTTAGTACATACTTTTCCAATCTTTACTTAAATTTTAATAGATAAAATGGCCTTTCCCCTCGTTTTTGTAACGTAACGCCTCGTCTAGTAGTGTAGGTACAGGTATAAAAACCGAGATTCTTTCTCTTTCAATATTGAAATTTTCTTTATCAATGTCAAAACAGTAATTTATTTGATATGCAAATTCTTCATGTAGTAGGTTACATGGCAATATATGCCGATATTTCATAACAAGCATATGCACCTTATCAAAGCGTTCTTTTATTTTCTTTTAAATTATATCCATTGATGAAAACAATTCTCGTTGCACTTCTTGTTCTAAAGATATAACCACGTTTCTAAATTTTCAACACTCATATTTCTTTACAAATTGTTTTGCCTGATATAACAGCGTTTTTGTATGAGCATATCGCTTTGTTCCATGAAATGGGTTTGCATTAATTTAAACAAACAAACGAAAACACAATAAAAAAAAAACAACAACAACTAACTAAATTGAGATTATAACATAAAACATTAAAAAATGAAAGTTTGTTTTGAATCCAGTAGAATTCCACCATCTGATCTCGTTTTACTAGTTACTTCTTCAGATGGCAATTTTAATTATGTTTGCCTATTGCGATGTTAAATAACCAAGAAATTAGAATATTTTCATATTCTGGTCACAATTGAAATTATTTGCATATTACTTTAATTGGATAGGCGTAACATTTTAATAAATAACCGTATTTTAACTTATGGTACTTTAATGCTATAAAAACGAAATAAATTTAATAACAACTCCCTTCCCTTACAATACTATTATGAAAACTTAAACCGTAACATAAATTACTACTTGCAAGTAAAACACAGGTTTGGAAGTTTGCAAGTTTGAACCACCATGTCATATAGGTACCTGTTCGTGAATCATTCTACGCATCTGGAAATTCCACGCAAAAACTGCCGTGGCGATATTAATAGCCCATATTTTTCGACCGAGTGGTGACGAGTTTTTGTGTGTTGTTTTCATATACTTATTACGTATACCGATTAATTTTTCAAACAAATCGATACGTTTTTTTAAGGCGAACTTAAATTTTTTAACGAGCTTGCGTTGGTTATAAAAACCAATATCTAATCAAACAAATGTTGTGCGACCCGTTTATTAAGACTCGAAATTATGAATATTTTTGTTTCACCATTATTTTAGCTCTTCAAAAAATTTAAGGGCGGTTGTCGGAAACGGCTGTACTCTTTAACTGCCCACAAATGCCGCCCTCAAAATGTGCGCCGCCCGGGGCGGACCGCCCCCCACCGCCCCCTCTAGCTACGCCACTGAAATGACTACATTAAAAGGATAAAGAATAAGCGATGTTATAGTGGTGTGTTAGAACCGTCAACCAATTGGCCAACAGCCAGACTAAATCGTATGTGAATCTAATGAAAGTGTGTGTGACAGAAACACATGGACGAGCATGGCACGTCAAGTGGGACATGGAGAAAATAAATAAATTTGTTACCCGTACGGGGGGGGGGCATGGCTTGGGAAGGGGGGCTCCGGATAGAGAAGGAAAAAAACAATGGGGTCTAAAGCAGTAATATAAAACAAACACCAAAAAATGGAGGAAATAACACGGTATGGTGCGACACAACAAAGAATGTTGAAGAAAAACATAGAATGGTGGACTCAACACAGACTGGTAGAAACGCAACAATGTGGACAAACACGAGACATAATGGTAGACACTAGTCACAACATCGTTATTTGGGCTCAGCATATAGATGTCATCGTCATTATCTTCTAAAAGTGCTGACATAGCTACCAAACGTGTGTAAATGTCTTTGTCATTGGCTTAAATTAGTGCTGACAAAGCACACACTATGTAGCTGTCTTTGTCATTAACGTTTAATAGTGCTGACATAGTACAAACTGTATAACTGTCTTTGTCATTAACTTCTAAGAACACATAATCTCATTTTTGTGTGTGTTAAAAAATGAGTTGAAGGAAGTAAAAACTTTTAATCAAACTTTGGCCTTTAAATCTCAAAATAACTACCTCACAACCCCCCCCCCACACCTCCCGACGGACAGTTTCAAAACATGACCGTGAGTTGCTTGTTGACTTAATTTTTTAATTACTTTAAAAAAAGGGGAAAAAATCAACCAGTCCATGAGTGCTGTTTAGAACTTGCCGTTTTCTCAAAGGGTCAAGGAAAGAGCACCACCCAGCCCTCCCCACTCTTTCCGCACTTTCCGTGGCTCACACCAGGCATAAAACTAGGGGCATGATCCCAAAATATCCCCGTGTGGCTGGCTCAAGGAAAAGTCTGTGTAAAAGGGGGATGATAGAGGCAGTACCATACTTCTATACGCACTAATAAGACCTCGGCCTAGAGAGTCTCTTTGGTCAAGACAGTCACCATCATACCATCCTGTCATGGTCATGGAGGTCACCAAAGCCTTCAGAAGTCTCTTTGGTCAAGACAGTCACCATCATACCATCCTGTCATGGAGGTCACCCAAGCCTACTGAATTCTCTTTGGCCAAGACAGTCACCATCATACCATCCTGTCATGAAGGTCACCCCAGCCTACTGAAGTCTCTTTGGCCAAGACAGTCACCATCATACCATCCTGTCATTGAGGTCACCCAAGCCTACTGAAGTCTCTTTGGCCAAGACAGTCACCATCATACCATCCTGTCATTGAGGTCACCCAAGCCTACTGAAGTCTCTTTGGTCAAGACAGTCACCACCATACCATCCTGTCATGGTCATGGAGGTCACAAAAGCCTTCAGAAGTCTCTTTGGTCAAGACAGTCACAATCATACCATCCTGTCATTGAGGTCACCCCAGCCTACTGAAGTCTCTTTGGTCAAGACAGTCACCATCATACCATCCTGTCATGGAGGTCACCCAAGCCTACTGAAGTCTCTTTGGCCAAGACAGTCACCACCATACCATCCTGTCATGGTCATGGAGGTCACCAAAGCCTTCAGAAGTTTCTTTGGTCAAGACAGTCACCATCATACCATCCTGTCATGGAGGTCACCCAAGCCTACCGAAGTCTCTTTGGCCAAGACAGTCACCATCATACCATCCAGTCATTGAGGTCACCCAAGCCTACTGAAGTCTCTTTGGTCAAGACAGTCACCATCATACCATCCTGTCATGGAGGTCACCCAAATCTACTGAAGTCTCTTTGGTCAAGACAGGCACCATCATACCATCCTGTCATGGTCATGGAGGTCACAAAAGCCTTCAGAAGTCTCTTTGGTCAAGACAGTCACAATCATACCATCCTGTCATTGAGGTCACCCAAATCTACTGAAGTCTCTTTGGTCAAGACAGGCACCATCATACCATCCTGTCATGGTCATAGAGGTCACCAAAGCCTTCAGAAGTCTCTTTGGTCAAGACAGTCACAATCATACCATCCTGTCATTGAGGTCACCCAAGCCTACTGAAGTCTCTTTGGCCAAGACAGTCACCATCATACCATCCTGTCATTGAGGTCAACCAAGCCTACTGAAGTCTCTTTGGCCAAGACAGTCACAATCATACCATCCTGTCATGGAGGTCACCAAAGCCTACTGAAGTCTCTTTGGTCAAGACAATCACCATCATACCATCCTGTCATGGAGGTCACCCCAGCCTACTGAAGTCCCTTTGGTCAAGACAATCACCATCAAACCATCTTGTAATAGAGGTGGACGGGGCTGTTCGGGCGGTCTCGGCAGTCTGCAAGGTCGGATAAGTAGTTTGGGGGGGGGGGGGAGCTTTACAGGGTCACGCAACTATCAAAGTCTATAGCTATTTCCATCTTTGTCCAAACAGGAGGGAACATATATTCAGTTATTTCTATAATTTATGTCTGTCTAGCTGACCTAACAAGGAGCCATGTTCCGTTATTTCGATAATTTATGTCTGTCTAGCTGACTAAGCAGGGAACATATATTCCGTTATTTCGATAATTTATGTCTGTCCAGCTCTATCCAAACGGGGAGCGATATTCCGTTATTTACACAATTTATGTCTGTCTGCCTTAACGGGGAACAGATCCCAATAATAACAACATCATTCTATTATCTCGGTCAGCCCCGCGGCCATACCAGGCAGGATCGATACTGGCATATGGCCCCGGTGGGGGGGGGGGGTACACACGATGGTTGAGGTCACCGTGGCTAAAGTACATTAAAAGTCTACACTGGGCTCGAAGCCAAAGTGGGGCAGGTCAAACAGAGGACAGGCTCAGGGACACGGTGCAGCGGCAAGTGGCCCAGGGGAGATAACTACCAACACCAAAATAAGTTAAATGTTCGCTCGGACGAGAAATATTGTAACAAACATTTTCTTTCATTATTATATTAGACGTTTAAAGGAGAGAATATTGTGGGGTGGGGGTGGGAGATTAGGAGGAGTTAATCGTCGGGATGTAAACACAGAAAGTGGGGGATAGTAATAATAATAATAATTATGACAGTAATTGTAGGCCTTGTTTTGGAATAAATTGACGCCTTTAATGTCATCGAAAGTTTTAAGGAAGTGAAATACTGTTGAGTTGCCTACGAAACGAAGCCACCAGCTACGACCACTTTAATGCTGATCTGAAGGTCAAGGACACGGTGTCGGAAAAAACCAATAAAAAATTGAAGTGTTTCATTTTGTTTAAAAACTTAACCAAAATGTTAAAAGTACGGTCAGGTGTTTCGAAGATGGCTACACGTGGACAACGATCCATTCCGAAAATCTCATTTGCTTAATAGCGTACATAGATGTAAATGGGGGCAGAAAAGCAAACAAAAAGTAGACCAGAGCAACCGATGGGAAATAATCCATGCAATGTATGCCACCATGAATAAAACACAGTGGTCCGCCCCTTTAAGTATTTTATTCGCAACAAGAACGAATTCGTAAGTCTCTTATGTCCAGGAGTGGATTTATTTTGTTTAAGGCCTGTTGCTTGAAAGGTCTTATGTTGAGCAATGTGTGGCTGATAACGTATATGTGCATGCGATTATTAAATATAAAATTAATTTTTATTAAATGTACATACGAGCATAGGCAATTTGAAGATGTTGCATAAAAAATAAATCCTAAAAATTTAAATGATAAAATATTTGCATTAGGAAACATATTAAACAAAGGTGAAGTAGGAAGCTCATATTTAAAATTAAAAATGGTGGGTATTGTAAACAGATACTAATGGAAAATGAAATAACAGAGACTTAACAGTTAGTACATAAAATGCCTTGGAATGGGTTGGAAAAGGACTATCACATCTAACTGCTTCACTGATCAAATATGGCTAATGTTATTTGATAAAAACAATGTCAAAATAAACTACGTGAAACTCTTTGTGGGGTGAAGTGCGGCATACAGAGGAACCTTACAGCATAGCCAACAAGAATCAATGCATCACAACTTACCTTTGTGCTCACTGCCGGTGGATGACCTCCTCGAGCTGCTGCTGGAACTTTTACCTGTGACACACACAAAACTATTTCTCACAGACAAAGCAGGTGTGTTGGAAGAAGAATGGTGGTTGAAGGTAAAGGAGATATTCCAACCTGATATTGCATGAAATGTCACTGTCAGGATATGGTAATAAAATGTTACTTTCACCGTTGTCAAATAATTTGTAAAAACACTATTTAAACAAAAAAATTTTCCTGCTGTCAATTTCAACCACCATTTTCCAAAAAAGGGTAAAATAAAATACAAAGCAAAACCACTAAAAAAAAATGGAAGATTCATAAGTACAACAAATTTTAATTTCTTGAACACTGTCTGATTTTTTAAGAAATAAATTTTTTATAAAATAAGCACCAAAGAACACTTTGCAAAATGAATAAAATGGAAAATAACAATGAGAAAACAATTAAATATGTTATAATGAAGGATAGGAATAAAAAGATGAAAATAATAACCGATAAGCATTTAAATGAAGACGGGTCTTGAATATTTATTACAGATGAAGCAGGATGATCTCCCAAGTTTACTTTCAAAACAACACTCATTAAGAATGAAAAAAATGAGACTAATTTTCTTCTCAACTATTAATTACCTTTTTGGGCCCATTTTAGTATAAATTATAATTCTTAATAGCAAGCCTCTAATATACATTTTAAAAATTCAAATCACGACACTATTTAGAATTTAAGATTTAAACAATTGTTTCTACTTATTTAGATATAAAATAGAAAGTAACATTGCACATAAAACTGATTTATTTCTTTTTTTCTTTTTTAAAGATACATGTAATTCAAAATGAAGTTAATTGAAAATGACCTGATTATGAAAAAAGCTCAGCAACAAAAGACATTCTTAGCACCTAAAGCGTTGATAAAATCAAATTTGAGTAATCTTAGAACATGAGCTATGTTATTTTTGAAGCTCCTTAGCATCAAAGGAAAAGTTTGTTTTTTTAAATTGTACAAATTTGCCAATAACTTTAATCTCTGACCTGACTGCTGTGCAAGGGATAGGGTCAGCTGACTTGATTGTCTGATCAAGGAGACTCTATAGAAGTAGTTGCGCCAAAACGTTTCCTCATTCACTCTGTGCAATGAACATTCAACATTAGTTTATTTTTAAGTAGTATGTTATTAACTATTCCAATTAAAAAAAAAAAATTAAAAAAAAAAATTGTATCTTAAAATTGTTTTAAATCTTACTTCTTAAAAAAAAATCCAAAAGAAAAAAATGTTTGAAGCTTTAAAAATGGTTTAAGGTTTCTTAAAACTATTTAGGTATTTAAAAAAAAAAATATTCAGTCCATGGTTTGTTTAACAATTGTAAATTATTTAACAAGCAAAATGCTAAGGTAAAATAACTCTGGTTTAGCAAGTATGCCAGTCTAGGCTTACAATCACCAAGATTTTTTACATTTATTATTGGATCTTTCATTAAATTGTCATCATATGGCCAGTGTTTTTATTCTTACAACTAATATCAGGCATTGTTTTGAACACTTAGCTCCTGATCAGGAATTATGAATGTTGACATATTAACAAGTTCATGCTATGATCTTTTTCATTCAACCATTATCTTGGTCATGATCAATGTTCCCTCTAAGGTTCGTTGGTCTGTTTTCAAAGAATAAAAACTCGAGTGCAAAGTTGCTCAGCATCCATTTTTTGTGAAATATTTTACAAAAAGTGCTGCGCGGTAATTCTAAACTGCAGCGTGGCGTCAGTCGGATATCTGCGTGGCGGCGCATCTTAAAAGGAACATTGGTCATGATCATGACATGTGTTTTGTGCACAAAAGTGTGTATTTCAAAATGTGTCAGTAGGAGGTTATAACAGATGCATTTGGGCTTGATTTCATTTTCAGAGAATTGAAGCTTACATCTTGTTTGATTTTCAATAAAGCACAACTCTCTTTAGTATGTGCTTGTAGACGGAGCCATTTTTGGTTGTCATGTGTACATTCTTTTAGCTGTTAATTTTGCTTCTTAATTAAACCCCAAAATTATTTCTGGGTGTGATTATCCTTGACTTATTTAAATTAATTAATTTTTATTAGATGAAATTTTTCTAAAAATTGTAAATCCATTAAAAAAGGAACCTATTTACTGTTACCCAGGAATAGCACAAGGTACAGGGTCGATTTATTGGCAAGTTGTTGTAAGGGAGTGTAATAGAATTTAAAAATCTTACTGCTTAGGAACCAGATCAAATCTCATTTTTTGTAAGTTAGGATCCTCCTGTAATGTAGCCAAAGCCACTGGGTATGAGCTGTTAAAATCAAATTGAAACTGAACTCCAGCAGGTGGATTTCTCACAAAGTTCCTTTTGTCCTAAAATAGAAATAGTAAAATCATATCTAATTAAATATTTTTTTTAAAAAAATCTCTCTGGGCATCTATAATAATAAAAGGAAGTTGTCTGTCCCGTCTTTGATAACGATTGGTCCCTCAAACTCCTACAGCCAATCACTAGCTGAGAAAAATTAAATCTCATTTACAAATTGAACAAATTCAAAACGATTTATTTCTTGTGCAATATTTTTGTCATTTCATTATTCAGTGCTGTGTTCCCATCTTGAAGTGTGTCACTCCTGCTAATCACTACTGTTACTCCTAGACAACATGCCACCAAAATGACGGCAGAATATTCTTGGGCGGGCTTTGTTGGTCGTATTTCAATAATGATAGTTATTAAAAATTATGCACATTTTCAAAACTATATTGAATTTTTAAATAATTTATGGCCATTGAAATATATAAAATTATTAAGTAAGAGACCATTTTAAAAGCAAAATCTCAAACAGACTGGATCAATATCTGATAGACTAAAAGCATTAGGGGGAATTATCATTTTCTTATGCTAAATGAAATGTGGAATGATTGTATTCTTATGCTTAAAAGAATGTTTCTAATAAAGTTTTTATAAAGCTTATCTACACAAATAATCTTGATCAATCACCATCCCAAGAATGTTGCTACTTACCAGTGACAAACCCAGAATCTGTGTCTTGAGATCATCTTCGTCATTATAACCAACCCAGGGAGCCACTGCAGCCTCCTGCTGTTTTACCTTCTCCCTTTTCTCTTCCATAAACTTATCTTGTTCCCTGGTAAAATCTCCTAGAATGGTCTGTAAAAATAAAATTAAAATCATCAATGTACTTCAAATCACATTAATATTGTTTACGAATTATTATTTCTAAAAAATAATGATTATTTGTAGCTAACCCTAGAATAAATATGGGCGCAATGTAAAAACATGTGTAGCAAATAATGAGGCCTTTGTGTGCCATTTGACTTGCTAAAATTTACACCCTCAAGAATTTTAAATTGTTAGCTAAGTCTCATTTTTATGATCATGTCTGGATGTGAGCAGTATTTTATTTTAAAACATGTTGCAATTGTGACTCTGTATACATTAAAAATATATATAAATACATGTGCCACAAGAAACATAAATTTAAAAACCTAATTTTTATTAGATTTTCAACAAAGTTTATTTGCATAACGCAGTTTTAGAATTTTAACATAATTTTCTAATTTTTGGTGCATCCTTTAAAAAAAAGATTACTTAATAATTTTTTTTTTCATTTTTAGAGTCTTGAATTATTACCAAAAGTAAAATTATGTACTTTTCTTACAAATAAATAATGCTTTTGAAATCAAAGTTAACACTCACTCTTCCTAGAAAATATATATAAAACTATTCGACCCCCATCGTAGCATACGCCTCTAATGATTTAGTGACAGGCGAAGACTCTCCTGAAAAACACAGTTGTCCAAATGGGGTGCGTTTGGACAAATGACTGTGAGTGAATGAAAAGAAGGAACTCTGGAGAGAGCAACATACAGTTGTCCATGACTTGAGTGTGTGACTACTTTTCTGTCACTGAGCACAACGGAGAGCACGAAGTTATTATGCCAATGTCGAGAAACAAAGCTTACAGCCATGTTGCGAATTCATGTTCGAAAAGAAAGTGGGAAATGAACGGGCACAAACACAAACATTATTAAAAAAGTAATATCTTAGCTGGGGCTTGAACCTACGACCTTCTGCGTGTTAGGCGAATGTAATAACCACTACACTATAAAATATATGCTATTCTTTTGTTCTGAAAGAACAAAGTAATTGACCTCAATTCAATGCATTGTTGGTCTCGATGACCTCCCACCCCGTGCACTACCTTTTCTTGCCAGCTGATTGGTCGGTGGGGTTAGACAGCTTGCTTGGTGTCCGGCATGATTGAACCATGAGGAGAATTATATATATAGATTAATTATAAAGAAGATCATCATCCTCAACAACCAAAGCTTGGTCCTCACCAGTTCCCTCATCTACACAGGGACAAGTGTCAGAGCTTGGTGAAAGAATCCCAAGGATAACTGATAAATGTAAGTTTTTACACATGACAAACTGATTTAACCACAGACTAGGTATAGAGAAAGTCTGGAATATGAAATCAGTGTAATAAAAAAAAACTATAAAAAGATAGAAATTAGACAAATTATTTTTTAGATCTAGCTAATTAAATCACAAAAGTGTTGTTTAAACCTACCTTTTCCTCTACAGTATGTTTGATCTTGTTAGCAGTATCTGCCACTGTTTTTGTTGCAGCTTTACCAAAGCTGAACAAAATATCTAAGAAAAATGATTCATAATGAGTAAACCAACTCACAAGCTTTAAACTTAAAATAATTTGCACCAACTAATTTACAGTTTTAATCACACAATTCATAGGTGCATCAAAAGTATCTTGTATTGTTACTTTATTGAAACCCAATTCTGTATGAAAATTTGCCCAGGAACGCATTTTGACTCAGCCAATAAATGCAATTTATTTTTAATTTCATGGGATTATTATTCAGTCATAACCATCCATTGCCATGCCGATGCCATGCCTATACTATTCAATAACAACTCCAACTGGTATTAACTCTTAAAGCCCCAAAGCATGGTAATGCGCGCCTCTGTCTCTAATACTGACGCGCGGTAATGCGCGCATCGATAGAACTCTCTTAAGAAACAAAATTACAGAAAAGTAAAAACGTGAAAGATGATGTATTCGATCTGCCATTGCCGCTGTTGCCCGCGCAAGTGTTATTCACTTGATTTGCAAAGTTTTTTGGTTGTTTTAACAGTTTTTTTTTAACTATGTGATTTTCCTATACTTTAGTATAAAAATAATAGTACTAAACTACATTGGAAAATAGTAATTAACTCAAGACAGTGTTTTGGATACGTAAAATAACCATTCTTATCCTCAAAGATGAAGTCAGTATGACAATAATAATAATATTGCATTTTACTCAATTTTTTTAAATTTTGTAACCAGTTGATCACAATATGGGAAATCCTAATGGGACTGAGGTGGAAATTTATTTAAAACCTTCTGGGGCTTTAAGAGTTAATATTAATAGTGTAGTATAGTTATGGATGGTAACAGACAATAGGACAGGTAATAAAATAATAGGTCTAGTTAGACTTTATTAACTCTTAAAGTCGCAAAGCGTTGTAATGCGTCTCATCCTGCTATCCGTAAAGCGTCGTAATGCGTCCCTAGATACCACTCTTGTTAGAAATTAGATCTCGGAAAATAAAAACTCTTCAATGCTTGAAAAATGATGTAATCAACTTCCGGCAATGGCAGCCGTTGCCCGCGCTAGTGTTATCGCTCAATTCGCGAATTTTTTTGGTAGTTTTAACAGGTTTTTTTCGAAGATACGTTTTTGCTATACTTTTTTTACTAAAATAATAGTACTGAACTACAGGTAAATATTGTTTTAAACTCAGTACGGTCTTTTGGATGCGTAAAATAACCATTCTTAGCCTAATAAATGAAGTCAGTATGACAATAATGTTATAAATGGATTTTACGAAAAAAATTAATTTCGTAACCGGTTGATCTAGTACGGGAAATCCTTATGGGACTGAGACAGAAGTTTATTGAAAACCCTTCTGCGACTTTAAGAGTTAATACCATATTAATAATTAATACTTTGACAATAGCCCAGTGAATTCATGATGGCTAACCTATGCCTATGCATATGGTCTATGGCATGCGTGCCACAGTGTGCTTGCAGAGCCTCATTATCAGCCAGCCTATTGATAAGTAGGTTTTGTAAAATTTCAGCACGCGGCCCCAAAAAGGTTTACTATTACTGCTATTTGAGTATTTTGACTATAGTATAGAGTAGGGCTGTTATCGATTAATTTAAATTTAATAGTTAACTTTTGAAAAATTACAGAATAATTAATCGATAATTTTGATTAAAGCTTAAAATAAGGTGTATGACGTCATTAAAATGAAAATTTCATAAAATGCCCATAATCCAAGTATTTAATTTTAAAAATAAAAAAAAAAAAAATAGGTAGTTCGATTTAATGTCAATGAATTTATTTTTGTTTATTGTTAATTAAGTAAAACCAATGTTTTTTAATATCATTTTTCTTATAAAAACTGCTTACTTAAAAGTTAACACTTTAAAAATCTTTTTTAAAAATATTTAATGGAGAATATTAATATTAATTATTAATTAATAAATTTAAAAAATTGTTTAAAATATTTTCTTTAATTTTAATCGCCATTTTATTTTTATCGATTAGAATAAATTTAATCGATAAAAAAATGTACAAATTAATCGAGAAATTAATGGATTATTTCCACAGCCTTAGTATAGAGTATAGGCATAGGCAGGCCATAGCCACCGTTATTCATATTAATTTCGTAGGCATAGATTCATAGATTTCAGCAAAGTTACTTTTTCCTAGCCTTAGTAACATTAAACGAAGTGTCTACTGCTACGACAAAGTAACGGGAAACAACCCGGGGGGATTTGGCTGGTGCATGTCGTAACGCCAGCAACATCCCCCCGGATCGTCTGCTGTTACGACAATGTCGTAAACAATTTGTTGCATTTCAATTTTGCTAATACTAATACTTGAAAACTAAACTATAGTTCTCATAATAAAATATCATGATTACTAAGTAAGCATATTAATGAATTTTAAAGGTTAAAAAAAAATGTAGATTTATCCATTTAATGAAAAACAATTATAACTTTAAAAAATTGAATTTGCAACAGCTTCACTAGACGATGGATGGATAGTTGGGTTAGTTTGTAAATGATACAACACTATCGAATCCCGCTGCTGTCAAGTTTTTTTGTTTTTTTTAATTTCATTTTTTTTTTTAAAATCACGAGTGTGCTGATAATTTTTGCTATTATTCTGAAAAGCAGATACGTTGATTAAATCTTAGGGGTCTACCGATATTCATTTTTGCCAAAATGAAGTTTTTGATACTTATAATTATACTGATATGTTTACAAGTTCTAGATGACATATGAATAATTATGACTCACAACAAATTTCGGCTTTGACTTACAATAATAATTGTTAATTTTAACCAATAGTTAAATAAATTTTGCACACGGCCAACCTTTATGAATGAAACAACGATCAACGAGAACAAAGCAATACTAATATGCCAATGCCAATAGTAATAGTCATGGAGTCAAAATGAAGTTGAAGGATGAATGGAATGGTTTGCAGTGACAAGTCTGCACACGGTACATTTTATTATTCCATACAAAACAAATTATTTTACATTCTTGGGATTGTGCGCGAATCGTTTCTTGAGGATTTTCATTTAAGGCTTTACTTTACGGTGTGCTAAATTTTAATTCTCGGCATCGGCATTACTTACACTTACACAAGTATAGTTTAGTATAGTATAGCAAAATCGGCCGACATATTTATAATCGGTAGACCAATATTAAATTTAAATCTATTGAAATAATTTATTTAAATGAATTCAGATTTTAGAATTAATACACACAAATAAGCCCGGATCTATAATGTCATATTATAATATAAATGCGTATACAATATAAAGAAGAGTTTGTTAAGATATTATTGCGACTTAATTCTTTCCAAGTGGCTACTGCAAAGAGTTGCTTAGGTCGTAACGCTAGCAACATCCCGCCGGATCGTCTGCTGTTACGACATGTCGTCGCACTAGTTTCCTGATTAGCGCTGCGACATGTCGCAATGCTAGCAACATCCAGCCGGGTCGTCTGCTGCTACGACAAAATTGTCGTAGCGCTACGACAAAAAATTGTCGTAGCGCTACCGCTAGTGCTAGCCAGCTAGCCACATCCAACATTAAAAACTAAATTGTAATTTATTTTTAATTACGAAGTGTCTACTGCTACGACAAAGTAACGGCAGACAACCCGCGCTGATGTGGCTGGTGCTACGACATGTCGTAACGCCAGCAACATCCGCCCGGATTGTCTGCCGTTGCGACAAGTTACAACATGTCGTAAACAATTTTCTGTATTTTCAATTATGCTATTACTAATACTTAAATACTAAACGATAATTCTCATAATGAAATATCATGATCACTAGATAACCTTATTAATGAATTTTAAAGGATTAAAAAAAAAATCTAGATTGAGCCATTAAATGAAAAACAGTTATGAATTTAAAATATTACACTTTGTCAGCAGCTCCGCCAGATCAAGTGATAGTATGGTTGCTTCGGAAATGATATAATACTATCGATAGCGGGATCGAATCCCGTTGCCGTCATGTTTTTGTTTTTTTAATTTCATTTATTATTTTATTTTTTTTAAAAATCATAATGAGTATGCTGATAATTTTTGTTATTATTCTGAAAAGCAGATACGTTGAATAAATCTGTTAAAATAAAAATATTTAGATTTTAGACATGTAACGCTAGCAACATCCGACCGGGTCGTCTGCTGCTGCGACAGTCGACAAAATGTGATATGTGCTTACTTACAGTTACGACTAAAGCTGTATTTAATTATGCTAATACTACTATTTTTTTTTTTATTCTTTTGATTCGTGAGTTGACACTCAGTCGGCATCATCGACGAAAAAGGTGAGGCGTGAGTTTAAAAACTGACTATAAACCATCATTGTAACTTAATTGTTTTCAAGATATTTTTGAAACATTCTCTGAATTGAAGGCATCGCGAAAAAGTGCTGAACGCAAGCGGGGGAGGGAGGCATAGTGCATCGTACCCCGCAGACTTGCTCGTCATAAAAAGTGCAAAGAGAGGCGGGGGGGGGGGTGCTGAGAAAACGGACACAAACAGCAACACGAAGTAATAGTACTAATAGTAATAGGGGGGAGGAAAGGCGAGTAAACAAGGAGTCCTGAGCGGTTGTTATTACCTGCCCCCCTCCTCCATAGTAATAGTATTAGTAATAGAGTGAAAATGAGGTAGAAGGATGAATGGAATGGTTTCCTGTGACAAGTCTGCACACGGCACATTTTATTATTCCACACGAAAAGAATTATTTTGGGCCTACATTCTTGCGATTGTACGCGAATCGTTACTTGAGGATTTTCATTTACGGCTTTAGGCTTTACGGTATACTAAATTTTAATGGATCGGCATCACTTACACAAGTATACTATAGTATAGCAAAATCGGCTGATATATATTTATAATCGGTAGACCAATATTATATTAAATTAAATCTATTTAAATAATTTATTTAAATAAATTTAGATTTTAGAATTAATGCACACACAAATAATGTTGTATTATAATATATATATATGCGTATACAATATAAAGAAGTAACTAAAACTAGTCGTAGCAGAAGTTGCGTATGTCGTAGCACTAGTTTCCTGACTAGCGCTACGACATGTCGTAACGCTAGCAACATCCGACCGGTTCGTCTGTTGTTACGACAAGATTGTCGTAACGCTAGCAACATCCCGCTGGATTGTCTGCTGTTACGACATGTCGTAGCACTAGTTTCCTGACTAGCGTTCGTGTCGTAACGCTAGCAACATCCGACCGGGTCGTCTGCTGCTACGACAAAATTGTCATAGCGCTAGCCACATCCTTTTAATTATTATTATCTTACTTCCAAACTCCCTTGCAGTATTCAGAGCTTTAGCTGAAACATCTTCCAAAGTATCTAACGGAGAAGCATCGGGTGATGAATCAGATGTAGATGAAGCTTTTCCTTCATTATCGTCTGACTCTGTTTCAGTCAATCCTTCTTTGGAGCTTTTACTCGTCTCCACTGAAGTGGAGCTGATGCTGTCTTTACTGTCTGAATGTACTTGTCCTTCATTTTCCTTGTTCTCCTCTGTTTCTTTGGATCTTTGACCAACACCAAGCCAGCTCGTAACAGAGCTAAACATTGTCAAAATAATTTGTCAAAGCAACAATTATTGTTCTTTGTTGTCGCAGTAGATTATACTTATTTCCAAAAGATTTGTGACACAACATAAACATAAGTCACGTGACTACTTCTATGAATGCTGAAACAATCATATTTATAATAATTTTTATCTGATATAATTATAATTTATCATTTAGTTTATTCGTGTGGGTCAACCTAACTTTTCTATTGTTTTAGTGTTTAAAAAATTAATATTTAATTAACTCTCGAAATGATAGGGGAGATGAACTTTATGCATATCTACAGCTGTTTCCTGTTTTCTTAAAGTAAACAAGATGGCAACTTTCTTTGGAGAAGTACTAGATGTAAATTCTAGAGCTGTTGACGATGATGAAGATGAAGATGTGCCTTTAAAAACCTTTAGGTATTTATAAAAATTTATTAAACCCCATTTTGCATTTTATTCTTTGAAGTAATGGTATATCTATTTGAAAAACAATTATTTTTATTTTAGAGTTAAATCTGTTTTCAAATTTTCAGGCGCGGCACTCAATTTCTGATCACCATTCTCTTTCACTACTTTCAGTTTCTCATGACTCAGCAAATTCAAAATATTGAAATGTGCTTTAACTTAAACTAAATAGAAAAATTATAAACTAATAAAATAGTTGTAGGCCTTAAATTTAAAATTTCATGACCGTTTGAAGCAATGTTTAAAATTAGTTTTTAGTCTTAGTCTTAGTGGACTTATACTTAGAGTTAGAGACTTAGACTAATTCTTACTAATACTACTTTTTTATACTACTATAGATAAAAATAGTCTATTTTAATAGTTAACATGACAAGATTGATTGTTCTTGTTGAGTTGTTAAGTCTTCTATGCCATAAGATTGTTGTTGTTGAGTTGTTAAGTCTTCTATGCCATTACGGGCGATTCCTCAAACTGAAATGGCATAAGACTGTGTTATAAGCCACCTATGAGAATCCTCCAGGCATCTCTATCCTTGGCCAGCCTCTCCAGGATCTTACTATTCTTACAGTCATGGCCAATTATCTTGCTGTCTGCCTCCGATTCTCAGCACCAAGTCTTTCTTGGACAACCTCTGTAATGCCTAAAATGAAATTTTATTTGTAGAAAACGTGAAAGCTTTATAAATACAAGGCGGATATGGTTTAACAAATTTGGTATCCGGTAGAAAATGTCTACCCCGTTGTTCCCTAATTTTTTTCCTTTATATCCGATAAGCCTCTATGTGGCAGATAGATATGCTTGGGCCACAGGAGAAAATGTAGCAATGTAGGGTGCTGCAAAAAGACGCATCTAATATCAGAACGGTTAAACCAGTGGTTCCCAAACTTTTTTGACACATGGACCCCATTTATAGTTACAACTTGCCCATGGACCACCAAGTGAAAAAAATGACATAAATGCCTTTTACAAAAAATACAAAGAAAAAAATAATTATTTTGATAGAGGAGTATTTATTGAAATTATGACATTTGTTTGGGGGGCCGCGGGGGTCGATTGGTAGTGCGATCGACTGGCGTTCCGATGGTCACGGGTTTGAATCCATGGGAAGCCAGGGACTTGTTCCCGGGGCCTAGGGCGTCCCCGAGTTCCACCCAGCTCCAAATGGGTAAAAAGCGGCGGGGTAATGCGTGGAACCCTTAGCCGTGGGATGTGAACGCTGCATCACTTGCCAAAAAACAACTGCTGCCTTGCAGATGGTCTTGGCTGACCAAAGGCTATGGAAGCAAATCCAGAAAATACAGCAGGCTGAAGTCGGAGACCACAGGCCAAATGGCGCAAAACTCGTGGCACGCAAAACTCAATATTCAATAATGAGAACGAAGAAGAAGAAGATGACATTTGTTTGAAATAAATGTGAAAACAGTGATTAGGATGAACATGATGTGTTTTCATGGGTGTATGTATATATGTTTGTGAGTAGCAATCGCAAATCTCCATTGATTTCTAGCCAGTTTCTATTTTGATGTTTATAATGGCAGTAAGTCCTTACTGGGTAGCAAAGTCAATGGTGCGCTCGCCTCACAACCTGAGGGGCATAGGATTGAGCCCACGTAAAAGCCACTATAAAAATGTTGAGAAATGACTAACACTAAGAAAGTCCTCCGCTGACCTGGAGAGGAATGGGCGCCGCCAGTGTCTAGCAAGCCCGAGAATGTTCTAATGGAACTAATGGAAACATTAGAACCCCCTACGTCCTCCAAAAAAGAGGTTATGGACTAAATATTATTTTTTAAGTCCTTGTTCTACCAAATTGGACGACGGGAAAGCAGTCAACAACTTCTGTGCAATAGCACATAATGCAGAATATAAAATTGGATCTGTTTTGTAACCAGAATTTGTGATATAATTGTTAAACAGCACCTTATGTCCCAATTTGTGGATATTTCAATAAGCTGCTCCCGTATTAGTATGTATTCATCTGTCTCTTGGACCCAAGTTTGTCCAAGCACAAAACAAAAGGGTTAAACTGTCAGTCAGGAATATGCAAGTGAAGGTCTTCAAATCTTTCGTTCAGGTCTGCATGAATAGTCGTTATTTTGAAAGATTGTGAAGCTGAAAACATTCTCCTTTAACAATGTTTTCTTTGTACAGAAAAGGTTTTGCTACAAAAGCAGATAATACGCTTTTAGTTTTGATGCAATTTAATTGGTCGCCTTATAGTTTCAAGTTAGTTTTGTTAAATTTGGCTAATAAATCATTCAAAATGTATTAGGGCTGTTATCGATTTATTTAATTTTAATTGTTAACTTTTGAAAAATTACAGAATAATTAATGGATAATTTTATTTAAAGCTAAAAATAAGATGTATGACATGATCAAACTGAAAATTTCAAGGGAAGTAACAAAAACAGGCAATTTATGTTTTTTTATTTAAATATAAGTAGTTCAATATAATGATATAATGTCAATGAATTTAATTTTTTTTATTGTTAATTAAGTAAAAACAATGTTTAATTTTTTTTATCATTTTCCTTATAAAATAGTTTATTTTAAAGTTTACACTTTAAAAATCTTTTTTTTTTTTTTAAAAATCTTTTTTTTTTTTTACGATGAAGTTTATGCGTAAAAAAAAGCAAATTATTATTAATTATTTATTAATAAATTGAAAAAATTGGTTGCAACATTTTCTTTAACTTTAATCGCTATTTTATCAATTAAAATAATTGATTAAACATTTTACCGATTAATCGAAAAATTAATCGTTAATTTCCGCAGCCCTAAAATGTATTATACATTTTTTAGTTAATTGTGTCGCATATTATTGATTTTGCTTTCCAGGAATTCCAACATTGAATTAATGAGTGCATAATAAAAAGTTAAACATGCACTTTTTGATAACAGACGTACTTCTGTGTGAATAAATAAACAATTGAAGTCTTCTTCATTTTCCAATGTTGAACAAATAATCTCTCATTGAAGGCATTCCTTTTAATTTCATTACCTGCTCTAATTATATAATCTAGTGATCCATCCAAACTTTCAATAAGATTTTTTTAGAATAAATTATGTCTATGAATGACACAATGTACTGGAAATACCTTCAATACATTTTTAAATATGCCAGAAAGCCTTGGTATCTTCCTACAATTTTTGGAGTACCGTCAGTAGCAACAGAAAGGATATTAGTATTAGTGTCCAGGGTATATCTCGTACATCAAAAAATCTGTTTACTCCAGTAAATAACGTTTCACCTTTCGCATCTATTTCCAAACATTTAGCCAGATTTCAAATATTTAACACTGTGTTGTCAGCATTTTTTTCTTCGGCTCAAGCATTTTCTTATCTGTTGAAACAAACCTATTGTTCATAATTATCTGTTGTTCATAATTATTAAGTTTTTCATTAGGATGCTACACTAAAGACCTTATGAAAAAATTATTTGACGATAGGTTTAGATAAATATAACTTCTCGAATTATTGAGAAATTACCCAAAATTGCAAGCCATGTTGATTCATATTTAAAAATTGTATTTTTCATACCTATCCATAGGAATTCCACATTTCTTTTAAGCATCAAATTTGACCTTTCAATAAACCAAGCATTTTGTGGAAATAACCGTAGTTCTACTTCCCTTCTCGTTCTACTTCCCATCTCTGTAAAAAACAACAACATTTAATACATGACTGATAGCAGCTAAGATGGTATTTGAATAGTAGAAAAAGCATTCAGATACAATTTTATTTATTTTGATTTTTAAAATTTCCAATATAATAAAAATGGATCAAAATTTTATTATTTCATATAAACCTTGCGAGGACCCCCTGGCTTTGTTCAAGGACCCCCAAATCCATTTTACCTTTCCACATGACCCTCTGAATGGTACTGGGGTCCGTAGGGACCACTTTGGGAACCACTGGGCTAAACTATACTATATTATACCAACTTTAAAACTGTCTACAGTAAATCTTAAAATTTGCACAATTTTTAATTTTGTGATAAAAGAAATACTGTCACTGGTCACATTCTCAGAATGACTGAATGAAGAATTTAATAAAGTCCAACTAAGGTCAGTGAGTGATGACAACTTTTTGGGGGAATTCTAACACCAAAACTCAACATATCAGTCTCAGTATATCTTTTTTCTGTGTTTAGGAATTTAGAAATATGAAACTGTGATTTTACTTTAGAATCCTGCGTTTTGTTTGTGCTGTCAATTTTGACAACTAGGAAAATGTTACAAAAATGAATGTAATTTAATTACCAAAAAGTTTAATATTTTAATAACTCATCGAAAATGATTTTGGTTAAACATTTTATTATTATATGGGAAAACGAGAAGCCTAAAGGGCTCATGCTTAATATTTGAAGATTTCACTTGTGGTTCTCCTTGCCAAGAAAAAACTAAGCATAAGCATTTCTTACAAAACTAATTTTATCAAATGCTATAGCCTTTAGTAATATATTTTATTTATAATTTATAGTGCTATGTTTTTGTTTTTTTTACATTTCCCAGTGAGCCAGTTATATTTTGGTCTAAAGAGATACAAGATGAGCTTGAAAATTCAACAGATAAAAAACTGTCATGCTCCAATTGTGTAATTGCATATAGCATGGAGGCAAACGGTATGTGAAAACAGTTTTCCCATTTTAAATAAATGAATCAAATATTTTATGTTTAGAAAATTTTCTTTTGCTCAAAACACAGCACTATTTCAGGAAAGAAACTGATCTTATATATATTTACTGCTTAAAATGTTCTTTGTTTGAAAAATGAAACCTCAGATTGTAACATTTGGTCTAGCATACACTACTGTGATATATGTAAATAACTGTAATTAGTAGAACTTCTCCCACATGCTAAGTGAAATGTTATATCTAATGTGATAAGGCTAAGAAGTAAAATTTATTTATTTATATTTTAATGATTTCAGCTTTCACTGATATATATATAACACATAAGGACTTCAAAAAGATTGGTGGCATATTTCCAAGCATTCAAAATGATGACACTTGGGCCTCATTAAAATCATCCTCTAGAGATAAATCTTGTTTTATATACCAGTCTGTGAATGATCCTTCAGTTTTAGTGTGCCAGTGTAACAGGGATATCTTACCGGAGGAGAGTTTTTCATGGTCTAAATTAGTGAGTCTATTTGAACTATCCCTAACAGTTTATAGTGAGGATTTATTTAACAAGTATATTACTCATACCTGCTAATCCCTTAAGCCAAATCATTTCATGTAAAATAGTACCAGCATGCAAATAAGATTGTGTCCAACTACTTTATTAACAAAACTGATACATTGTGCTATAAATTAAGTCGAACAGCTAAATAATATGGTTACCTAAGAAAAAGAAGGTAAACCATGCAATATTTTTTGTTAAGAAATTAAATATCAATTCATCATTTTATTTAAATTAATCATGATGTAAACTTACTTATATACAGAAGCATTTCAAAATTTCTTTTCTCACTACAGTTTGTTGATAAATTAAATCTTTCAAGTGCAAAAATTACAATATTAACAACTAGCAGCACTGGGACTTATTGCAGTGACACTCCTGCCTCAGAGCTGGAGACTCCATTCCTTAGAGCATTAAAGACAGACAGGTTTGAAGATATGCTTGCTTGTCAAATCTTGGAGCAGCCTAATTTACTGTCCGGCTTCCCTGCAATGTGTAAGCTCTTTACTACAACTCTTATCTTAATTTTTAACTTTAATTTTATTCCCTGTATTATGCCAAACAAAATAGAGAAAAGTATTATTTTTCAAGATATTTTATTAACATGTTATATGTGGTGTAAAATTTCAGTGTGAACTATATGAATTGCAAAGATTATGTTAAATTCCATTTTTTAATCATTGTCCACAGAATTTAGAAATATCATTTAAGGGTAATTTGTTTTAGTATGTTAAGAGATTTAGAGCACTTAATAAAGTTGAGTTGGATTGAAGTGTGTAATACTAGTTAAAGTACAGTTTATAAACTAGAAAATACTAATATTTTTGATAATTCTAAGACATTAATGTTGACTTCTTTGTATCTGCTTGTATTTCAGTGATGACATTTTTCCACATTCACCAACTTAAAGCTGTTATTTATGTGTGCTATACAGAGACCAAATACATGGACATCATGGATGTGAAAACTTTTGTACCTGTTTCTAACATTTCCCCAATCAAAGACATAGCTTCAGTAAGTAGTGTATTCCCAGATATTTTATTTTTAGTGGGTTTATTTTTAATCAAAAGCTGTATGGCTTTGAATTTTGTCACAAAAATAAAATACACTAGCATTTTTTTTTCTAAAAAATGAAGTATATTTTATTTCTACCTGTCTATCATTGTTTGCCTGTCTTTTAAAAGTTCTAGATCAATAACAAAAAAATAATTGAATTAATAGCCAAGCAGAAAATAATTTGTTACATTCAGCATTTACGAATTTATATATAAGCAGTAGTTGGTATTCACAAACAAGGAATATTTGTTTAAAAAGTTAGAAATAACATACATTTAATTATTTGAATAACTGTTTACAAATGTATATTTGCAGCCTGGCACTAACAAGGATAATATGATCAGGGACTTAGTAGAGCGACACACAGTACATGACACTATGTATATGTAATTCTTCTTGTGTATTCAACCCAATTTACTGATTGCATTTAATAAAAAAAATAATGATTACAAGTCAGTGTAGGAAGTTAATTGTGTGAATGTTTTAAATTGTGAAAAATGCATGTCTTGCAATTTTAAATTAAAATGTTTAATGTTTCCTAAAGAATTTAAATTGTTTATGTTAAAGTTTAATGAAATTTTCTAGAAATTATATTACTTGAAATTAAAAATAATTCTTTTACAATTTTGTGTTAATTTTTTTATGTCAGTAGCTGCTTGATTAAACGTATTTAACTGCTTAAGTTTGTTTTACATGACATTTCCTTATATTATAGTTTTTGAAACCTTTATTTTTATCTCTATTAAAACACACTCAGACAGGGGTTCTTTGATCCACCAGGATGTATCAATTTATATTCAGTTGGACCTCTCATGAGTCCAATTCAATGGGACCAGGGAAAAAAATTGACTTAAGAGATTTTGAGTTAGGGAAAAATGGCGTAATAGGGGAAGAATTTGCCTGGGACTTAACAATTAGTTAATTGTAGGGAGGTTTTCGATTTAGAGAGGTCTGACTGTATATACTGTGAGAAGCAGCGTCTGAGCGAATTATAAGAATGATATATTGAGTTTGATAGATCATTCAAATTTGATTGATTCTTTTTTTCCCCTTTGATCCGTAAAAGTTTTTATATTAAAAAGTTGTTACAAGTCACACACCCATAGACAATCTGAGACACTGCCACTTTAGATTATGTAGTGCTCACATTAATTAAGGTGTTTTACCAGGCAGTGTACACTGTACATGTGTTTCCCAGAATTAATAGTAAACGCTTGAAAATTTAACTTTAAAAATTATACAATTTTGATTATTTACAATTCATACATTCATTTACCTATGTAAATGATGAAGGATATTCAAAAACATTGCACATTTAAATTTATTCAATTTTTTTTAAAAGATCAATCATCAATATAATGCCCTTGTAATTTAAAAGAATAACTGCCCCTTTTAGTGAATAAAGACATTATCTGAAATATATAATGTTAATGTTCTTGAAATATTTATAATAAATAAATAATAATGATAACACTTATATAGCGCCATTTAACAAACATAATGTAGGCTCAATGCGCTTCAAACAAATGGCTGAGGTAATAACACGTATGAAAAATCAGACTATTTACAAGATAAACAATTTCTACAATTTCTAGAGGTAGGTATTAAAATAGTGAGTTTTTAGGTTCTTTTTAAAATTGTCATAGCAGGCGGTCTGTCTAAGCCCGAGGGGAAGTGAGTTCCACACTTTCGGGCCAAATGATGTGAAAGCTCTCATTCCGCACTTCTGGAGGGAAGAACGCGGCACAGCAAGTAATGAGGAATCCGCTGAACGCAGGTCTCTTTGTGGCGCATATGGTGAAATGAGCTCACTCAGGTACAATGGCATTCTTTTGTTGTTTAAACACTGGTGGCAAATTGATGCGATCTTGTATTCGATTCTTGCCTTAACAGGTAGCCAGTGTAAGGAGCGAAGAAGGGCGGTTGCTGAGACCCGCTTCGATTTGCACATAACCAGGCGTGCGGCACTGTTCTGAATACGCTGGAGCCTGGCAATTTTGTCTTCGGGCAGACCGGCGAGTAGTGCGTTGCAGTAGTCCATTCTTGATAGTATTAGGGCAACTGCCAATGTTTTTGCAGAGTCAGTGGACAGGTAAGGTCTTATTTGGCCTAATCTACGTAATTGAAGGTATAGACCTCTGCATAGATTGGATATGTGGTAGTCAAATGACAGTGTACAGTCAAGGATCACACCAAGGTTCCTCACCTTGTCGGCTAAAGGGACCTGACAATTCATGATATTTAGCGAGTTGGTACCCCCAACATTTAACAATTTGTGTCTGGTTCCGATGAGGATTACCTCTGTCTTTTCTTCATTCATTTTCAGTTTGTTTTCAGCCATCCATGTGTAGACACTGGTAATAGCACCACTGACTTTCACTGCAAGACGAGGAACCTCTGCGGGAACTGCAGAGTCGTACAATTGCGAGTCATCAGCGAAAAAGTGGTAGGAGACGCCAAACGGTTTGATAATGTCACTGAGTGGGTATGTATACATGATAAAAAGCACGGGGCCTAAGACT
The DNA here is from genome assembly GCA_002072015.1 of Radix auricularia. Lineage (NCBI taxonomy): Eukaryota > Metazoa > Mollusca > Gastropoda > Lymnaeidae > Radix > Radix auricularia. The sequence goes on along the minus strand of MUZC01000233.1, from coordinate 475,018 downwards.
GATCCCTGTGGTACTCCATACTTTAAGACCGAGCGTGCTGAGACAGCTCCATTTACCACGACACTTTGGGTACGTTCGGTCAAGTAAGACCTGAGCCAACTGAGGACAGTACCCAGGCATCCAAAGGTGGTGGAGAATCTGGTAAGCAGGATCTCATGGTCGAGTGTGTCAAAAGCTGCTGACAGGTCAAGCATTGAAAGCAAAGATACCTGACCGGAATCGGACGCACGTAGTAGATCGTTCAATACCCTGATCAGTGCTGTCTCCGTGCTACGACACTTCCTGTATGCAGACTGAAACGGCTCCAAGAGGTTGTGTTGCTCAAAGTGGGCTAGCAACTGTGCCAGTACAACACGCTCAAGAACTTTTGACAGGAAGGGCAAGTTTGAGACTGGTCGGTAGTTCTTCAGGCACTCAGGGTCAAGATTTGACTTTTTCAGTAGGGGCTTGACAAGAGCATGTTTGAATGACTGGGGTACTACACCTGTAGTCAGCGAGATGTTTATGATCTGTGTAATGGCTGGGACAAGCGCATCAAGACAGTCCATGAACAAGGAGGCAGGAATCGGGTCAAGATCACATGATTTTTTAGGCATTTTCACAATAACGTCCTTGATGTGATTTTCAGACACACATTGGAACTCATTGGAACAAAAATTTGAACAAAATTAAATATAAAATTTCAATCACAATAAACTGTGATAATGACAGTCAAACTATACCTATTACGAAGAGACCATAGTAATAATATAAATAAAATAATCATTAGACATAAGATTTTATAACTGTTAATTGTAATTGCATTTTATTTCCCTTGATATCTTTGTATATTTATTATTTTTGAGCAACAAAAAGAAACCCAAAACACTTTTCTTTTTTTTTAAAACTTTTTTTTTACAAAGTTTTATTTGATGTTCAATAGCAGTCTTATAGAAATGCACTGATATTTTTTAAAGTAATGTAAAAACAAATTTGCAACAAAATTCTGGCATATTCAAAACAAGCAGTGGTTTACATCTTACCAGGAAACAGTTACTTTATTAGAAAAATACGCCATACTTAAAAAATAATTAAAATGAGATTGTTCACTTTACAATTACTAGTTTTGAAAGGAAGTCGGAGTGATAATCATATAAAATTAAAAAGCATCACAAAATCGAAAATCATATATGTTTATCATGACCAATGTTCAATAATTGGACAAATAAAGAATACAAATTGTTTGATTTAATGAAGTTTCATATTGTATATAACATAATTTTCTATAAGCAAATATTTATTTTAAAAAAAAAAAATACAATCTACAAACCCATATTAATATACAATTAGAAATGTCATATAATATATTTTTCCATACAAATGTTGTCATTTTAGACTATCAGTTCCTACTTCCTTAAGTCAAGCTTCAAAATATTATCTCAATTTAACTCTATTTCAATTAACATTATGCTAAATTGTGTAAAAGGTTTTAATTTCATATCAAAACCTATAATTTTATAATTATAATGTATCTGATATGGTATCTACAATTTTGAACTACTTGTCAGTCAACAAAATTCAATCTTTAGCTGCTACTTCTATTAAAAGTTATTTAATGCTATTTGCCTACCGTATGTTCAGTTTGAAAGTACTGGACTTCAGTACATTTTTCCAAATTCAAGTTTAGTCATTGAATTTCATAAAAAATAAAACCTCTCCCTTTTTAAAAAATTTTAAAAATCTATAAAGGATTAAAATTGAAAGAAATGAACTCTTTAACATTTTATTAAACTTTTGATGTTCACCATCACTGACTACTGAGTTTTCTTATCTTCACTGCCTTCCTGCAATGCCTTCAGTCTGTCTAGAAGTGGCGGGTGTGAGAAATGCCAAGCTGAATACAGCCAATCACTCAGAGGGAAACTCAAGTTGTCTTCATTCAGCTTGATAAGTGCAGAGCACAGAAGGTTACTGTGGTTCATTTTACGAGCAAATGCATCTGCTTGGAATTCAAACTTGCGTGTGATGTGAGTGACAATGAATGATAAAATCTGAAACAGTTCAAAAAGCATTTTATTTTCATTATTAAAAAAGGCTATACCAGTAACTAAAGTTTCTGCAAATAATTTTTAAAAAACAAACAAATTAGACTATATTATATTAAACAAAGATTAATTGTTATTTGAAAAGACTCAGAGAGTTTACCTCATTGTATGGAGCGAAAATGAACTGGAATATAATAATAAGACCAATCAATATGGGCTGTGTGTCAAATCCGAATGCTGAGTATAGCACTGTTTCTTTTATGAGTACTGCAAACACCATCAAACATAAAAACAGGTTCACCTGGAGGAAAGCGCAACACAATGTCATGTACACCAAGCAGTTTCAATTACAAATTCAACTCAATTAGAATAATCTTCTTGCAAACTATGCAGAATTAATTCATCATTTTAAAGAAATTCGTCTCAATAAGCCCTTTGATACAACTATATGACTTAACCTGAAATATTTTTGGCCCACTTTTAACTGAGCCAAATGGATGACAAAGAATATAAATAAAACTAATGCACAGACCTGAGACAGAATCAACTGTTTAAGGACATGATTAAGATACCAATGACCCAACTCATGGCATAAGACTGCTAGGACCTCATCATTGTTGCATCCTTTCTTCTTTTTTTTCTTTTTATCTTCACTGGCACCAGCATTTCCTGTTTCATCTGTTGAACTTTCAACTTCTTTTTCAGTTTTCTCTTCCTTAGAGGCCTCGTCAGTTTTATTGTCTTCAGATTCATTCACCTGTATAAATTACAAAATTTTATCCTTTAAAAGTCCACATATACTGTAACTTAATAATGTTACACAAGTTAAAAAAGTATACAAATAAAATGCAAGCACTTCATGCTAATGATGGGATATCCTAACATGTGAGTCAAAGAATAGATTTAATTATTTTTTTAGTCTGTGAATTCACATTTGAGCCAGTGGGACATTAATTACTAATTAATTTAAAAATAAATTTGTTAAAGCCAATTCAAAAGAAGAATTGGTCCAAATAAAAAAAATATGCATTATATAACTGAAGTTCAAATACAAGAGAGATGTTTGAACTTAGTTCTTCACGAATCATTATAAATTAATGCAGAACATAATGAAATCTTACTTTTTCTTCCTTCTCCTCTTCATCTTTTTTCTTTTCCTCATCAGCAGACTCTTTATTCTCAGGAGCATAATCTTCTAATAAGGTGTCAAAAAGGACTATTCGTTTGTTGTTAAAAAATCCATAAAAGTAGGCATTGCTATGTGATGATCTTTTGGAACCTGCAAGGGAAACACAAAGAAATATGATTTTTGTAAAAACTTTTCAGGGACCAGCTAAAAAAATGTAATTAAATCCAAATTTTATTATCAATTACTAAAGTTCAGGGATAAGTAATTTGACCCTATCAACCCAGGATGAATTGCACAATTAAAATCGCGTACCTTCTACAACAAAGAGCTTCTTTAGTGGGAAATTAATACTGCTGGCTAATTCCTCGATTCTTGTACGAAGTTCTCCTTCAGGCAAAGGTGTAAATTTGTCAAACAAAGGTGCTATATAATCAGCATACAGAGTAATCATAACCTATATTAGAAAGATAAAGAGCAGTATATATAAAAAATAGGTCAAATATAGCTCAACAAAAATGTGACTCAATATCCTCCCTAAACCTAAATAATTTCCAAAGTGAAGTATGTTTATACAGTGTGATTACAAGAGCATGACATTAATGAATAATAACCTTTTTCCATCAAATTTTTAAAAATTTTAAGACTAAACATATTTCATCAAGACGAATTTTAAAAATTTAAAACAAGGGCTGGTGTTGACTAAAAAATTTATAATTAATCCATTAAACTTTTCCCAGATGAATTTAACCATCTTTATAATGCTTATATTAATCTCGTTAAGTTGCGATTGATTATTTAGCGAATCAGTTAAGTCGAGGTAATTCCATGGCTCAAAAATGCTTACTAGGGAAACCACAAGAATGAAGAGCCAAGCATATATGAAGAAGTAGGTTCCTCCAGCCTGTATAATGAGGATCAGGGCGGCGGTGACAGGTAATGCAATAGCTGTTGTCACCAACAAGTGCTTAGCAGTATCTTTGAAGTAAAATCCCAGGGTCTGTTAGGAAATTATTGTTGACAAATATTTTAGTATGCATTATTTTCAAGACAGCAGAGTTAAACATTTTGAAGAAAAAGGCATAAAAAATAGAGTGGCTTTTGTGGGCGTGGTCTCCTCTCTTCTTTCACTGACCTGTTTATTAAAACCATGTCTTTCTTCTATCACAAATGTACTGTAGAGAGACCAAGGTAGAGATGTTACAGTGGAAAATAGCATCGCAAGCAGCATAAATACCAAAGACTGGCCAATCTGAATTGAAAGAAAAATGGGTCATCAAAATAATTTTTTTATACTATAAGATTGGGATGTGTATAACTTAACTATAACACATTTGTAAAGAAAACAATTATTGCTACCATTACCTCGCCCTGGGGAATGCCCAGTTTTAGCAGGGTTAGAGAGGATAGATTCCACAGTGCTGGGAAGGCACCAAACCATAAAAGAAGCTGTAGAAAACAGTGAGTCATTAATCTTATTAGTTCATTTACACTGCTGATTAGAGACTTAAGAAAATGGTGAATAAAATATTCACTTGGCATACAGTTTAATCTACATCCTGGAAAAACTGGGAATTATTTTATTATTTGACACTGTATAAAAGCTATCAAAATGAATAGCATTTAAGTTTGACAATAGTTTATGAGCATTAAATCAGCAGCAATTTGATTTTCACTTATCAATAAGATCATGTCAAGTTTAAACATAAACCTTTAAACTTTTTTAAAAATTTGAATGATTGAGATGTTATTAATAAATTTACTTTACATTATAAGTAACAGTAGAGATTGGTTACTGGGAATCCATTTGGCTCAATTTTTTAATATCTTAATAAAGAAAAGAACATGTTTTGGATTTAGTGGAACATAATTGTAAGAGCTATGAATGCCTAATCTAGATATTTTTTTACCGTAGACTCAATTTGGCTATAAAAGCCTTGGACCAATCCAAATGAACTTTTATCTAGATGGTAAGAGCGAGCTTTCTCAAATGTTTCTTGTTCCATTACCCCCACCAAGGCATCTGGGACTTTGGTACTTGATTTAGCCACATTGCGCTGAAATGTATTACATGTATCAATAAATATATAATGTGCAGTCGTTTGATTTTTAAAATCTTCTTTAGGCTTTGTTAACACTTAAATTAAAATGCAAATTTATAGCCGATCTGTTAAAAAATTCACAGCCTAAAATATACAACTTACAAATAATGAAATTATTTTACCACTGTAAGTGTAAACTATGATATGCTAAAAATATTATGGAAAATTATTGTGCACTAAATTTAAACAAGGTAGAATGAATCCTGAAAAAAAAAACATACTTTTAAAATGCTATTCACCATAACCTAAACATTTTTTAAAAAATAATAATTTTTTGTGTGTGCATTTTTGCCAACTGAAAAATGAAAATTCATAAATAAGAAACTCGACAAAAGTTTGTTTGATTCAAGAATTCTATATTTAATGTCTTGATAGGCCACATGTTTAACAAAAAATGCATTCCATCAAAAAATATAATACACCTTACAAACCATAAACGTTTTAATGTCATGACTTTAATATACCTATATCCTCATGTTATTAACAAGATATTTACCAAAATCAAGACATTTACTTTAATCATATATTAATTCTTGGGAATTTTATCTCCATAATTGACACTGACAGCAATGTGCAGTGCTGAAATTTATAATCTGGGATATTTCCTCATTTATGAGCACAATAAATGTCTTAAACTATCACAAATTGTGTGCAAATTGAGGATCCAATGTCACTTAATTGTTGTTCAGACTATTTATTTTCTTGCATTTTCTTGAACATGTATTCATTTACAATTTGTTCAATCATTAAAAATGACCAATATGAATCAGCCTCTAACTATTCATCAATATTTCCTCAAAAGACTCCACTACATTGTTGACACATGAGTATTCAATAAATCATCAAATCATGGGTGATCTTTGATTATTTCCAGGAAACAAGAAAAATCTGTGGCAAAACCAAATAAAGTCAAGCACATGATTTTGGCTGTCCAAGGCTCATTTAAAATTTAATAGCACAAATTAAATGTTAAAACAACTCCAAATTATCTGACTTGTGAAGAAAATAAGAAATTATCCAAAATAATTTAGAGGCAAAATTTTGAGACTTTTGAGTAGTGGAGAGTTCATTTTAGTGTGTAGTTGGTGCAGATGAATTCTTTGGTCCCTTAACAGGACTAGCAGATTCACAATTAGGCCTGTCAACGGGTACCCGGGACCCGGGTACCCGTTGCCATCAGATTACCCAAGGTAGTAAAATTCCGCCCGGGTACCCGTGAAAATTGAAAATGTAACTTCAATGTCTATATTAACGGAGGCCAAACTTCGGCTCCCATTCGGTTGTTTTTTTGGTTTTTTTTGCGAAATAATTTTTCAAATGAAAATGTTTGTTTGAAATAAATGCAGTAAATTACATCTAAGGAGAAATATCTGTCAACGGGAAATCTATTTTGATACATCTTTTTCTCTCAACGTGAAACAGAAATCGCAAACACAAAAAGGTTTTGGCGCTTTAAAAGAATCATATAGAAAAGGAAAATAGAAGTCCTCTGCCAAAAATAATAATGTTAGAGATAAAAGCGGCGTTTGTTAGTAAAAAAATCCCTTCTGTGACAGTAACTTTGCTTTGAAATACGCCGATTGATACTAGCTAATGTTGTTTATCTACACCCCTCCTCTCCTCTTTTCATTCATATAACCCACACCCCTGGCATTCGCTTGTGCTTCTTGTGTGAATTAACACGTGTTGACCTAGAAAAACTGATGTACAAGGTTGTCAGTATTTAAAGTTAATAAATTGATCGGTTACTAACAAATGGGTAAGTCATCGGCCATGGGGCGGGACTGCATAGAGATGAATGAGGCCGTGTTTGGTGTTGTTAATAAAAACATCCCTGCTTTAACATTAAAGTTACTTTGAAATACGCAGACATAGGATTTCTGATTGTAGACGTTGTTTATCTCCCTCCTCTCCTCCCCCCATTCGATTGTGTTTTGCGTGTTCGCTCCCACGAGTGCCTCATTTTTTAAAAAAAAATAATACACAAAAATTTGTAATTTTTTTAAAGTCAATAATTAGTTACTAACAGTCTAATAAAATAAAATGACGTTTAGCACCTACGGAGGAGGCGATCATACATTTGTGACGAAGGGGGTTTGTGTTTTAGAAATGTGAGATCACATCAAAACATGCGACTTAAAATGAAAGTTCCACTTAAAAACTTGAATGCTTACAATTTATTTATTGACGATTTACATGGATTTACAGGTGTATCCATTTAATAGAGTTCAACTTAACATTAAATACAAACTTAAGTGACAATAAAGTTATTTTACAAATGCTCATTTTCAAACAGGAGGTACAGCAATTATGGGGGAGGGGGGGCGGCGGCTGCAAATCTTTGTTCTAAGGGGGTTCTAAGTTTTTGTGACAAAGGCAGGGAGAAGGGGTATAAATCAGCCAAAATCACGTGATGTCACTTTTAGACGTCGGCCGTGTGGTTACTGAGAAATAAGGGGCATGGAAGGTGGCTAGGTTGCATAGTATAGCTGTATGACGGTGAAAATTATGAGATGTTTTGAACGGGTAACCCGGGTATCCGTTCGAAGTTTGGACGGGTACCCGGGCAGAATTTTTCAAAAAATTGACAGCCCTATTCACAATGTGTAAAAAACTATAAATGGAGATGATCATCAAACTTTAAGGTTATATTTCTGTTTTTGTTCTTTCAGGTAGGTAATGAGTGCAGTTCTGCCCATTGCTATAGATATAGAGCAATGCATACAATACGCACTGTGTAACAACTTGTCCTTGTTCTTGGAAAGCCATGGTTTGAACTCAGTTGATATAGCCAGATATCTTGCAAATGAAGTTAGGCATCATTATCTGCAAAAAATACATTTGAAATGTTTTAAAGTGATTTACAGTTTAGGTCTGTAAATTATCTCTGTCCTAAATAAATAATGGAATAATTAATAAAAGCTTTGCATCACTTTTTCTAAACCCTAAGACTAAGTTTATAGCTTAATCTATTCCAAAGTAACAGTGAACAGAACCATTAAATAATTGTGCACTCTAGCATATTAAAAAACAGATGGGATCCGTCACAGTGATATAGATAATAACAATAATTAAATTGTTTAAAAATATCAGCATTACGGCATCACCAATGTCCCTTTTAGTATCAGAAATTCAGTTTTTATTAATATTATTATATGGATATGTTTTAATGGATAATTTAGTCCGCTCAATTAATTTAATAATTAGAATAGTTGTTATTTAATATCAAGTAGTAAGTATTCAGGTTATATATTAAGTTTGTTTTTAACTCACTGACAATGATAGCGTAATCAAAATAATATATTAAGAGTTACTACTGCTACAATAATTAGAATTACCAGTTCATCCATTAAAAACTAATTAAGTCATTTAAAAAAAACTCACCACAGTATCTGTTGTTCTTAAAATCCAGACACATAGAACATTCTTGGTTTCGTTAAAACAGCTTTTCAACAACAAAAAAATATGACTTCTACGCATGCACAAATAAGTGGTAACTAATATAACTATTCACTTTTATAATACCAAAGTAAAATGCAAGTATTGATTATGATTGAACAGTAATATAAAAGATTCACATCAGTGTTATATTATTTTTAGTAATATAATTTTTTTTAAACTAAAAATTCCTGACAAACCAGAAACAACCTGGATGGTTTTCCATTTACCAAAAAAAAAAAATTTAAAAAAAGTACAAGAATTGCCATGCATCAAATAATGAATAGAGTTTTTTTTTAAGAAAAGGGGATTACTTCCAAGAAATTTCAATTAACAGGTAATTTATTTACTTTTTTAAAGCTAAGAAATCAGGATCAGGGCATAGCTAAGGGGTGCAGAGGGGGACATATGTCCCCAGGTCCCACATTGGGGTGCCAAAGTGAGTATTAAATCTAATATTTAATTTTATTTTGATGTACACCAATGTGTCCCATATACTTCTTATCTTAGATATACAGACGCTCCTTCTATGCAGAAGATAATTGCGTCCACAGACCATGAGAGATGATCTGTTGGCAAGTGATGCAGCGGTCACAGGCCACGGCTATAGGGGTTCCACGGATTACCCCAGCAGCCTAACTATTGTCTAGTTAGGTTCCCATTCAGAGCTGGGTGACTTGGGGACTCCTCAGGCCCCGGGAACAAATCCTCGCTTTCGCGGGGATTAGAACTCGTGACCATCGATATGACAGTCGAGCGCGCTACTTCTCGACCACCACGTCCCACAAATATGTTTGCAAGTCTGAACTTTGAGGCTCCAAAAGTATCTTATTTTCAACCAAGTTGGGGGGGGCGCGGTGGTCGAGTGGCAAGCGTGCTCGACTGGCGCTCCGATGGTCACGGGTTCGAATCCATGGGAAGCCAGGGACCCGCTCCCGGGGCCTAGGGCGTCCCCGAGTTCCACCCAGCTCCAAATGGGTGAAAAGCGGCGGGGTAATGCGTGGAACCCTCAGCCGTGGCATGTGAACGCTGCATCACTTGCCAAAAACAACTGCTGCCTTGCAGATGGTCATGGCTGACCAAAGGCTATGGAAGCAAATCCAGAAAATACAGCAGGCTGAAGTCGTGGCACGCAAAACTCAATATTCAATATTGAGAACGAAGAAGAAGAACCAAGTTGGAACGTATGATTTGGTGCCCCCTTTGAGCATTAAGGATGAGGATAAAAATATTGGAAACTTTCTCTCTGTGATCAAACTAGTTGTTCAGTATGACCCACCTACAACATGCCCTAGAAAATTCAGGTTCAGTATCTTATTTATCACTGGACATTAAAAATGAATTTATCCACTAAAAAATCATTTGTTAGTGAAATCAGAGAAGAAAAAAAAGATCTAGGACACCAGAAACAGCTTTCTCAAGTCATCAGATTTGAGGATGTGGATTTTTAAACTAAAAAAATAACCATTAAAAATCATTTTATAGGTTTTGTTCAGATACATTCCAAAGACGCAGCAACCCTTGAAAGAGTTATCATAGAGAAACAAACCTTGAGCCGACTGTCAGTCCCATTGTTATGACAATACTGCTGTAATGACTGGGCATATATCCGGCCTTCAACAGCGAATACGTTCTAGAAATCACGAAGCATTGTTCGCCAACTGTGACAGCCACAGCTTAAACCTAGCAGGAGTACACTCAGCTAAATAGGATCCAGTTAAAACTATAGAAAGACTACATGACTAAACACAAACCATAGAAATACGTAGGATGAAATAATCTTCTGTACAGAAGGAGCGTCTGTAACATATAAGATAAGATAAGTTGTTATCATGTTTTTTTTGATGGTTGAAAGTATATATTTGTTTTTCTTTCCTTCAACAACTTGTTGGGAAGAATTAAAAAGAGTTGTGCCAATCACAGTGAAGAGGGAGTTTGAAACACGCTGAAGCGCATGATCAGAAGATGTTTAAGCTATTTATTAAAGACTAGATGAACTAGGGCTGTTGGAAAAATTATTAGAAGATGCAACTTCTGACACCAGAAGTGTTGCAAAAGCTTTGCTGGCAGGTATAACAAACTTTAACTTCCTAGTTTTGTTACATTTCTGGAACATTATACTCTGGAAAATTGATAGTGTCTAGAGACGGTTGCAGGTTCCCACTATGAATTTCAAGGAAGTGGCATCTGATCTTGAATCTCTGGAGCGATTTGATAATTTGAGCCAGGTTGAGATGGACAATGGAAAAACAAGAAGCACAACTTGGGAAATCAAGGTTGACATCAAAGGATGCCTGGAGAATTAACAAGAGATGCAGAGCTTTCTGTAGAAGAAGAAATGGCACGTGCTATGAACAGCGTAATGGATAGACTCCAACAGGAGATATTAATACCATTTTTACGTCTATAAACCCTAACACCAAATTAGGATTTTTGCTAGACTTCTAAACTCTTCTCGCTGAGACAAATGTTGGTACACTTTGTGAAATTTGAAAAGATTTTGGAAATTTCTACGAGAATGAAGTCTTTGTTCACGAATTGTGCACAGAAACCGGAGACTGCAAAATGCCGCTCAGTAACTGGACGGAAGTTATACCTAAAACTACTTTGGATCTTCTTGGTTTTATTTTTTCATATGGAGATCACATGCTTTTCTCTGCAAATACCTCTATGAATTGCTGTTTCAATTGCAAGCAGTGAGCGGTCTTTCAGCAAACTAAAGTCTTATTTACGTGCTTCAACTTTACTGGGAGTGATCTTACAATCCTTAGCATTGAAAGCAAAAGACATGGGAATATTAATTTTGACAACATGATTGACAAGTTTATGACAATCAAATCAAGGAGGATAAATTTGTTGTAGACTATGTCTATTCCATTCATGTATAATTAGTAGAGCATATCATATATATAAACCATTTAAAAAGCCCTTTTTACTGACCAGTCTGTTTTTTTCCTATTTTTTTTAGAATCAACAAGAGAATGCTTAAAGTTTTCGCCTCGCGACGTCTGACAGTGACATCAAAACGTAAATGATGTCACCGTCTACTTGCATTCAGTTCTCATGTGTTGTGCTCCTTTTTCAACGCACATGAAATACATTTTTAGAAAACATCAAATTTTATATCAATGTGGCAATTTTAAGTTTAATGCTCTTTGCTGGCATGTACTTGGCTGGAAAACTTTTGATATAAAACCGAAATCGATTTGAGGTCCAGTAAAACATCTAGCAGGCATATCTTTCCTCTTCTAAAATAAATAGTAACACTCTCAGCCTTGTACTGTTATTCACATTTTGACATTACAGCTGTGCCGTGTTACTTCTGGTGGTTCTTCGATTCTTTGGATTTCACAGCAGCTAAGTTTCTTAATTTTATTATTTATTTTTTTATATTCGTTTCATTTTTGTATTGTATGTCCCTTGAAAAAGGCTCTTTGCCGTAACGTTAGCTGTTTTGTTATGTCCTGTCAGGCTAACCCTTACCTTGTTTATGTCTTTTCCATTTAATTTAATACTAAACAATAGTTCTCATAAGCAAATTTTATGATTACTATGTAAGCTGATTAATGAATTTTAAAGGTAAAACGTATTGTCATTTATGTAGTTAGTATGATATGAATGTTTCTTTTATTAATAAATGTATTGTTATTTCCATGTAAAGCGCTGTGAGCCCGGCTCCTTGCTGGGATACAGCACTATATAAATTATCATTTTATTATTATTATTATTTTAAAAAACTTGATTGGTGTAAACTTAATGACAAACATTTATAATTTTAAAAAAAACGATATTTGATATGAGATTTGCTAGACCAAGTGATAGTTCCATGTGCCTGATGGTAAATCCGGTGGTAGGATCCAATCCCGCTCCCGTCCCTTTGGAGAAGTGTCTGCTGCCACGACAAAATAACGGCAGACAACCAGATGGATGTTGCTGGTGCTACAACATTTCGTAACGCCAGCAACATCCCGTCGTAAAAATGTGATATGTGCTTACTTACAGTTACGACTAAAGCTGTATTTAATTATGCTAATACTATTAATTTTTTTTCTTTTGATTCGCGAGTTGACACTCAGTCGGCATCACCAACGAAAAAGGTGAGGTGTGAGTTTAAAAAATGACTATAAACCATCACTGTTATTTCATTAATTGGAAGATATTTTTGAAAAATTCACTGAATTGAAGGCATTGCGAAAAAGTGCTGGACGCAATATAGCGCATCATGCTCGCAGACTTGCTCGTCATAAATAGTGCAAAGAGAGGCGGGGGGGGGGGGGGGGGGGGG